>CAJQUW010014296.1:0-235413 GCA_907163375.1 Prostheceraeus crozeri
AATGTAATTGTTTCTTATCTTTAAATGGTATACCTAAATGTCTCTTAATTTCATTTGATATTGATTCAACTTCGTAAGAACCAGGAAGAAAAGTTAGTACTTTCCACGTTTTGCCTTTATCAGTAGAATATCTAAATTGATCATTCACATCTTTTATAACATTTTGAATAGTGTTAAATGTGGAGAAACTAATCAATGCAATTTGATAATTTTTATTTTGTTCTAAATGTAGAATGGGTTCTAAATTACAAGTGCGTGGTGAAGTAGTTGTTATAATTTTTATCGTCGTACTAAATTTTGATGAACCCAAAATCTCTGTTAGATTTTCTAAATGATTATTAATTTTGTCTAAATCTGCTGAACACATTTTTTAGTTAAAATTTTGAATAAATATTATAGATAAAAATCGTAGATAAAAATCATAGATAAAAATCATAGATAAAAATCATAGATAAAAATCATAGATAAAAATCATAGATAAAAATCATAGATAAAAATCATAAATAAAAATCATAGATAAAAATCATAGATAAAAATTAAAAACAACAACATATTTCAGCTACGGGCGAAGCCCTAGAACATTCGGTTCGTTATACTTTTTATAATCCTCTTCATTTAGAATCTTCTTTTCTAACAGTCTTTTTAATATAGCATGAATTTCATTGAAACTAGAATTATGTCCTTCTTTTATTGCAGATATTAAAATATTTAATCTATTTATTAATTCTTGTGGATCATCTGGTAAAAATACAGTTGTTTCAGTTTTAAAGCCTTTTCCTACTTTAACTCCCGTTGATAATAAATTTTCTAATTGTTTATAACGTCTTAGAGATTTTACTGCACCAACTCTATCTAACATAGCTTTATATTTTATGAGATCTTCTACAGCATAATTATTTAAATCTGCTCCTCTTAAAAGATCAACAAAATTTCTATCTAAATTAAAAGGATATTTATCTGGTGAAAAATTAAACCTCGAAAAGGTTGTGGAAATATTTCTTTTTGTCCGAGATAAAATCTAGGTATTGTTTTTCCATCTATAAATGAGATAGAATGTTCAAATTGCATAGATTTTGGTAATTTCTTATTAATGTTTGATTCTAGTAATCCATAGTCATCTAATATAGTTTTGTGCTCTGGATCTGTTATATCAATTTGTTTATCATTATTTGTAAGTTCTTTTTCAAGAGTTTTAAATGGTTTCATAGTTTTTTCGAAATCAGGTTTTTTACTTGTTCGGTTTGCTGCATTTTTTCAAACATATCAGATTGAATACCAGCTTTTATCATTCTATGTTGAAGATGATTTTCTTTCATAATATTTCTTTGTTTTATTAACTCTTCTAATTGTTTAATTCTTTTTTGATTATCAGCTCTAATTTTATCCATTTTTAAAATATAATATTTGAATTTTGTGGTAACATTGGAATACAACAAAAACATTTTACTGAACAAATTATTTTTTTATTGCTTTGTTGTCTGTCATCTTTTCGTTTAAAGTTTTCTCGTTTTAAGTTTTGTTTAATAAAGTTTTGCTTAAATTTTCGCTTAAAGTTTTTAGCTCTTCTAAAAAATTTTGTCATTTTCTTCATTAGAAATTTTACCACCAGTAAAAGTTTTACCATCACTCGAAATTTTGCCATCCTGTTTATTCTTATCATCAACTTTTTCTGACATTAATTGAAATGATATTTGATTTACTTCATTAGCTATTTGATCAAATTTTTCAATCCCATCTAACGTAATAATATTATCATCACATACTCTTTGAAAGTAATAATGTAGTTTATCATAGACTTATTTAATATGTAAATGCTTAGTTTTTAATGATTTTCGTTTCTTAGTTATTAAAGATTTATCTAACATTGTAACAAGTGAAGTTGCAAAAACACCCGTACCTGTTAAAGCTGTAGCAACTACTGGAATTACTAAAACACCAGAAGATATAACAATTGTAGGAGCGCCTAAACTTATTGTTAAGAATATGCCAATTCCTTGTGTTACATTCTTAACTTTAGTCCATCTCTTTCTTAATTTTTTATAATGCTCTAATCTTAATAATAATTGAGATTCCTTATCTTTCATATAACGTACTCTATCTTTGTGTTTTTCTTTTGTTCATTTTTTCAATGTACATTAAAGTAGAACTACGTTCATATGATAACGAAGGATATATTCTTGCGGTTTCTTCCATTTTTGTTTCTTCCATTTTTAAAGAAATATTTTGAATAAATATTTTGAATACAATCTTCTGAATTTCGATTTAAATAGAAATACGCAGTTGTTTGTTTGCCGTATATTTCTAAGAACTCAGTCATGTTATTAACCTGAGGTAATATATCACCTATATTACTCAGTATAACTGTCGGATTTTCATCATTCATTTTAAATGAAATAAATTCCAATAACTGTAATAATGTCTACTTCTTGTACAGAAAAATGAAAACAACGGCAGTGTATTTTGCATCAAATATAATAATACAACAATCAATCTTATCATACAATTGTACAATGTCAGTCTACTACCATGAGACTGGAGAACAAAAGAAAATTTAATTACATTTCAAAATAATCCAAAATGTGTTACTACTAAGTTCCATGAATCATTCTTAAATATCAAATATAATAATACAACAATCAATCTTATCATACAATTGTACAATGTCAGTCTACTACCATGAGACTGGAGAACAAAAGAAAATTTAATTACATTTCAAAATAATCCAAAATGTGTTACTACTAAGTTCCATGAATCATTCTTAAATATCAAAGATTATGTTACATACTGAAATATAGATCTATACAATAGCAGTCTCATGGTAGTAGACTGGAGAACAAAAGAAAATTTAATTACATTTCAAAATAATCCAAAATCCGTTACTACTTATAAAGAAGTCTTCATAAATATGTATACATCAAATATGTATGTACATTGCACATATCTTAAAAAGTGAAACAACACAGTTAATGTTCATTCATCTTGGGAACCAAACCTCATTTCTTCTATAGTTGTCGGTTGATTCAATTTTTCTATATAAATTTTGATTTCTTTAAAATGTTTTCTAACAAAACTAATGGGCATTGATGAATTTAAAAATAATACGTGTGGTAGAATTAGATCTGATAAGTTCATCAAGAAATAACAATAACTTACGTTATAGGAAATTCTAAATAGTTCCAAGTTTGCCACAAATCTGTTTTTTTTATTGTCACTCAATTCCAGAATTCTTTTAAATCCATAACCTTGATAAGCAGCACTTCTCAGCAACGACCCATGGTGCATTTTATCACTTGCAATCAGTTTTGAAATCATAGTAGCACTATCTTCGATGGTAATGAAATGTTCTTTTGTAACATTGAACTAAGGAATTGTAGTAACTGTAATATCCTCCACTTGTTTTTGAGAGTCCAATTTGTTCTTCTTTCTCGATTGAATTTCTAACTTCCACTCTTCAAAGTACTTATTCGCAGTTTCCTTGTGCTCTTCTTTAATTAAGTTTAGTAAAATCGGCATGTAAAACGAAAAAGCTTCCGCGGCAGTACGTTTTGGCATTTTGCAATGAAGAAAGAAAACAGTCACTAGTTATGATTAATGGAATTGTAAATGAAGTCTTACTTCCTACATGCTGCAATATATTCCACGTCTTACAAATGTCTAAGTGGGTGTAGCAGCTGTTTGTTCTTTCATACATTGTTTCCTTTCAAATGTTTGAGTTGGAGGTCACAGCTCTTTACACTGAAATGCCTTTTATTCATAAATGCGAGAAGCAGATGTTCTCTACAATTGAGTGATCATCTGAGTGCAAAGCAGTAACAATAACAGGCATTGTGAGAGATTGTGTTACATTCTTAAAGAAATATTATTAGACACATGATATATTTTAAAAACCTGAAAGATGGATAAAATTCATGAATTTGAAATTCTCAACTTTTATGATTTTCGGTGTCCTGGAACGGTCATGATTTGAGCAATGAAAAATGTAATTCTCAAATTTTGAGATTTTGAAAAATTTGAAAAATTGGGTATTTTTAAAAACGCCCAAATTTATGAATTTAGGTCTTAAAAACCTGAAAAAGGGTCTAAATTCATGAATTTATGTCGTTTTTAAAGATACCATTTTTTGAAAAAATGGTACTTTTTGAATGGACTAAATTCATGTATTTAGGTCTTAAAAACCTGAAAAAGTCTAAATTCATGAATTTATGTCGTTTTTAAAGATACCATTTTTTTAAATTTTATGGTGTCCTGGAATGGTCTTTTGCTCATTACTGAGATCTGATCTGACTACGCTATCCTTCTATCACTGTAGAAAAATTCGGCTTCAATACAGTTGTGAAGATGCATTCATTTGTCAGAACAGTAGCGGTCGATAATTCACCGCCGCGTCCTTGCAACAAAACGTCTATGCCTGTGACTCACAGTGTGCGTGGTCTGCCGTCTGGTGTTCCCTGCTTGTTTCATTGTCTTCGCCGTCAAGTGGAAAGCTGCGCAGTAGCTTGACTGCTCGTTCAGTCTCTTGCATGGTCTGTCACAGCAAAGCGCACAACGAGCCCAGTGATTTCATTGACAGTTATTAGCACCAAGCGTCGCCGCAGCAAAGGATATTTAAATACAAATATGCGCCTTCTTTCTTCATCTATCGTCAGTTTCATGATCGCACCTGTGCTTTTGTCATTTACTTACTTCATCCATCACAATTTATGGAATGCTACTTACGAGACTACCTCACTGAACCTGATACTACAGCATTATTGGCGCATCGAAGTGATAGATAACTCTTTCAACGATACTGAATTATCATAATAACTCGAAAATTATGAACGCTCGTGTGCAGTCAGTTATCACGTGTATGAGAGATTTTCCACTCAAGGAAGCAATCAAATTCCCTCTCAATTTATTTATGCAGCAGGATTTAAACCATGCATCTTATGTTATTGTGCATCAAACTACATAGAAAGGGTAAGTTTCAAAATGCAAGCTCAATTTTTACTTGCAAGTCAACATGTAGTCTGCATGCAGCGACTTATGGACTATCACCCCCACTTTTCAAATTTCTCTAAAACTTTGAAAATGAACCAATTGTCACAAAACTTCGTCATGCCAACGTAGTTGGGTATATTTTCCACCCACAGAAAAAGATTTATGCAAATCGGACAAGTAGCCTACTTTTAAACTAGAGACGATAAAGTCAAATGTTCCAATGTCAACATGCAGGTTGATCTGACTTCGTGTGTTGGATGCATTTTACATTCGTGTACTGTGTGCATTGTTCTCTCTCTGTTTTCGTCTCATCCACTGCTATTTAAATCTTCCCACGACCACTATCCGACCACACTTTTTAAGTTAAATATTTAAGTGTGCGGGATGTGGCTCTGGTCATAATTGTTACTTCACGAATATCTCAAATCTAGTGCTATTGGCTCAGATGATGGGGTCAGAAGAAGTCAGATCAAGCTGTGACATCGCTACATTTGAAGTTATCTTCTTTCAATCAAAAAGTACTTGCCCAATTTGCATGAATTTTGGTATGCAGGTAGAAAATATGCTCAACTAAGTTTACGGCAAGATTTGTGACAATTTATTCACTTTTGTTGATTTTACACACATTTCTAAAGGTGGGGGAGGTATCAAGTACCAACATGCTTTTTGAAGACTCAAATCAACAAATTTGAATGTTATTTGGATTCATGGATCATGATCATGTAGTCGAGACCTTCCACATCTGCTCCTGATTATCTGTGTCTGCTCTTGTAATTTCGTAATTACGACTTTAAAATTTATGCTACTAATTAAGTATAGGCTTCATTCTTCTCAATTACTTCATTTTTGAAACTGATTGACGTGCCTTTTAAATTGTGCAGTGTAATATTAATTATTATTATCAGTGTAATCAATTAAGACTTGCTTTTTGTTACAGACCTAGATTCTGTTACGCAATTTAGAAAAATAATTTTGATGTTTTATGATAACTAGAAAGTTTATTTACATGTTAACTCACTGCTACTCTTTCATCTCAAAAAGTACTTTTTGATCTGAAATTATTATTGGTATTTTACTTAGGTCTAGGTCTAGCTGGTGCATGTTTACTGTATCACCATGAATTACATGTACATCAAAATATGCCATCACATAAGCGATTGTCAAGTGGGTATTACCATTTGCAGATTTCATTTCATTTTAATAAATAGATATATTAAAATGAAAGTATTATTGAAATTTAACAAAATAAAGCAATAGTGAATTCATTTTATCTGCCTAGCCTACGCACTGTCTCCACAAGCAAAGTTGGAATTATTTACTTTTACTATTGACTAATATGATAATATAATATATGATTAAATGTTTAATATGATTTAATATGTTTAACTTAACCCTTCAAGCCTTATATTTGCAAACTGAATAGACTTGTAGGACATTCTTTGGCTATTCATTACACCTAGTTTCAGATCCTCCAAAATCTCCGAGATTTCTTTCCAAACAATTATATGTCTCTGTATTATTTCTGACAAATGTGTCTATTTGGTACAGTTGCCAATAATTGCTTTTGGAATAATCAACATCAATTTCATGAATCCAGTCTTAGTAACGAAAGATGAATGTCATTCTCTAATTCTGGTGAGCATGAGCCTTTTATTCATCATGTGTCAACTTTAACAGATTTTCTTGTAATTGTAGAATAATTTATGAATGAATTTCACATACACCGAAAATGTACTTGTTGAAATCATATGTTCAGCAAACAAAACCCATCGCGATGAAATCTCAAAACAACCATTTGGAGTCCATTTGGAGTTCGACTCCAGAACACATGACAATCATAACAAGGTGAGTGTATATTTTCTAACTTGGTAATTCCTATTTGTAGTCTGTGCCATGGGGTTTCACCATGGCCAAGCCAATTGAGTCGGTGACCACTATGTGTCGACGATCAATCCAAGTCAAGCATGTAGTTAGAACAACAATATGTAGTAAGTGTAATAAAAAGCTTTGGTAAAATGAAGGCAAATTTATGCAACTTTGGTAAAATATCATCAAAGAACAGATACTGCTCACCGTGTTTCACAAATATGCACGGATGCGCTAATGGTTTTTTAATCATATTTTGACAACATTTTTTCATACGTTTCTGACAAAACCAACTATTAGCCACTTGGAGACGAGGACGAAAGATAGTTAGTTTCATCAGAAACTTCAGGCAAAATGATGATGAAAATGCATCAACTTTAAATGCCTAAAAGAGAGTATAATATTTCACTCAAGTTGCATGGATTTAACACTATTTGGCCACGGCTTTTCATTACACTGACTAGTTATTGTTCCTCGAACCGCATGCTTGACTTTAGATTGAATGTCGGCAAATTGGTGGTCACCGACTTACTGGCCAACTATGAGCCAACTTTACGTCGATGGTCGGCAAATTGGTGGTCACAGACATACAGGCCAACTGTGAGCCGACGTCGGCATTGGATCGCAATGCGACCATTCGCCAACCGTCGGCATACCAGCGGCCACCGACTCACTGGCCAACTGTCTACCAACGTCGGCAGAAAGTTGATTTGGCCGATTGTGCGACCTCGAGCCGACGTCGCCTTTACCACAGGGATCATAGCATAATGCCACAACATGGAAATATAATAGATATTATTGGACGAATGGATAGACGCGTATTACTTAAGAAACCATTTTCAAGAATTCAAATTAACAGCTCACGCAACTTTATTGATGTATTTAAACGCAGTAATCGAATTATGCTATGAGATGATAGAATAAATAACTTCTGAGAAGATGGAAAAATTAGCCAATAGCAGAGTGCGATGATGCTTTCAAAGGCAGGTATAAAATCTGGAAAAATCATTTTGAAGATCTATTAATCCAATGTAATTCAATCGACTGTTGATTTCCAGAATGCCGACTAAGAAATCAATGAATTTGCAGAAAGGTATACTCGATTACCCAGAACAGACATCGAACATTAAGCATTAAGGTCTAGTTGTTGATGTTCGATGTCTATGACCCAGAACTTGTACTGATCAAAGACGGAATTTTCCTGAACTTTGATTTTAACTTTAGAGAGCAGCAAATTTGTCATCAGCGGAGATATCGGAGAACTGCTACACATTAGAAAAGGAACAAGCATCCATGGATGCACTTGTATTCATCATAGATGTCCTTATGTCACTCTATGGTCACAGGGTTAACCGTCCTTATATATAGTTCACTGGCTTTGAGAGTGCATTTTGATGAAGAATTTCGACACCTGGCGTCATGTTATAAGTCATAGCCAACAGATCCAAGTGTTAGACAGACAACTTGCGGCCGATATTGCACAGGCGGATGATTTTGTGGATGATAATCAGTTGGAACCATCCTGTGATCAGACTGGTGATCTAAGAGCATGATATGTGGATAGGTCACTTGGATTGCAATTTATTCATATCATAGCACGATGTCTATATGATTAGCCTGTGTGCTGAGTTACAAAAGTGTGTAACTCAACTATACATATCATAGAGTATGCTGCATGATATCATCAACGTAACTTAAGAACACATTATGAAAATATTAAGCAAAAATATGCGATAGGAAGCCACCATGGTGTGGAAAGTAGCTGTTTTGCTGTTATCATCTTGATCATGAATTCAATGATGTGTGAGCTTATGCCAGCCATGCTACTGGATGTGAAGTTTGAAGCAATGATCGATACGCTTATTCATCGATAGATTTATAATATATATTTGCGTTGGAATTGCAACTAATTGTGCCTCGATGATAGATCTTCTCATAATATCCAATGACAATGCAGTACGCTATTTGTGCACTTGAGCTAGTGCGCCATCTCATGACGTGCGGCACGCGCAGCATATCGGATCGAAGATACCAAGTTGCATGATTATGTTCTAATATTTCTTTCTTCTGCTTTGAATTGTTTGGACTCTTGACACTCTTGAAGTGCATGCTGCAAAAGCGAAAAAAGGCTTACGTTGCGAATAAAGACCGCCGTTAACCCCTTCACCGTCGTCTTCTACTTTAGTGGAATTATGGCTCCATCGCCGCATCGAATCTAGGAGCTGACCATTGCGCTTTCGCTCCTACCTCTGTCATATCTTCATAACAATTGTTCGGTCCGCAGCATACACACGCATATATATAGGCCTATATAACATGGAGTCAGCAACATGGCGTCTCTAGTCAAATCGCTCTTCAATACTGCATCCTTCTTTCCCCTACAACGGCCGAAATCTATGTGCGTTCCCACTTTTTTATATAGATACAATAAAGGAGAGATGTATCGACCATACAGATGATGAGCGATCAACATAAGTGATTGGCCTAATTGTCGATATTTGAGCAATTGGCACGGGTCTACAGACATCTGAATGCAAATGTGACCTGTTCAACGATACATCCTTGGGCGCATATGTTCACATTGGAAATCATGTTGTAATCCATCTAGAAATATTTGCATGCGCATCCGTCGATGCTTTCACATTTTTGATGCACGCTTCTTCAAAGATAGGCTTGCCGCACAATCTCGGAATCAACTTTCATTTATGGTCTGAACAGTCATCCATCGAAATGTGAAATGCTATCAAATTGATCAGAATGCAATGCGCATGTTCCAGAAGATATATGAAGATGATATTTTTCATAAGAATGGGACATGCAGCATGGTAGGCAACGGTGGTCGAGTCTCATTTGTATGAGATTTCTCACACGATACATCATATAGCTTGGGCATTAGATCATCAACAAATACAAGTGTCATTTAACCAATTTCAAATTTTATAAAATTATTTTCATTATTCTTCAAGGATTTCTCATGCCAAATATGCCTATATACGTAGCCATGTAATGTGCCTACAGCTATTCAGATGTCATATACAGTTCACATTTCTATTTTTACAAGACAATCGCCACCATATCAATTCACTATTAAGTGAGCAATGACTTATTGTACGGGACTATTTTTCAGATTTTATAATTTTCATTTGCGTTTGAATTTTGACTCACCGGAAGTACTGCCGTGGGCTAGGAGAACAGATGCTCGAGCCGATAAACCAGTATCCCCAGATATGGCGGCGTCAGGGATATAAAACCCACCACGCATATTCTGGAACTATTGGTTCACAGCTTCCAAAAAACCATTATGCCAATAGCTGACCTGCAATGAAAAGAATTTACTTTACCATTGAATTGACTTGTGAGTGATAATTGACATCGCAGAAATTCTAGTATTTTCGAGTTTAGTATAATATGGCAGTGAAATGCTATTAAGACTTCGTTCACATAATGCGCGTAGAGGACTTCTTCCAGAAGTATGCCTACTATCTACAAGTCGATTTTTCGCTAACGCTTCGAAAGAAGGTCAATACCTGTAGATGACATTAGGATACAATTTTTGATTTACTACATGCCTTATCTATACATGGATATTCAATCGCTTCAACAATTGAAATTCCCCAGAAAGAACAAGCGGATTGCTGTATATTTCATGATCATAAAGCAATAACAGTACTTTCTGATATACATGCATACACTGACAAGTACGACCGTAAAACACAAAAGAGAGCATGTTATGATACTAAATTATCAACAAAAAATACAATGTAATGAAATCCTTTTATTTTACAGAATTTTAGGTGTTTCATTGACTTGGAATACGCAATGAGCTTCAACAAAAACAAATCATAATGCTGACTTAATTTTGAATCGTGAAGAACATAAAGAAAGTGCTAATTCAATATGCGTTTCTTGATGACCTCATATTATGTCACCTAAGCATGAATATATTTTGAATTGATAAAAATAATTCATGCATGACTTGAATAAAAGCATGCTTGGTATATTTACCAATGGATGGTGAAAATCTGTAAGACGTGAAAGAGAGCTCAACACATATCACAGAAATATAATAAATCCACACGGTCTCAGACAGAAATATTTTAAAATTACAGAGTACATTATGTTCAAAATGGAAATTTCACATGACCTTCTGAATGACTGCTTGCATACACTGTAAATCATAAGGCTAAAATTTACCTGCGAAAACTGACCCTAAAAATGTCACTGATAAAAGGCTAAAGAAGGTAATAATATCAGCGAAAATATCGCAGATGTATTATAGCGTATTTTCGCAGGTTTTATCACTTCGCTCATGTTTCTTCGCGATTCAGATTTAAGTTATATCTAATCTTACTGTCCAAATTTATCAGTACTATGTATTACTTAATTTCGTACTCACGCCAAAAATTGTATTTACCCGCTAGATATTGCTAAATCAAATATACATGTAGTTGTAAATGAACTTTGTTGCTGAAGTAAGATGCAAGATCTGCAGCAATTGTCCCATGTAATTAGTTGAATAGAACATAAATTGGAATGCGTAAATCTTTATTGACGACGAATGCTAAAAGCTACACCATTTCTTGAGGTCATACATGGGGCCAGACGGCCTACTGGAAAATTGAGCAAGTCCATCATTCCATCGTAGCAGGAGTAACATGTCCTCGTCAGGATGTAAAGCTATTTGCGTTGAGAATGGAAGAAACACACAAAATGAAGCTGCTACACTCGCCATACGTTACATCATCAAAACTTGATAACAAAATAAGCTTAGAAAGAAACGTCTTCAAAATTGCACACCCTATACGTGATATTGTAAGTTGAATTTCTCAATAAATGGTTACAAAACATAATTATCAAAATATTCTTGGAAAAAATCTAGACTTTAAAATTGTACACTCTATATGACATCAACATTGAATTTCTTAAAAAGTGGTCACAAAACTTAATAACAAAATAAGCTTACTAATGATGTAGAACTCAAAATTGTACACTGAACAAGATATTATATGTAGAATTTCTTAAAAATAACTTAAGAAAAGAATTTCTTACAGCAGAATAATATTGAAAAAATCTAAATTTTTTAACATGTACTCTTTGCACGACATTGACATTTGACATCTCTAAAAACAGTGGTTGCAAAACTTATTAACAAAATAAGTTTAGAAAGAATAATCAAAACTATAAATTTGTACATTGCAAATTGTACGTTGAATGTCTCAAAAAGCAATTACAAAAGGTTGGTAGTTTAATAACGCAATAACAGCATACAATATGAATCTAAAAATTTGAGGAGACAAAGTGAGGGGTGGTGCATTTACATAAAAGATTTTACCAAACTCTTAATGTTTGGTGATTTGAACGACCGTCTCAAGCCAACCAGTCCTTCCAAGCATTCCAGAACACTCTCTTGTTCGGCCGAATAATTTAGATTGAAACATTGGTACGAACCAACAAGCACTGAGACAGTTTCTGTGAAATTGGCCGCAGATATCTTAACCCCATTGAGGAAGACATTGAGCTCCGGACTTGTCGGGATTCCACCAATGAATGTCGATTCCTGAAAATGACACATGTATGTAGGCATAATAAAAGCATATATGCATGTATATATAGAAAAATTTGAATAAATGTATAAAGATGTATTTTTATAATAATAACTGAGGTTTATCACGGGATTTGTGTCTATGTACGGGATTTAACTGTCGGGGCTCCAGGATTCATTTTCAATAGCCACATTTTCAACAGCCACACTGCGAGCTTTTCCAAGCTTTATCGAGCAAAGCGTTTTGGAGCTTTTATGAAGTCATCATTGTAGCTGTTGTAGGTGGCCACACTGCGAGCAAAGCAAACCAGAGCGATTATAGCTTGCGGACATACGTTTGCTCGAGACGCTCGCGTTTGCCTTGCTTTCAGTGTGGCTGAGGCCAAAAGGTGTCACGGCTACGGTCGGTTACGGCTAAAGCGTTTACCATCTACGGTTCATCACGGTTGCGTTATTGCGATTCACAATCACCTCATCAGTTACTATAGTATACTATAATTTGATTCGAGAGACAAATTAATAAAATATTTATTGTATATTGTGTTATCATACTGATCATCTCATCGTAAAGTGTATGAGAATCTCTCATTGTCATTCCTTATCAATAGGCTTATCACTTCTTTGTTATACAATGTAGACCATATCATAGCAGTAACAAAATGTATAGCAAACTGCAAACTACATGCAATATAAATGTATCGTAATCATCGTATGAGCCGTAGTATCGTAGTATCTTATATCGCGATTAATATGAGCCGTCTCCAGAATGTATGAAAGGCCTGTAAGAAAAAGATAGCTTAATCGAATACCATAGGGCAATAGAGTATGATCCCATTATGATTAGTAGCCTATTTCTTGCCTTCAGCTGTATGTGTGGATGATAAGCTGCATACTATGTTACTCAATTGATCTGATGCTATGTTTGAATAGTTTTGATTTTGGGCAAGCCTCATAACATGCACAGGCTTACTTGCTGCCGTCAGTGAGTGTTGCTCCCCTCAGTGGGAGTTGACGATTAGCAATACTATGAGAAGATTCCGGAACTTCAGGATTACTCATTTTGTAATCACTACTGTACGTGAATCATTATGAAATTTGCTCCCCTTACTGCCGCTGATGTTGAACGATCATTTTCGCACTTGAATCATATTCATAGTGACACACGTCAGTCTTTATCTTTTGAAAATCTGTCAAACCTTCTCATTATCTCTGATGAGCTACACAATAAATGTGACAAAAATATTTTAAATTCTAAAATTATACATTCAATTGACAGTTGTTGATCAAATCCTTAAAGTACACTTACTTGCCCAATGCTGAAAATGCACTTGGATTAATATGCAGCTTCACGATCAGTGACAAAAACCCTTTCAAAGCCTTCGAATCTGAAATTAGTGGATAAAATGAGGATATTTGAATAAATGTGCATGTGCATGTAAATGTGTGTAAACTTACCAGACCAGCATCCTTACAAGACATTATTTTAATTTGTCTGTACGTCTTGAAATTGCCAATGCTGCCTTCCAGACTTTCTCCCAACCGTACAAGAATGCTTTCCATACGATAGGACCATGTGTCTGCATAAAGAGGTATTTGATAAAGAGACTTCTTCATTTTTGCGTATGTTTTCACCATGCTCGTAGCGTCGCAGAGTAGCTGAAATGAAATAGATTGGATTGATAAGACTCTTTGGATGTATAAGTGCGAATTCTTAAAGTACTTAAGTTAATTTCCGAATGGCTGATTTTGTAAAGATGGCAAAAATGAATAAATTACAATCTATTGAATTTAAATCAAACGTTTAAAAAGCGTTGTTGATCAACGGCGATTTAATTAGACAATATAGGGCCATACAAAATAACATGTACCGTAATATGGGGTGACTTGGGACAAAACTAAATAAGCCACTTCAAACTGATTTTTTGAAGACATTCTTTCGCTTACAATAATTTACGAAAATGCATCAGAAAGCTTGCTGGATTCCTTGCCACAAAATAATAGTTTAGAAACTTTTGCTTAATTTCATACTTCTAAAAATCGCAGTTTCATAACATGCAAAAAATCTCTGTTGAGAAAATTTTTAAACTTTTGTCTGGTTCTATAGTAAGTTAGCAAAGTCATCTCTAATTCTTCATAGAATTGTGTTAGTATAAGCATGATAGTCTTGGAACTCATTTTTCATGGCTCTATGAAAGCTTTTTCCCTCTCAAAACTTCATTTTACTGCGATGCTCCGATCCTGAGTGTCCCAAGTCACCCCAAACCGTTCAACTATTTATTAAACTTCGTAACATTTGTCAGGAATTGTGTGTCACATCGACTGAAAACTGATAAAAGAAATTCTTCTATAGCTGAATTATTCTTGACAAAGTGATTCAAATGACTATTTCAAATTACATTAATAGGAATAATAGGCCTACTGTACTAAACGGACGTGGAACAAAATGCATGAATTTCCCGGGATTCGAACCTTGCACGTTGTGGTTATAGCCAGCCTTCATCCACTATGCTGGCTTCTCTTAATGACGACTCAAATGAAGTACATGTAACTGAGAGAAGTACATGAAACTCTAAGTTATTGAATTTGATGGCCGAGGCTCAGCTAATTTGCAGATAGGCGTGGTTCGGAACGACCGGAATATATCCACTAAACAAAAAGTCCTCGACATGCTACCACCCGAAGCGAATGATGAATTCAGCAGCATTGATCTGTCAGACAGTCTTGCGATGTTGAATTTCTTCAAGACATACGATACCGCGGTGGAAACAATCGTCAGGTGCAGAAGAGATCCAAGTTGCAAGTTAAGTCGGAGTCGTGTCACAGCGAATTTTTCAGACAGTGAAGAAAGCTCAGGCGAAGATGTCGACACTAGTGACGCTGAGGTTGATGATCCAGAAAGACTAGTTAACACTTATCGGAACCTGATGAACCGTGATGAACCAACAATAAAAATTTCACATGAATTGAAAGACATCAATAAAAAGGCATGTGGCTTCTGGTTGCGCTACAGACGGCATCGGGGAACAAAAAGAAGTTCATCGGAAAGGTCGTCGGTCAGAATGACATTTTTGTGAACCTACGCATATGTCAGCACATACTTTGAGTGGCCAAGCAGGCCTGATGAATCGGATGTGCTGTGCTCAGAAATTCTACAGAGCTTGTGCGAGCCACGTACCACACGCCGGGGATTGTTTGAATGTAGTGAAATTAATAGGTGTACAACCGTTGGGAACAGCTAGGCTTGACTGACTAGATCGCATAGTGACATTTTTTATTATGCCGTACTACAACATTGTTTTTTGCATGCACGCGTTTTTTAATTCCATTTCATAGAACATTTACAATAGATTTTATTGTTCCATATTGACCCTTCATGGGTTGATTTGGGTCGACCACTGAAATTGTTTTGTCTTGACTTTAAATAATTTGGGGTTCATTTCAAGAGTTTTAAGATATTAAGCGAAGGTATCTGCACACGTGGGAAGCGAATGCCACTCAGTTTGCAAGGTGTCCCAAGTCACCCCACCACGGGGTGACTTGGGACAGCACATGTTTTCGAAAATACATGTACAAGAACATGACGATGGAATCCGCTACACCTACAAATTTATTCCTCTTAGCCATTCGCATAAATGTGGCTATTCAGGAGTTTTAAAAATTCAATCGTTTTCTCGAAATTTCAAAAAAAGTGTTAAAATTGTCCCAAGTCACCCCATTTTACGGTAACTATAAAATAAAACTTCAACATAGTAACAATTCTTCGCTAGGTAAAAGTACTCGGTAATTTGCAATCATGATTTATGATAATTCTCACTTTTTCAGGCTCACGTGTACCCTCTAATCCTATCAAAAAATTGGATTAAGTTTACCATATGCTAATTGCTAATGAATTAGACAATTTTCTTTCTCAATTTCTCAATTTAATTTTTATATTCTTAATTCTTGAATTTTCTTTTGGAATATCTGTCTCTTACGTGGATGCGATTAATGAAGCGCAACTTCTTTCCTACGCAGCTAGGTGACATGATTAATTATTCTTTCACAAAAATATATTAATCGGTTATATTAATGTAAAGCTAGCAGAAGGATGAGTATATTGAGCGGGTCTTCTTTGTATATTCACCCCAAATACAAACGTCTCTGTAGCGGCTATTTAACTGAACCGATTGCCACGAAATTTAAGGCACAGGTAAGTGGCGTATTATTCGTACGTTATTCGGTTATTATTCATGTTTATCCAAACATGTACGAGTCCAACATTGAGCGATGAGTTCCAAATTGTTTTCGATTGCGACGCTTTGCCTGATTCCACAATAATTCTACCGGTTGTGTAGGAGAAACAATGTCGCGTGACTCACCTTAGCGACTAACAAACATACACACACCTTATCGAACATTAGGAACGTATATACTCAGATAATGCGCTCACTTGTACCTGTACTTCAAATTTCGTGGCAATTGTCTCAGTTAAACAGTTTCTACAGACGTACACGTATATATTTGTGGATCCATTAACATTTTTGTGGATCTATTAAGCATCGATTTGTGAAGCGTGTGTCATATTGGATATCTTCGATGACATTTGGTGGGGGATAGCATTTGTTGATTGATTTAAATTTTTAGAAGATAGATGAGATAAAATCAGACAATAAAGTTATTGACGAATTCTAGCATGAAACAGACAGTATAAGATAGACTAAAGAAGACGGGTACTATGCGCCGAAGCTCCTGTCTGGCTTTACGCTTCCTCAATTATGATCTGCACCCTATTCTTCTGAATCATATTTCATGGAAGGCCTGACTTTCCTTTCCTCAATGACTGCAATCCCTTGTAGACTGCATGCAACAAAGGAACTTTTGGTACTTCTATTCTTCCCCCCACATTTTCAAATTTTTCCAAATTCATCAAATTTTATCAAGTCAGATTGGATTTAGAATAGACTTGATCTGCTCTCTGAGTGACACCAGCACAGCACCACTCACAAGTCTTACTTGAAGTCTAGGATGAAGGATTGGTCCCCTGGATGCTCAGCTAGAATACAAGATACAGCTGTGAAATATTTATCACGAATGTGAAATTCATGACTTAATTTAGCTTTCTAGTTTGATTCACTTAGAAATCAGTCTATGCTAGCAGACTGCATTATGTAAAAAATGCCTTGACCGTGCATTATGAAAGGTAAGAAGATCTGGGAATAGGCCAAGTGTTTAATAGAAAAACACAAAAATACAAAGGGAGTATACTCCCTGATCATATTGACCGGTGGTCAAAGAAATACGTATCGTAGTTTTTTGTATTTTTGTATTTTTCTAATAAGCACTTGGCCTATTCCCAAATCTTCTTACCTAACAGACTGCGATGACTAAAATTATACTTCCATTGCTATGAGGACACAAAATAATGTATAAAAATAGTTTGGCTATATCACTAATTGCGTCTTACTTTACTTGCCGAGTAACTGAACAGCGCGAAATTGGCCTGCCTCTTTTGGTTTTCTCTCAGTCTGCCCCTGCGCTTTGTCTCTTCTCCTTCAATCGCACTCACTTCCACAATAAAGATGCAGCTAAAACTGTACTCGAGAAAGGCTTTACACCAGTTGACTTGCGCGTAAGACATTACCACTAAGGTCATTCTTCCTTAACACCTTTATCGCTTACTGCAGCGATAATTTATTGCAAGGTCAATATTTAGAAGCGATACGTGTCTGCAAGGATTGGGTATCTGTTTACTTTTGATTTATAATGACATCCTCCTTCGGCATCAGCGCACATGCAGGTCATTGTCCAATTTCCGATGAGCTAGTGAGTAACTTGTTGCCAGTAACATGCACTACCGAATAAAACAGCTGACTTGAACAATCAGCATCACTTAAAACTCTACCTAACTGATGTAATTTGAAATGTATAGCTACGCAAGTATAGTGCACAATTCATGATCAGAGCGACCAAGATCGCATCCGAGGATCCACAATTAGCGATCTGAAATTTTTAGCCGCTTACACAGCATAATCCTGACATTTTACTCGATCAACTAATGAGACAAAAACAACCTCTTTCCTCCCTCCATTCCTCCATATATATATGCACTAGATCACGTATGCAGAATGGATGGGAATAGGTCATTGATAGTGTTGTATAAATCATGGATCTGATTTCTTGCTGAAACATCTACCTACCTTCCAATTGTAGAAATATATTCAGCCAAATGTATCAATACACTATGTGCATTCCGCAATTCTGTATGACATACAGGACAGACAACCATTATAAGCGTTGATCCTTCCTTGAAAGTGTTATGCTTTTCAAACATCAGTGAAATGATTTAATATATAAACAAATATACCATGTGATAAGATTATACAAGATAATTTCTGCTATAAGGCAAAATATCCATTAAATTATCTTTAATCACATTTATGTACCCAGGTGATATATTTTTTCAATAAGTCTGCAACGGGATAACACTGGATAAAAAATGACATTTTCGCACTTATTTGAGGGTAGTGCCTTCTATTATGTGAGAAAACCAGCGAAAATAGATTTTCGCACATACTTTTTAGCCTTTTATACACCTTAGAATTTACAGTGTATAGCATCAGCACAATCGTACTTATGAACGTGCAGGTACTTGCGCATAAAGTGAAAAGTTTCAAAACTCGAAGGAACGAGCAAATAAGTGTTAAGGTATCAATCATTTCATGCGGAATCAACTGGAAACTGTAATGCGCATCATGACCAAAATGCAAATTATACAAGGCGCTTCAAACAGTTACTAGATACAACATTTACATTGACGGAGAAATATGTACACAACATTTACATGGACGGAGAAATATATACTTACATATATATATATATATATATATATATATATATATATATATATATATATACAACATTTAGGTCATACATGAACGTATGAACATATACAATGTTTTTACACATATACAAAACATTTTTACGAACGCATGAATATTTACAATATATGTACAACCACAGATGAAAAAATACCAATAATCAATTAGATAACTCTCTGAGCTGTGACTTAGTTTATGTCAGAGACTTTGAGTTTCCTGAATGTGAAGTCTGATATGCGTTCCTTTCTATGATCCAATTCCAATCACTTATCTTCAAGACTAGCCTATGTACAGGTACATTGTGGTGCACACAAGACATCTCTATGATAAGATGATTACACTTTGAATTTGTGTGACCATGCTGTCTGACTGTGGTCCTATTGGTGCTGCATATCACATAGCTAGACTTTCCTACATGACAATCGTACACAGACGATTGACGCTTATTTTTCACACTATGTAGCATAGAACACCGATCTAATTACAGTCAGACACCACGGTCATACAAATTCAAACTGTAAATATTCGTCTCATCATAGAATCCAAGAAGTTTGTTGGTTTGAGCTATAACATGTACACGTAGGTGCCGAAGATTCAGGAAACTCAAAGTGCAGATTGAACCAGAAATGATTTAATAAAAATCAGGAAACAATCGCCTGAATTGAAATTTCAAAGATCCTAGAGATGGAAATTTAAATCTGCGACACAAACAAAGAAGATGTATATGTTCACAAATCGGATATTTGAATTTCGGTGCATTACAATCACAGCTCAACATCGAAAAAGCGAACAAAGCAAATGTCTGGGTGGTCTGCCTTAGATAGCGCACAAACATACACAAAATCATCATGCTGAAACGTCATGCATTTCCAAACAAGAACTTATAACTTCAACTCATTATATACCTCGGCATTTCGTAATTTCAAATTGAAAGGGAATTCAATCTGGGTGTCATCAACTCGCCTGTGGAAACATAACAACATGCAGACTCAATTAAAATTTTAAGCGTGGATAAAATTAATCGAGAAAACAGATGGAGTCATCACAGTTATTATAAAATAAAATTTTACAATGGCAACATTGTCAATAAGAAAAAGAAGTGAGACTAGGACTATGCAAGGAAAGACACGTGCACGCCACGAAACACGACTGCGCTCGCGACACTGCAACTAATTTACTTTGCTAGTAATATCGCAACCCATAATAGCTACCAACTCACCTGTGAACCTGGAATAGCAGAAAATTGCTAGCGGCAATCAGGCTTTTCTTCTCAATTGCCAAATTCATGCATTCGTCACTCGTGCTCTCGACTGGTTTGAACTCTTCGACGATATGATACTTGAGGGAGGTTGCAGATGATGGGTGTATGAAAAATTGTATGCAAGTTGCATATTCGACATCTTCTCTCTCATGGGACTGTTGTGAAGAACAAGAAAGTGTAACTTTGCAAACATTTTCTACCAAATCCGTTGAATGTGTATCTTCTATTAGAAACGAAAGTAGTTCAGTAGCATCTGCATCTGCGTATTTACGTAAACGATGATTCCACAAGTCATACAATTTCGCGATTCCATCAGAAGGATCAGCTTCGTTTCTAATGATACCTCGAAGAATACAAATAAGGCACTCCTGACAGTCTGAAAGCAGATATCTTAATTGGACGAATTGTATTACACAATGAAGTCACATGCATGATGGAGGCACAGAATCTTTGGGAAATAGTTTCAGTTGAATGTATTACATTTTATTAATGGGTGAAAAAAGAAGTATGATCGAAACATCAATCCATCGAAGAAATCGTACTGTTCGAATTTCCTGGGTGCAATGACTCATCAAAAATTCAATATTGTTACAGCTAATAATTGACCCATTTACATAGTCAACAGCCTTTGCAATAGCTAAAATAGTTCTGCTTTCTTTATTTTTTGTCAAATAAATCGACTTACTCGACACACATCTAGAAGTATTTCTGTTCCAATATTGGTCATCCGAGTCCACTATTCGGCGAAACATGTTCAAGGCGCATTTGAGAGCGCAATTTCTCCAAATGTTAGGTAGAGCTAGAGGCCTCGCCTGTAAGATCATGAATGAAACTGCAGGCTTGAATAAACACAGATTGTATCAGAAAATATATTCAAATTGTACTTCATTTGCATTTCCAAAAATGATATTGAAAAATTTGAAAAGCGTTGCCACAAAATCATCTGCAATAAGAACTGTAAAAAGAAATGTTTACCTGATTTTTTCAACTCCCAAAATCGACATGCTATGAAACTGTTTCAATCGGCCTTGAACACTGATCATATATTGCATTCAAATATTCCAAGACGTCTTCCAAGTGGTCGCCTATCACAGCCGTATTGCAAATCCGCTCGTCGTCAAAAATCGTTTGTGCCACATATGACAGCCTTGTACAATTCATTTTTCCGTTGACATTATTTTTTCGATCATGCTTTTGTGTATTTATGATTTCCATTCATTTGAAAATATACGCTTTTTATTATTATTATTATTATTATATATTGCCAAGTTTATTGACTTAGCATCAAAAGTTAGTTTCCCGGTCAGTGCTTAGCCGCTTCAATTCAAATTAAATAAATGTTATAAATTCATGATACAAGATGAACAGATGAAGGAGCCCAAATAAATTGGAATGTATGCAGATCCTTACCATGAATAACCAACAATCTGAGGAAGCGGAGGAAGAGATGAGATAACGGCAGATAGATGGCGCAGGCGAATATGGAGACCAGAAATTGCAACCGAAGTCCTTTGGGATATTCCAGATGTACGTTTCAAATCAGTAATTCGACAAATCGTAGAGAATAGGAATATAGAACTGAGGAATACACGAATGAGAACTGCAGGATAGGGCAACACAGGAACGACGAATACAGAAGGGAGAAGCGCAGGAGCAAGGAACAACTACGAATAGTCAAAGGGAGTCTCAGTCGGAAATGTCCTCCAAAGTCAGTGTGTTGGTGAGTGTATGGATCAATAATCAGACGCCACTCGGTCAAGCAGCTGCAGAATCAACGAACTGCAAAGCAACGTTCAATGAATATCTTACATTGATCAAGTTCTTCATAGAATAGTGGAAATACAAAATTTCATACAAAAGCGTCAAGCAGAGCATAACTACTGGTAATTAGGATAGGAAAATGGGTATGGGACGTATATGAAGTACACTGTAATCTGGCACCTCCTAAAGCAGAAGAAATCTGCATCCTAAAGCGCCACACACTAAAATTTCAGAAGGCTAAGTTGAATTAGTAGGCTAGCATACTGAAGAGAACAATAACCCTTAGACGTAAGCATCTGCATAGAGGAGAGCGTGAGTCACTGCTTGCCAGACAGCAGGAACGCTGTCGCATAACAATAGCTGCTATTGAGGACATCATAAGTTCACGTTGCTGTATGTACGTGAATCATTCTCCGCTTCATCTCTCCGAGGCTATGTAGCTGGCTTTGACTTCGATTGGCAAGTTGACTTTCTGTCAGTGATATTGCAATTAAATTGTTTAGTGAAATTATCTGTTGAAGTTGTGCAGTTGTAAATTGCAAATATATGGGTATCATGATGTCATGCCAGGAGACTACATCTTTCCCATTAACGTCGATCGAAATACTGGATAAATGGAAAAGAAATATAATAAGACTTGAAGCCAAATGGCCAAAAATCTGCATTCTACATTTTCTCGTGATCGTCAATCGTGACAGATATACTGATCAATCTGGTTCATCAACCAACGGCAGCTCTGAAAAATGAGGTGAGTTTCCTGTTGCTCTCGTAGCCTATTCGAAAGAGTTGTAATGCATGCATGCTGTATAGCACTAATGTAAATCGAGTCTGCGACTTCTGTAGTTAAAATGACACTTTTCATAACGGGACTTAATTACTTTTTGCGGATAATGGAAATTATAAATTTCAAAAAGCTGTAAATTTTCGAGGTAGGCATACCTACATTGTATTTGTCAATTTCATGCATTCATTCGCGTTATCTGTGCTCGGTGAAGCCTCTGAGAAGCAAATGCGCACATTCAATGCAAAGTTCTAAATGCTTTGATGTACACATGTATCATTTATGTGTGGTCAATTATATTCAGAATATTCGAAAATTGGTTTATCTCAATGAATTTTAATAGAAATACAACAATCAATTTTGTACTTAGTTTATTGGAGGCACGCATTAGTTGAATGTAACTTGCTAATGTAACCATTTATCACCAACTGTCATGATAATCTATAGTCAGATAATAGTATAGACATCGAAAAAATGCAGTAGACGACACAGAAGGACATTCGTTTCCATTATGTAGTAGATGTCTTTCCTGATTCATACATTTAAGAAGAAACATCTTTGTAAACATGTGCTTAAAATTTCGCACTCAATCTTTTAAACGTTTTTATCTAATCTATTAAAATTCTGCTGCCATATAGTTGTGAACTCGCTTAATAAATATCAAAATATATGAAATTCCGGATGTTGAACTATGGGCCAACAGACTACTGACAAATTAAAACTTCTATACTTCTGTATAAAATCTTCTGCCAGTAAATATCCTTCTTGTCAGTATTGAAATATCCGCGGTTTTTCTACAATGTCCAGACACTATTGGATACAAACGTATTTTTAATGTACGGCGTTGAGTGTTCCACTTCTATAAATATTCAGTCCATCCTGTTGGCTACTTTTAAAAGTAAATCCATTTTAGCAATTAAAGTGTCTTTCATACTCTATTCATATCAGTCATTACTATTAAGTTCTCAACGTAGCATGATATCAAGGCAAAAATAGACTCCAGCACAAATAGGAAAGACTAAACAGTCATTAACACAAAAAGAGAAGATTAATTAATTAATAAAGAATGTTTCTATTCTGTAAAAATACATGATAAGGTAATTCTGATAGCAAGAAAATGTCCGCCTATTGAATGGAACTTTTTTATTCTTTTTCATAAAATCATCTCATGATCTTTCCATTTTTTAATTTTTATAAATGTTCTGACGACGATCTATATAAGCCATGCCAGTTATTATTTTTGAAGTCAACTTAGCTCATGCATGTTTGGTAGAGACCGGTGACGCTCATATTGTTTTCATCTGATTAATAAGTACGGCTACTTGTTGTCGACAAATAGAAGTTTGCAGGACAGTGCATGCTGTCTGAAGTGGAGAGTCAATAAGAAACATATGCAGTATTGCATTAGAACTTTCAAACGAAAGTTAGTACTTGTGAATATGGATTATTAGCATAATATTTGCTATTTTTTGGAGAAATGAAGCTCGTAAATTTCCATAATCTGTAGAACATCGAATAACTAAGAAAGGAGCCAATTTTCTGCAACAAGAGGTTTCAATCACTTTATCAAAGTACATGTGTATGTATTCAATTCAGCATTGATAAATTATATTATCTAGGCGTATATCAAAATAGATAGCGTAATAAAAGTAATTAAAAAAATACGATATGCTCTATGTATGCATGATTATCAGAAATTCTATTTTTTTCAATTATCTGTCAAATCAAAAACTTCGAATTTTTGAAGAAATCATAATTTGTTCAGCCTGCTGCATGTAACATGTAGATCTGACGTCCTTGTATCTTAAAGTTAATTATTTTCTTCCTGATTTCACTCCATAGTTCCTAACTAAAATTCCTTTTTCTTTTCAGCAATCATTTCGACTGGAATATCAGTGAATACTAATATATGGTGTCCAAATATTATATATGTGCTTTGACGGATGCAGCATCTATGCCACCACGGTACATGTAGTTTTGTTTCTAACATATAATCTCCAACGCAATCGACAGTATTTGGCCACCACAGAGACTGCTGGCAGGACTTCTTCGTGTGCGTCACATCTTCACCAAGATCAGTGCACAGATCTGTGAATTTTTTGGTGTCATAAATTACTTTGAATTCTGTAGTTTCGATCTTTCTAAAATAATTCCTTGATGATTTCCATGATGTTTTAGAGCTGCAATATCTGTTAGTTTAGATCGTAATTTACTTGAACAATAATAGAGATTGATTTGCATATCTAGAGCACTTAATTGTTATTCGATATTCGCATCTTGAGAGAATCTATTTGTTACTTTATCTCTATTACAACTGTTGATCTCCGATTTCACACATGCTTTTATCCACATAATTCTGTAATAAATATCCTGCATGTTTCTGACATTTTATACTGTTCCGACACTATATTATGTAGCATTTGTATTTTTTCACCGAAAATTGCGTGGTGAGGCCAAAATTTTCATTGTACATGTATACATGAGATTTCGTTGCATCTGTTACATAAATAGACCTGTGATTGTATTCATTTTGGTACTGGGTGTCAATTTTATAAATTTCAAGTGAATTTCAGTAAAGTTTGTTTTATGTATTCGAATTGTACAACACTAATGTCATGTTCTCTTGCATTACAGTACTACAGGGGTCAAAGGGTTCTTATTTCTTTAGAGGGTTGTTTGTAAAGCAAGAAATAGATATTGAATGAATATAATGAGAGCTTTGTCTGCAATAAATCTCAATGCGTAACCCGTCTATTGCTGAATAGAGATAGTAGTGTGCATTGTCATAAGGGAAAAGTAGAATATGGCATTGAAAAAATGTTTTAGGAGGTGAGAGGCTAGCCTTCTAAAAGGCGCATGCTTTAGGATTTTTTTATTAGTTACGAATAGTGTCTTGCTTTAGGAGGTGATTCATCTCGCTTTAGGAGGTGCTGGTTTACAGTGTAGGCGAAACAACGGAGTTCCGGTTGTTGAAATTTGTAATTAAATTTTATAGTCCAGATGATCAAATTTTTTCTAATTAATTAAATAATTACTCGGGATGCCTATTTTCAAGGAAATTACGATATCTTGAGGATGAAATTCAAAAAGCTCATATTTTTCGGCAAATTTTTTGACATTAAAATTCCGAGAAAATCAATTGATAGGTAGCCGGCATTGATAGGCATCAATTGTTGTCTCATTGAAAAAAATAGACTGCATTACTGGGTGAGTTTCAATGATTTAGTTCGAAAAATTTTAACCGTCCCGGGAGCTGAATTGTCGCACCTTGTGCATGGCCTCCTGGTTGCATGCCTTAAGGATTATCTTGTGTGCATCAAGCCCGACTCAGATTTCAATCTAAGAGAATGCATGTCGACTATAATAAAAATTGCATAAATAAAATGCATCGAATCATTAAACACTTTCCCACGGATGTTTTTACAACAGCAGTTGACAGTGACCACATTACTTTCTTAACAGTGACAGTGCTACTACATTGGCTTACCTTTTTCAGTTCAATATCATTCAATTACGCATAACTTTATAAGGGTTTGATGGCGAGTGTGGCAAAGTAAAGAAACATTTGATTTGATCCAAAAAGTGACAAGGATGGAGATTGTAAAGGTAAATTCACGCAAATTCAAAGCTCTAGGCGGATGCAGATTTATGCAAAAATTTGCCATGCGTTGTTTTTCTTCAAGTGTAAGTTGCCATGGGGATTACAATTCGAGTCATCTAGTCGCCCACTCATCACCGAGTTAACGAATGGCACACAGTTTGTCAAATGACATTCTCTGAATAAGGAAGGACTCACAGCATAATCGATCATCAAAATCCCGTTTTCCTATTACACCCTATATGAAAAGCGATGATGCTGTGATATCTTAGCATACTGGAATGTCTGGTAGTTAACAGAGAACATCATGAACTACAACTTTTAAGAAAAATTACATGATAAATATTCCAAGTAAATAAAATAAAAAAAATTTCGATAAAATACAAATATGATAGAAGCAATGATGTCCAAGAATGAATATCTGCGAGGATTCCAGAACCACTGAAACCATGTTAGCAGGAAAAGTTCATTATTGAAACAAAAACCATATGGTTTATGGTTTTAGCTGCTCTAGTAAAGTGCAGTTATGTCGGCACATCCGCTGTCCAAAGTCACCCCATTTTGCCAATTTAGTGTGTGACGACTATGGACATGCATTTTGCTATAGGCCCCTATTCATAATCATTATTTCAGGAAGTGCAATAGACCTCGACACACTGAGTAATGTTCAAGCATGCTACACTGAGAATCCACATTTTGCAACAATCACATAATAAATGGCGGTATCATTTTTAAAGAACATTTTTAGAGGTGTGTGATGCATTTTATAATTCAAAAGTTTTGTTATATTTGAAATCTTATTAGAACATCAAATGCCATGTAATAGTAGCTTGTGCATACACACAACGATTGAATAGTTCTAAAAACATTTCAAAGTAGTAACCTGGTGTAATGTACAGACTCTGACTTTGTCCAGTCATCCAATCCCACGTTAGACAATCTGCTAATAAAACTTAAAGCTGCTAAATAACCTCTTTCGTGATACTGTAACCGAATGTGAATAGCTTCAAGATTCTAACATTCTTATTAACATCATGCAGGTTCTTTCTAGATGTACATGTACATGTAAATCCAATTAACGGCATCTCTTACTAAGCATCCTAAAGAAGCTGTTGCATAAGAGGTAGCAAGACCACCTCGGAAGTAAATGTAAAGTGTCTTTCAAAAGTTTACACGTGGTCACTAAAAACGAACATTTAAAACACTGCCTTTAAGACACTTACATTGAATTGGTTTACCGGTACGTCACAATGTTGTCACAGTTAATTATACTTACAGATGAATAGTAAATTGAAAAGTAGATCCTAAAATTGAAAGAACTTAATTTATGAAGCAAATAATCAGGACATCGGATCCAATCCGGCAAGATATCGGGACGTCTCACACAAAATCGGGACAAGTGGCTGGTGGTACAATTAATCAATAAAGCGTGGCACAAAACATGGGATAAATTTGTTTCCACTTGAGTGTTGTCAAACTATCGGACAACACTAACATCATACATGTTAAGCATATGTACGAATACATCAACATATGTTGTGTGAACAAAGTGTTTCTAGTTAATGCATTCTGTTGATGCGACTGAACTTTCAATGATCGCTTAAACACGCTGCAAAACCATTCAGTCGCAAATTTGAATAGCGCGCGTGATTTTGGGATATTTCAGAATTATGAAGTAAATAGTTATCTACCTATCACATGAAAAAAATACTTCATTTTATTTGAAATCAAGCAAACTGATATGAGAAAGTTATGCGTTTTGTTTTTTCGATTGTATTTTTAAAATGGGCAATACGCCCCATTCCGATGTCAATAGATATTATCGAAATCTTGCAAATATCATAAATAATAAATAAGGAATATTAGCAAAAAAGAAATGGTGTAGATAAACACAAGGACTACATCTCTTGCAAACAATTGTCTTTGCAGATAAAGAAATCATTTATTTCATCGTTTCTGTGATGGCAGCGACCTTATTTCAGCGTTGCGACGAAGATGACATGATCTCTTATTTATGTGAAAGAAAAAAACAACACTGATTTATCCATATCAAAAGCATGGAATTTTTTTCTCTTCTGGTGCATTGGTGATGGTTCTGATATGTTGAACCAGTACTGTAGCATTGATGAACCATGTGCTACTAAAATGGAGCAAATAGCTATTGTTGACTATACTTGCTTCCAGAGCTGCATTTGGTGCAATCTCATAATGAAAAATTCAATCATGAGGCTTGGAGACCACTTTCATGTATATTTGTATTGCATAAAACTGATACATACTCGTTGCAAGACTTGACTATTCCTATCAAAAGCATTTTTAAAATGTAGCGTTAGGTCTCCGCAAAAATTACAATTGCTTGCTTTATTTAATGAATGGGCTAGCAACCAGGAAATTCAAAAAAGGTGTAAATGAGGCTTAGAAACGTAATAAATATATTTTTCTCGATTTCGGAGGGCCTAGAAACAAAGAAGATAATCGAAATTGATAATTTCGGTTGTATTTTTGGAAATAGCACACCTTTAATGCTTAATTACCAAAAGTTTGAGAAAAATGAGTACAACGACTCTCTTCGCTCATCAACTGGCATGCGCAAAATGAACACAATTTACAATAGGCCATAAGCCCGTGTTTCATGACACAAATCAGAACAAAATATATCTTTTTGATATACACAAGATTTTTTGTCGGGCAAACCGATGTCAAATGATAAAATTACTCCAGATTCATAAAGATTTATTCAAAATATGACTAATAACACACCGGTTTCGATTCAAAAAGCAGTCATGATTTTTGAAAATGCCCTTGAAATTTTGGGTCCGATGTCTGTGGCACTATGTTCCCATGAACCAAACTCGCTCAAATTTTGCATGCATTAACCTTGGGATACCATAATATACCTGTCAAAAAATCTAAACGATCTGATGTTTCGTCTGTCTTCTATGAACTGATAAAGAAGGTCAAGTACTGAGTGACGCTGAGAGATGATATAAGTATATATATATATATATATACATGCCACCGCGTTTAATGGGTTAATAAAAGAATCCTAAAGCAAAGAGTTTTAGGAGGCTAGCGCACTAGGTTATTGTTTTCTTTAGCATGTAAACGCATCCTAGATGTCAACGCATCCTTCTGAAATTCTAGTGTGTGGCGCTTTAGGATGGAAGTTTCTTCGATTTCAGGAGGTGACAGATTACAGTGTAGGATCATTTTCATGACCTAAATGTAAATGATCTTGTGCGATAGCAGCGACACTGATGAAGATGTTGCAGTTCTACAGTTCAAAATTGCCAGATTGACTTTAATTCATGTCCAGTAGGATGAATGCGATGGTAATTCTTTACACTTTTCCACTCCAAATACTTGATAATTGTATAGGCCAAAAGATACGTAGCGTTTCGCGCACTGAATGTCTTGACGAACAACTACCTGATATTTGGAGTGGTAAATCTCAAGGTGCAACATCGCATTAAATGAAATATTTAAAAGTCATGCAGGCATGTTCAAATTACGGAATAAAAAGATCGTCTTCAGAGTCGCACAACTCAAACAATTGTAAACTATATGAAGGAACTCAACTCACTTATTTTTCCTGTTGCTTTACTTTGCTCCTGTTTCTGTTTCTGTTTCTGAAATTGCAAAATTTTGTCATAATGAATCCAATCTCCAGCAGACAGCGCCATTATTGAAAATAACAGAAGCACTAACTTGATCATTGTGCACTTAACTCTTTCAAAATTGATTCTGCTGTTGTAACGTCTTCATATCAGAAATATATCAGAAAGTTATGTAATAACAGTGACCAACGGTTGATTGAATAGACAGATCATAATATAATAACTATTCACACATAACGATTACATCAACTGCGTAAATCAAAGGTGTGGCTAGGTCACTTCCTTTTGTTGTGCAACATCTGGTGACGCCTATAAATCTTTCGAAACTATATGATGGAGTAGAACTACTAAAGTCACCTCTTTTGAGCTTCTCAATAATCTATAGAATAAAGAAAAATACAATTTCTGACATCACAGATATGACTGAAAAATGATCACGATCCGACATTTGTTGACTAGTTCTGCGTTCCCAAATGATCGCGTTGACTTGTAGGTGAGCTAGATTGGATCAGACGGTGGCCTGGGTGGATCTGATGATTGCCCGAGTTGGTCATAAAGATGTTACAGTCATTAAATAATATCTAGGCACGTGCAATATCTATTAATTTTAGGGACATAACTGGATATAGTCTGATGTCCTGTCAATGTTCGAAGACATTGAAAGGTCTGATGTATAGCAAGCAACAGATATAACAACGTCCATAATGTTCATCCAATTCATAGTGCATCGCTTCATGTGAAAATCACAATTTTATTTCAGTATATATGAGCCACGGATATATAGATATCACATAAAGATTTTCGTGACATGAACATAAAAATATCCTCCATAAAAAATTACAATGACTAGTGTTAAAATAAGAAGTAGACGAGTAATGCGCATAAAATGAAGCGTGAAGCATTCTTTGAGTGATTTGTGGAGTTTTTATCTAGTTCGTTCTTTCTGTTGTTTCTCCTGTCATTTTATGCACATTACTCGCCTACTTTTTATTTTAACAGTAGTCATTTTAATATTTACTATTGCGTACGAGTAGTAAGCCCGTCCCAAATTCAAGGACAGTGCGGTGCAGTGATGAGTCATCGATGAGTCATCATGCTGACTCAGCCCCCCCTCTGGAAGGAAGGGAGAGCGCCAAGGATGTGTTGGGAGGAATGGGTCCGTGAGGAGAAAACTGTTCCATACCCCCCCGCTCTGGAAGGAAGGAAGGAGTTTTCGGGTAAGGGATGGGAATGAAGGTGATGAGGCAAGGGGTGGAGCGTCAGAGTTGGAAAAAGGCGGGTGTTGATGGTTTTGGGATGAGAAAGGTCGGAATTCGGCATGAAGGAGACCTCGGATGTGAAAACGGAGGCCAGATTCGGAGTCTACGTGAAATTTTGGGTTAGGTAAGATGTTTTCAGCGACATCGGAGAGAAAAAGTTCTGACTCCCCCCCCCCCCTCCTGCCAAACTTCCAACTTTGGTGTTAGAAATCGTAGAAAGTCCTGCAATAGCTCATTTGAAAGCTAAAAGTGAGAAAAATGTAGTGGAAAGCTCAGTTTGGACCACTTTTCCTGGGTTGAGGGAGGAAAATGGCAGGAAAACGTCAGAGTTGGAAAAGTCGGGTTTTGGATGTTTTGGGATGAGAAAGTCCATGTTTCGACAGGAAGGAGACCTCGGATGGGAAAATGGAGTGCAAATTCGGAGGTTTTGGTCAATGTTAGGTCTAGGAACTTCTTCCCAACTCAATCGGAGAGAAAAAGTTCTGACTCCCCCCCTCGGCAACAATCTTCCAACTTTGGTTGTAGAGATGGTAGAAAGTCGTGCAATAGCTCGTTTGAAAGCTGGAAGTGAGACAAATTCAGTGGAAAACATGGCTTGTTCGTATCTGCCTTCGTTTAGAGGTGAGACGCCATTGAAAATTTTGGACATTGACGAAAAACGACAGAGTTAGAATTTTTACGAAAATCGCTCTAGCGGGTGAAGCAAGCATCGGACGGGAAAACAGAGACCAGATTTGGAATCAGCGTCAAATTCTGCATCGGCATGGTCAATTTGAAAGCCATTGGAGAGAAAATATTTTTCATCATTTTTCCGAAAAACGAGTTAGAATTTTTGCGATGGCTGCGGCCTGTAGAGTCAAAACGATGCATTGGATGGGAAAATGGAGGGCAGATTCGGATTCAGCGTCAAATTCTACATGGGAATCATTTAATTTCCAGCTCAAGCGGAGCACTAGTACCGGAGATAGACGAGTTTTAAGTTTCTGGATGATGGGTATTACGTCATCAGCTGATCGCCACAAACTATATAAGTGGAAACTCTGCTTGTGGAAATCAGTTCTCCTCCCGACTGGGTTGGGGTAGGTGAACTCCGGAGCTCCGATGATGGCATTGGAAATCTGAAAAACCGGGTTTCTGAAAGAAACCGACTTAGAAAATTTCATTGCTGAAGTCAGCTAAGGCGTCAGACTTAGAGGTTCGCCAGGAGATGGCCTTCGTCTCCAGGCCATAAAAGACTCCAAAACTTTAAAGGCTTGTAACTTTGCTTCTACAAGTCCGTTTGACTTGATTCAAAAAAGGTTCGGTCGCTTTTGACCTGCCCTAAGTGATAGACTACTTATAAAATTTCATAAGTAGTGCTAAAAAGTTGAAAAATTTAAATTCACTAGTTTTGGAGGCTTTCTGGGGTTTTCGACCCTGCTGAAGTCAATGAAAGGATTTTTAATGATGTCTGAGCCACATATGTTACAAGCGGCTTTTCACTGAAAGCGAGCAAGACACGGAGAGTTTTGCTGTAATATTCCACTGACAGGGTGTTCCTTCGGGACGGTGGACGATGCCGTAGTGATAAGTGTGGCAAGGGAGTGTGTCATAGTTTAGACCGAAACCGCTGGGGCAACTCATGTCTCATGTTGGGCATTTGACACAGTTATCAACGTAGCACTTTGAACGCCAATCGGTTGAGTTTTAGCTATCTTGTCATGGGTGGCCTCTAAACATCTCCATTGCAAAACGCTGGTGAATCAAGCTCTCTACGGCTTGCTATCAAGCTGATCAAAGTCTGTAAACTTCTTACCAACTCCACCGCTTTTCATGTCTGGCGATCAAGTCATGGACGGTGCAAGTCGCGGAGATTTTCGGTGTCATACTTCCTGTGGGTGGGCGTTCTTTCGAGACAGCGGTGAAGTCCGTAGCGATGAGTACTGCACGGGACGTGGGCAATGGTAATCCTTGTGAAACCTCTCTGCGTCATGTTTCCCAGTGGTTGCCTTTCGTCTCAACGTTGTACTCTGACCGCCAGGGCGACATTTAACTATCTGCCACAGGTTGCCTCATAAAATCTCCATTGCACTTGTCTCCCGACAGTTGGCCAACCATGGGAGAATGAACCATCAGTTCTTCTTGTCTCTATCACGGAGACGAAATGATGAAGGGATGAAACGGGAGGACATTCATGCGCCACACGCAACACATCACAGACTTCTCTCTTCGCTAATGAACAAGCTCTTGTCAGCGTAGTCAGAAGCTTTATCATGTTGTACAAAAGTTTTATTGCAACACAGGTTGATGTATAGTTAGAAAGTTTGATCATCAACGTTGTATTTGTAAGTCTAGTCAGAAACTGCATCATGGTTTGCAAAGTTGGTGTAGTCAAATAATTTTACTGTGACACCCGTTTGAGAAAGTAAAGTCTGATCATCGAAGTTGTATTCGTGAGTGTCGTTAGAAAGTGTATCATGGTTTGTAGAAGTTTTACTGCAACACAGGTTGCTGTATAGTTAGAAAAGTTTGATCATGACGTTTTATGAAACACACATGTCATGAAATGCAAGCCTTAGTGTAGTCAACTAGTTTTACTGCAACACACGTTTGTGAAAATAAAGTCTGATCATTGAAGTTGTATGATTGACCAAACTCATCACAGCACTAGAAAGTATTAGAAGGTTTTACTGCACAGTGTAGATTGTCTTGTAACTTACTTTCACAGTGTTAGAAAGTTTTATTGGAGACAGTTGCCAAATGTTTCCCTATTAGAAAATTCAAACTGCATGACTGTTAGATTAGCTTCATCAGGTTTACTAAAAGCAGTTTTCTACTGCAGTAAGACTGAGAGTTTAGAATGTTATATGAAAACAGTGTTCACCACAGTGCCAGAAAGTTTTACTGCACTCTGTAGATTGTTTCACACAAGGTCTTATAGTCAGCGTTGAATGTTTTATAAAACCAGATGTTGTCACAAGCGTTGAGTGTGTGAGAGCTAGTTCCATGACATTGAATCGCATGGGTTGTAAAGTTCATAATCCAAGGCTAGGCTTTATGTTGGCAAAACTTTCATAGATTGCAGTCGCATTTAAAATTGATATAAAGACCTATAGAAACGCATAAGTCTTAGTTCAACGACTCGACCCTTGAACTCACACAATGAATACGTCTGTATAGAAAACTCATTAGTAGGAAACAGCAAAGCATGTCATTGAATGATCAAGACTGACAGACATAACGGAATTATTTCATGAGTATGAAACAGCGATCATTAGGACTGTCCATGAGCATGAAAGGTTAGAATCAACGTTTCCTTTTCATGTACATGACAAATGAAACCGTGTCTCATTTCTAAACGAATCGTGCATTGAACATAGAATCAACATTGAAACCTGCATCAAGTGATTTTCTGTGCGAATGCAGACGATGTAAACATGACATTTAACATGGCTTGCAATAGTCAACACGCTGCCATTCAAAATGTTTATCATGAAACCTATCAGTGAAAAAACACCTCCTGTGCCCACAAAGAATCATAAGTGCACTCTGACGCCTGTCTGTCGCACGAGCCCCTTAGCAGATAGAGTAGAACACAAAGATGTACGCGCTCTCTGTCTGGCACCCGTCTGTCACATTGAATGTTCTATCGCACCTGTCCCAGGATGCAGGAACGTATCGTTACCTCCCACCTAGCTGATTCCCACACAGCTCATTGCTATCGCGCCGGAAGAGAGATTCACGCGATAAATGTATCTAAGTTTGTTGAGTGGTTGAGGATGGTAGTCAATGAAAATATGTCTTCACTTTTCTTCCTCCAACCATAAGTTTAGAGCAATATGATTGCGCGAACCAGACATTTGAAGGGCTGTATCATTCTCATATAAAGCAGAGTCTCGTGCATTTTACTATCATAATCATGTTTGAGAAGCCAACAGCATGCGTGATACCTTTTCGCATCATACACCGCGGAGAGGAATTCCACAGTGATATCTATGGTGGGGATATCACTGTGGAGTTTGTGAAGTACTATTCTTACATCACCCTGCATGAAGATGTGAGCCGACGAGTAGGACAAGAGGACGAGACGGTGGCAAGTGACGCCGAGACGGTGGGGAGCGAGGCCGAGATGGTAACCAGCAAGAGAGAGACGTTCGAAAGAGGGGACTCGGAAAGTGAGGACTCGGAAAGTTATAACATGGAAAGTGAGGACATGAAAAGTGTGGATGTCATTGTGATATCGGATGATGAAGTAAGAGTTTTACACATGCATACGAATGGCTGTCATCTCAACTCGTTCATGTTTTCTTTCAGTGATGGAGTGAGTGATGGTCGTTCTTTAGTTCATAAAATCATCATGCACACATACAGCACACTGTTTCACCACATTTCCTCATGAATGCATCATGAGTTCTTATAAGAACTTCCTTCTAATGCAGCTAAAGCGGTCCCAAGCCCGCCACATATCTTCCGATATGGAATGCAGAGGGGAAGGTTAAAATAATGATAAATTGAATGAAATGGGAGGACACTCTTGCACCACATGCAGTCACAAACACATTTCTATCATTAAGATGACATTCAATCACTTGAATTCTAATGTGACCTAATCCTTAGATCTCAGTACAGTCAGCTCTCTAACGTACTTATTAAGCCTATTATCTCTAACTTTGCAAACACTGAAAGGATTTTAACGTGATTTCAAACTTTGCAAGCATCAATTTTATATCTAACGTTACAAACAGTGAAATGTTTTCGACACTATTTTATACTTTACCTCTCTTACAAACACTGAAATGATTCTAACATGATTTCAAACTTTACAAACATCAACTTTATTTTCAACTGCAAACAGTGAAGTGAATCTGACTTTATTTATATTTCACCTATCTTACAAACAGCGACAGGGTTATAACTTTATTTCTAACTTTACAATCATCAACTTTATTTCTAACGTTACAAACAGTGAAATGCTTGTGACACTATTTTATACTTTGCCTATCTTGCAAATACTGAAATGATTCCGATATTATTCCAAACTTTACAAACAGTAAAATGGTTGTAACTTTATTACTAAGCCAATCCACTATGTTTGAAGTCCAACTTTATGTGAAAAGAAAACGACACAGTATGACCATGATATGTTATTGAAACCCATACAGCTTTTTGTTACACTAACAATTCAGTTCAATGTGAGCTAGTCTTGTATCACTCATTTCATACGACATAACTTTCACTTTACTTATTCCTACAATGTTACTACTATGTGTTCTAAACCTTATGAGTTCGCTTTCACTTCTATCTCACACTTTCTTCATCATCTAACCAAGTGAATGACATTGATGATACATTATCTGACTAAACGCATTGAGTCACATTCTACACAAACAGATATTACTAACATGGATCATATAAAACGCCAAGTCTTGTAATAGGCTTAACTGTGCTATGGTCTTAGTGATTTATCTATGTAAATTACACTTTCAAAACGCTAAATCCTTAAATTTCAACACAGTGACACCTATCCTATGGATTTAGGAGTTTTGCTGTATAATTTAGTAAACTTATGTATCTGTCAGCATACAACTTTTAAAATACAACACTGACTGATGAATGAGGAACATATATTCCTAGCTTGGATAACAAGAAACTTTCCTGCGTTGGCTATTATATATTTTCCTCATCAACTCTTTACACACTTATGATTCCAATCACTAAGTTACATACAACGCTTCTATTGAACATGCATGAATCACCTTTCAGCTGACCACATCAAATGTAAAGTGTATAACATAATGAGTATGTAACTATCTCTCATCAACGATATCAAAACTGGCTTTTCACCATGAAAATTAAGTCTTGCCTTCAAAGTCATTTTATAAAGCGAACATATCCATCACGCATTCTACACTAAAAGAGATCGTTCATTTGTATTATCCAAAGCCCTAAGTCCCTAAATCCAACGGTAGGTAACAGTACCCTTTAGATGATGGACTTAAGCAATTTAGCTATGTTATTCACCAATGGCTAAGTTAGTAAATGTATGCATACACTCTACAACAACAGTTATCATTGATGTATGTTATATAAAACGGTAAATCTCTAAGTCCAACCGTGACTGTCATTGCCTGCATTACTATAGAACATGTTGCTCTGATGATTCTTCCACCACCTTCACTATTTCCATTTGAGGGGTAGTGAAGAAATAAATTCATGACTTCAGGTCAAAACCTCTCTCTACACGCGTTTATATTTCACACAATGAAAAGATCCTTGCTACTTATCATAGGGGCTTTAAAACTTTAAACATGATGATTTCATGGCAGTTAGACTTTTGAAGATGTGTGTTGGACAAGTTTAACACTTGTCATGAAGTTGAGTTCTCATCAGATGAATTTAATAAGAGCTTCTTCATTTTCTAAGAAAGATAGAGATCCTTGAATCTAGTGTTTGTGTGTGGCACAGTCTGTAACTTTTCTTTGTTAATAGGGTGGCCTCCAACGAATTGGTGACCGGGCCCTCGGAAGGACCGATGGAATACTTCGATTACTCGAAGCATTCCGGACGCTGAATTCTCAGCAACACCAGATATTCTAGCGCCATACCCCTAAATAAAGGGTTTTCCACAAGCTCATGTGGAATAAGGTGGACGGGGCAGCGAATTGCCTCGCCTTTCTCTGCCTGCAAAGCAGCCAGGAGAAAGACTTTCCCCATCTTCACCCTGCATCCACAGCGGAGCTCAAGGGTTCGGCTCATGTCAAAGAAAGCGATATCGAACGACATCGCTTCAAACGACTTGTAATTGATGAATGAGTGTGAACGTCTCCCTTATATTTCTCCCACATTTTTGTAACTGGCTAGCAAGGAATTGAAGAATTGAACAAATCGACAGTGTCCATGCCTTAGCAGCAAATGGTTACTTGTGCGCGCGTGGAGTATACAGTAACGAATTGTCAACGTGAGAATCCTTTCAGTCGCCTACGATAATCTCTCCGGCGCGATATCAATGAGCTGTGTGGGAATCAGCTAGGTGGGAGGTAACGATACGTTCCTGCATCCTGGGCAGATGCGATAGAACATTCAATGTGACAGACGGGTGCCAGACAGAGAGCGCGTACATCTTTGTGTTCTACTCTATCTGCTAAGGGGCTCGCGCGACAGACGATCGCCAACTGGCTGCGCTGTCATTCATCTTTGTGTTCTACTCTATCTGCTGAGGGGCAGTGCGACAGACAGGCGGCAGAGTGCACTTATGATTCTTTGTGGGCACAGAAGGGGTTTTTTCACTGATAGGTTTCATGATAAACATTTTGAATGGCAGCGTGTTGACTATCGCAAGCCATGTTAAATGTCATGTTTACATCGTCTGCATTCGCACAGAAAATCACTTGATGCAGGTTTCAATGTTGATTCTATGTTCAATGCACGATTCGTTTAGAAATGAGACACGGTTTCATTTGTCATGTACATGAAAAGGAAACGTTGATTCTAACCTTTCATGCTCATGGACAGTCCTAATGATCGCTGTTTCATACTCATGAAATAATTCCGTTATGTCTGTCAGTCTTGATCATTCAATGACATGCTTTGCTGTTTCCTACTAATGAGTTTTCTATACAGACGTATTCATTGTGTGAGTTCAAGGGTCGAGTCGTTGAACTAAGACTTATGCGTTTCTATAGGTCTTTATATCAATTTTAAATGCGACTGCAATCTATGAAAGTTTTGCCAACATAAAGTTGTTGTCATAAAGTTTCTTACACCGCAGTTTATGTTTAAGACTTTCATTTGAATGTTAGAAAGTTAGACTATATGTTCATCTGTCTATGATGAGTGCAACGTTGTCACAGTTCTCCTTTATTTCCCGTAAACTAGTTGTGGCACTTTTGTGTTTCACTTCATCTAGCAGGTTGATTTTTATCTCACACATGCTTTCAGTGTTTCCTATCTCATATGCATTCGACTTACAACGTTACAGGTTGTTATGTCTATACTTGTATGCTGTCGATGTAGAGTGCGAAAACACTGTCTTTATTTACAAAACACGCGCATTCAATTTGATAAAGGCAAACAACACATTTGGTAAAGCTGGTACGCTAACGAGTGTGACTGCAGAAACATTTTATAAAACTTTTTTCAACGTTCGCTACGTTTCACAACAACCTGTCAAGGACTTCTTACAAAACAAATTTCAACATTTGCGTTTAGACTTTTAAGGAACATGTGCTTCACGTATTCTACACGAATGGTTAACGCATGTGATATAAAACCCTAAATCCATCCGTATAGGAGCCTAGCCTTGGATTATGAACTTTACAACCCATGCGATTCAATGTCATGGAACTAGCTCTCACACACTCAACGCTTGTGACAACATCTGGTTTTATAAAACATTCAACGCTGACTATAAGACCTTGTGTGAAACAATCTACAGAGTGCAGTAAAACTTTCTGGCACTGTGGTGAACACTGTTTTCATATAACATTCTAAACTCTCAGTCTTACTGCAGTAGAAAACTGCTTTTAGTAAACCTGATGAAGCTAATCTAACAGTCATGCAGTTTGAATTTTCTAATAGGGAAACATTTGGCAACTGTCTCCAATAAAACTTTCTAACACTGTGAAAGTAGGTTACAAGACAATCTACACTGTGCAGTAAAACCTTCTAAAACTTTCTAGTGCTGTGATGAGTTCGGTCAATCATACAACTTCAATGATCAGACTTTATTTTCACAAACGTGTGTTGCTGTAAAACTAGTTGACTACACTAAGGCTTGCATTTCATGACATGTGTGTTTCATAAAACGTCATGATCAAACTTTTCTAACTATACAGCAACCTGTGTTGCTGTAAAACTTCTACAAACCATGATACACTTTCTAACGACACTCACGAATACAACTTCGATGATCAGACTTTACTTTCTCAAACGGGTGTCACAGTAAAATTATTTGACTACACCAACTTTGCAAACCATGATACAGTTTCTGACTAGACTTACAAATACAACGTTGATGATCAAACTTTCTAACTATACATCAACCTGTGTTGCAATAAAACTTTTGTACAACATGATAAAGCTTCTGACTACGCTGACAAGAGCTTGTTCATTAGCGAAGAGAGAAGTCTGTGATGTGTTGCGTGTGGCGCATGAATGTCCTCCCGTTTCATCCCTTCATCATTTCGTCTCCGTGATAGAGACAAGAAGAACTGATGGTTCATTCTCCCATGGTTGGCCAACTGTCGGGAGACAAGTGCAATGGAGATTTTATGAGGCAACCTGTGGCAGATAGTTAAATGTCGCCCTGGCGGTCAGAGTACAACGTTGAGACGAAAGGCAACCACTGGGAAACATGACGCAGAGAGGTTTCACAAGGATTACCATTGCCCACGTCCCGTGCAGTACTCATCGCTACGGACTTCACCGCTGTCTCGAAAGAACGCCCACCCACAGGAAGTATGACACCGAAAATCTCCGCGACTTGCACCGTCCATGACTTGATCGCCAGACATGAAAAGCGGTGGAGTTGGTAAGAAGTTTACAGACTTTGATCAGCTTGATAGCAAGCCGTAGAGAGCTTGATTCACCAGCGTTTTGCAATGGAGATGTTTAGAGGCCACCCATGACAAGATAGCTAAAACTCAACCGATTGGCGTTCAAAGTGCTACGTTGATAACTGTGTCAAATGCCCAACATGAGACATGAGTTGCCCCAGCGGTTTCGGTCTAAACTATGACACACTCCCTTGCCACACTTATCACTACGGCATCGTCCACCGTCCCGAAGGAACACCCTGTCAGTGGAATATTACAGCAAAACTCTCCGTGTCTTGCTCGCTTTCAGTGAAAAGCCGCTTGTAACATATGTGGCTCAGACATCATTAAAAATCCTTTCATTGACTTCAGCAGGGTCGAAAACCCCAGAAAGCCTCCAAAACTAGTGAATTTAAATTTTTCAACTTTTTAGCACTACTTATGAAATTTTATAAGTAGTCTATCACTTAGGGCAGGTCAAAAGCGACCGAACCTTTTTTGAATCAAGTCAAACGGACTTGTAGAAGCAAAGTTACAAGCCTTTAAAGTTTTGGAGTCTTTTATGGCCTGGAGACGAAGGCCATCTCCTGGCGAACCTCTAAGTCTGACGCCTTAGCTGACTTCAGCAAAGAAATTTTCTAAGTCGGTTTCTTTCAGAAACCCGGTTTTTCAGATTTCCAATGCCATCATCGGAGCTCCGGAGTTCACCTACCCCAACCCAGTCGGGAGGAGAACTGATTTCCACAAGCAGAGTTTCCACTTATATAGTTTGTGGCGATCAGCTGATGACGTAATACCCATCATCCAGAAACTTAAAACTCGTCTATCTCCGGTTCTAGTGCTCCGCTTGAGCTGGAAATTAAATGATTCCCATGTAGAATTTGACGCTGAATCCGAATCTGCCCTCCATTTTCCCATCCAATGCATCGTTTTGACTCTACAGGCCGCAGCCATCGCAAAAATTCTAACTCGTTTTTCGGAAAAATGATGAAAAATATTTTCTCTCCAATGGCTTTCAAATTGACCATGCCGATGCAGAATTTGACGCTGATTCCAAATTTGGTCTCTGTTTTCCCGTCCGATGCTTGCTTCACCCGCTAGAGCGATTTTCGTAAAAATTCTAACTCTGTCGTTTTTCGTCAATGTCCAAAATTTTCAATGGCGTCTCACCTCTAAACGAAGGCAGATACGAACAAGCCATGTTTTCCACTGAATTTGTCTCACTTCCAGCTTTCAAACGAGCTATTGCACGACTTTCTACCATCTCTACAACCAAAGTTGGAAGATTGTTGCCGAGGGGGGGAGTCAGAACTTTTTCTCTCCGATTGAGTTGGGAAGAAGTTCCTAGACCTAACATTGACCAAAACCTCCGAATTTGCACTCCATTTTCCCATCCGAGGTCTCCTTCCTGTCGAAACATGGACTTTCTCATCCCAAAACATCCAAAACCCGACTTTTCCAACTCTGACGTTTTCCTGCCATTTTCCTCCCTCAACCCAGGAAAAGTGGTCCAAACTGAGCTTTCCACTACATTTTTCTCACTTTTAGCTTTCAAATGAGCTATTGCAGGACTTTCTACGATTTCTAACACCAAAGTTGGAAGTTTGGCAGGAGGGGGGGGGGAAGTCAGAACTTTTTCTCTCCGATGTCGCTGAAAACATCTTACCTAACCCAAAATTTCACGTAGACTCCGAATCTGAACTCCGTTTTCACATCCGAGGTCTCCTTCATGCCGAATTCCGACCTTTCTCATCCCAAAACCATCAACACCCGCCTTTTTCCAACTCTGACGCTCCACCCCTTGCCTCATCACCTTCCTTCCCATCCCTTACCCGAAAACTCCTTCCCTCCTTCCAGAGCGGGGGGGGGTAGGGAACAGTTTTCTCCTCACGGACCAATTCCTCCCAACACATCCTTGGCGCTCTCCCTTCCTTCCAGAGGGGGGGGCTGAGTCAGCATGATGACTCATCATTTCACATTTTGGCCTTGTTTTTGGCACGGGGTTACTACTCATACGTAAGGCGATTAATACATTCTTCTGTAATTTTATGCTTTGCAGTCCAGTTCCACATGACTCTGTTCACGTGTGTAAAGTTAACGGAACCACCCAGCGGAACCATTTTTTTATAGCTTAATTCTAGGTAGTCAATTTCAGTCTCCTGATTACGAATCTGAGCTCAGATTTTACAAATTCACAGTTATTTTTGAGAAAATCAAGTTTGAAGATAAAAGTGGTTCCGCTGCGCTGTGAAGATAGCGGAACCACCTACTGGCATTAAAATTTCAAATTCGACTTTTTGCAGAGAATCACTGCAAGAGACATACCAAGAGAATGGAACTGCTTCACTGATCACGGTTTGCCGTCCGATTTCATGGGAGGATAAGTACTTGCCGAGAAAAATTGATTTTACGGTTTTCATGGACTTTCCTGCAAGCTGATTGTGAAGTTAGCGGAACCATTTTTCAATACAAAGAATTTCTAAAAAAAAATCCATCCTCTCCTACTTAATTTGAAGCTCCTAATCACAAATCCGTAATCAGATTTGCAAAACTTGCCAGTAGGTGGATTTGCCAATAGGTGGTTCCGCGAACTTCACAGCGGACCCACATAGAGGAATATCTTTGCAATGCGGGCGAGTTTTGCAAATCTGATTACGGATTTGTGATTAGGAGCTTCAAATTAGTAGGAGAGGATATTGGAAAGTATTGGAACCTATTGGAAAGTATTTCATCAATATATTGGACTTCTCTTATCCCATTAATCAACTGGTTGCTGTCACATCCCGCAGGGGCAGATAAAACATGGAATCCATCGCAGGGACCTCGAGCTATCAAGAAAATCTGCGAAAAATTTTGAAAATACTTAACTCAAATTTTAGAGAAATATGTGCAAAATTCCAAAAGTTGCAGTCATTTGCATTGGTCTTCGCTGGAGACGGACGTACGACTTGGTTCTCTGTGATCGTCAATTCATTTGCTAACATTGCATTACTATATAGATCTCAATCCCTACAATTTTGATATCATTCAGCTCGCACGATTGTCGGTGATTCAATTATTTGAGTGGTTTGATCCCAAAGTCAATCATTTACCTGTAATTCCTGATATTTCATATTCCCAACTTATTCGTTGATATCCACTCACTTGAGTGCAACTTTTACGATCATGTCAGTCAATTCTCGCAAGAACAGTAATGACGTCACAAAAGCAGTGTCCATGTGCTTCCATTGTAATGGCCTAATTGATAATGATCCGATACACTGTGATATCTGTAAGAAGTCTTTCCATCCAAAAAAGGAATGTTGTAACCTACCTGCTAATGTGTTGAAAGCCGTTAATGCATCTGAAAATGTCTTTTATTCATGTAATCAATGCAAAGGTATAAATATCAGCGATCTTTTACTTCGTTTTGATGCTATAGAGAAAGAGCTGTCATTGCTTCGTCATCAATTGGAGACTAAAACTTCTACTGATATGAGCTACGTCATCAATTCATCCATTTCTGAATATGAACAACGTAATGAAACGCGTAATAACCTCATGATTTTTGGACTTAAGGACTCTGATTCTGATTTTGACGGAAGCGATGTTGAAGTTGAGTCCTTCCTCAAAGCCATGGAAGTAAAGGAATATTGCGTTTCTTCATCTACCAGACTTGGTCGTAATATTGGTGACAAAAGAAAAGGCAGACCAGTGCGACTTCGTTTCTCTTCTTACGATGAGAAGTTGAAATGTCTACGAAATGCAAGACGTCTGCGAGATTCACAAGATTTCAAAAATGTGTCTGTGTGTTTTGATCTCACGCCATGCCAACTTGTTGAAAATAAACGCATTTACGATGAATGAAAAAAGAAGGAAAAATGATGGTGAGGACGTCATCCTAAGGAGTGGTAAAATTGTGCATAGATCTTCTCATCGTCAATGACGTCAGAGCGAACGGTTGCCTTCCTTCTGTCTTACGAATACTACATGTAGATCAGTGGTAAATAAAATGGATGAAATTGTTCTCTTAGTTAATGAGGAGAATCCTGATGTTTTATGCGCTACTGAAAGTTGGCTTAATGACTCTGTTCCGGATAATGCTATAACTCTTGACGGCTACAATCTTTTTCGAGCTGATCGTCCTGTGGGACGTGGTGGTGGACTTTGTGCTTGGATAAAAACCAATTTTTGTGTGAAACTCCTGCTATATCGTTCTTCCAATCAGGATGTTGAACTCTTAGTTTTGCACATTTCGTACGGCAACTTCTGGTATATTTTCCTCATGGACGTTCTCTCAACAGCACCAAATGTATGGAATCACTTGACTATATTTGCTCGACTATTGATGAACAATTGCTTGAGCTTAGCTACCCTAATGCATCCATATTTGTGCTTGGAGACTTTAATCGAATCGAGTGGACCCAAGTTGGTTGGAGATTGGTTTCAACATTGAAAATGTTGTATTTGAGCCCACTCGTGATAAGGCAGTGCTAGATCTGATACTGCTTCCAGAAAACTATATTTCCAAGTATCACATGCCTTCGATCAAATCACCCCTTGGCAGCAGTGATCATGCTGTTCTGCTTATGAAACCTCTGAATCCGATTATTAACGGTGACACGTACATAAAAGTGTGGGATTTTCGCGAGTCAAATCTTCACGTGGCCATGGAGCTTCTAAATGGTGCTGACTTTCAAATTCTTTTTGAAAATTGTGCTTTAGATGTTATATGCTCAAAGTTTTATGATATCTTACATCATTGCCTATCCTTGATACCATTTGACACGGTCAAACAGAAAGCTAATGAGAAGCCTTGGATTAACGCTTATATAAAAGTCCTGATCAATAAGCGCTATGAAGCATATCGTCGAAAAAATTGGCCGCTTTACGTTCATTATCGTGATAAGGTGAAAAGTGCTATTGCTTCATCTAAGTCGAATTGGGCCAACCGCATTATTCAAAACAAGACGTCAATATGGGATATTCATAAAAAGATAATCGGAAAATCTTCAACCAACCATGACTGGCTCCCCAATTGTGATAGAACTCGCTCTATTCCTGACATGTGGTTAATTCATCTATTTATAGACCAATGCCGAAAAATTGCACCTCCATTGTTCAATGAAAAGTATGTCGGGGATCTGCTTAAAAATGTCAATCCACGTAAAGCTCCCGGCTCGGATGGAGTACCTTTCCTTTTTTGGCTGAAATTTGCATCTTTTGTATCATTGCCTCTGACCTATATTTTCAACGAATGCTTGATGGTGGCTGATTTGCCCTCGATGTGGAAGATTGCGGATATCACACCCATACCAAAGACTGAAGTTCCTCGTTTGTCTTCTCTTCGTCCAATTTCGTTGCTTCCATTGCCATCTCGACTATTAGAACGTGAAATTTTGAAAATTTATAGAAATGAATTTTCTGTTAGAAAATTGATCCCACCCAATTTGGATATCGCAGTAAAAGCTCTACCACATGTGCATTGATTAATTTGCTGAATTATGTAAGCTTTACATTGGCAAACTCTGGAAACATTGGTTGTCATATGCTGACAATTGACCTTGAAAAGGAGCTCGACACCTTGCCGCATGACATAGTCATCGATAAAATGTTGAAAGATGGATTTCACCCCGTTGTCATTAATTTTGTTCAGAATTACCTGAGTGGGAGATGCCACCGTACTCGATGGAAAATGTTTCTCAGTGATGCTTTGCCTTTGACTTGTTGAGTGCCTCAGGGGTCATCAATTGGGCCTCTTGTGTTTACATACTTAATATTGGATCTACAAAGCAAACGTGCTCATTTAACAAAATACGCGGATGATTTGACGATAGCATGTCCAATACGATCTGGTGACGATGAAAGCCTTCTTACTATGGAGTACTTCAAATATTTCTAAATGGACCACCGAGAACAAGATGAAAATTAAAGTGGACAAATGTCAACAAATGTTTTTGCACCGAAGACGTGACTCGGACTTTTCGAAGTGGGCACTTTGTGATGTTGATGCTCAAAATCACATCAAACCTCTCGTAGTGACTATTTCCGCAAATCTGGATTGGACTTCTCATGTCCAGTAAATTTGTAAACAAAGTGCGTCCAAAATGTATATTCTCTACCGATTGAAGAGCTTTCTTCCAAAGCATAATCTGGTTGATATATATATTACGCCTGCATTAGAAGCATTCTCGAGTACTGTGCTCCAATATTTTCATACATTAAAGTCTTTCAAGAAAATATGCGAGAGACTATTCAAAAAAGATGCCACAGAATAATTTGTGGTTCATCAAACTGTGAATGTCTTTTCTTTGTACCACTACAGTACCGACGACTTGTGCTAGGATTCAAGCTTTTCAAACAGATGACTGAAAGTCCTTCGCATCCCCTGAATCACCTAACACCTGACCGACTGATGTACTCAGGAAAGTTCCGTCTTCCTTTATCTAGCAATGATATGACGAGAAATTCTTTCGTCTATACCATGTCCAAGCTAGCAAATAGTGGTTTCGACGTGTAATTTTTGACATTAGTATTTTTTGTTACATTATTTTACTTGTAATGTATACGATTTATTGTGTGAGATTTGTACCCACGATTCTCATTAATGGGGATCTCGTCAATAAACGATTATTATTATCATTATTATTATAATCACATATCTAGACAACTTGCTCCTTCTCGAATGGATAATTCGTGTATCGCTTGCTATTGGAAATGGCAAACAATAAGCTGTCAGCAGAGGACAAAGAGCCAGTGAGAGATGCGTGCATGCTGTGATATCACTTCGCACACACCAAAACACACATCGCTCGCTGTTTGCCCTACATTCAATGTACAGTGCATCTTCGATTATCCGGACGCAATTTCAGAATCCGTTCGATTCTCCGTGATTCCATCAAAACATGTACATGTACATACATGGAATCAAATGTTCATTTTAGCATTCCTCTCCTCTTTAGGTAACACATACACGAAGTACTCTTGCTTTACCAGCAATTAATTTTTGCTCAATGTACATTTCTCGCCTGAGTCAAATAATAGGCAAGCAGCTAAATTATTGGAGCATTCTTAAGTAGGTTCTGCATGCTAGTCAAAGCTGGGATACAGGTCTGATAAATCACTTTTAATTCATGGTCTCAGTTCACGGTCTTTGTTTGTGTACGTGTATTTATGTGTTTTAATAGGAACGACAGTGAATATATAGCAGACATGTACAATTGATGCTCATAATTTCATTAAACAGTCGAAGAATCGGAATCAAATATATCAAGTATTACATTCTAGGTAGATATGCAGGATGGATATATGCATACAGATTATATGGATATGTAGATCACATTCTACGGGGATCTTGGTATATAATCAAATGTCTTTGACCTAAGCCCACAAGCTTTTGCTAACATGGGATTTAAAAATTCTCTTATCCGGATATTTTGCTTATCCGGATCTTTGACTGACCTATTGGGTTTTGACCATCCGGATAATCGAAGATGCACTGTATTTACTATGCAGTGAGAAATACGAAGAAGACAATGGTAGAATCATCAAGTGAACTAATTTTTGTGCGCCTGCTATTTTTTTTAATAATGATCGGAAGGGCCAACATTATGGAGAGAACTTGTGCGCAATGATCTGAATTCTTCGAATCTGAAGGAATTAGTTACGCCTGAATGCCATCACTATGTGCGATGTTGACGAAGTTAGTTTCTGAATTGCACAAACGCATCGCTTTTCATCCAATCACTAGATTACATGACTAAAAATCTTTACATCATTTCATATTAATGGCTGAAAGAGTATCATCTGTTGCATCAGTCTCCAGTATCTTGATGACCTTTAACGATGGAGGAATCACAGCAAGTGTATCCTAACTCCAAGGTGCAGACAATTCTAATCGTTGCATTTTCACTTATTTCGTTTGTTATCGTGTTCATCAACGAATCCCCATTTTCGATTCAATCACTGCTCCTACACAATAATATTTCGAATGATTCGTCTGCTCCAGGAATCTCAGTGCCTTTTACGATCCTAGAATATGAGCTCTTTCTTGGTATTCCACTTTTCGCGGCAATTCCTACAATCATTTTCGGTGGCATCCTTGCCGATGTATTTGGAATGCTTAAATGCACTGTGATTTGCAGCATTATTTGCGTTTTTGGGGTAGTTATCCGTGCAGTTGGTGTTCAGATATCATACTTCCATCAGCTAGCAGTAGCGCTGCTTATTCTGGGACAAAGTGGATACATAAATGGATTCTATATCATCCTTACAATACGAAACTATGTTCCTATAATGTATTTCGAAAATAAGTGGAGACCAGTTGTCGCAGGTGTCATGAATGTGTCAGCAAGGTGTGGAGGTATGGCCGCTTATCTCGGTGGGCCTCATATCGGTGTGATATTTGGTGTTGTTACTGCATTTTGGACTTTTTGTGGATTTGCAGCAGGTCTGGTCCTAATTTCTTTGATATTGTTTGCAATGTTGACGTTGTGTAAAACGTCCGAGAGCTTCAAAGTAGCCGACGAGGCAAACAGGGACGTAAGACTAGCCGTTTCACTTGATGGCTTTTCTGTTCGGAGAGTTATTGGATCATTTCAACCTGAATTCTGGGTGCTTCTTGTGGCATCAGTTTGCATTCGATGTATTTCATATGTATTGCTTTCTAATGCAAACGAAATTCACCGCGTGCTATTTGATATAAACTTCGTAGCCGCTGGAATCAACGTTGCAATGGAAAGTTTGTCGAATCTCATAACTTCTATTGTGTTTGGTAGTTTAGGTGGATACACTAATCAGCCGTTGATATTTGGATTCTTGGAGCTGTATCCGCATTGTTCTCAACACTTATATTGATGCTGCAATGGACAAATCCTGTTTTAGCGTACATTTTGGGGGGAATAAGCTGTGGTGCTATAATGACCGCCATACATCCAACGGTGGGGAACTATGTGCCTAGCCAGTTTCTTGGCATTGCCATGTCTTTAATGCTTAACTTTGCCAACATACTTATTGGAATAATGTTCATGGTAATTGGTACGTCCTTTACAAAAGAAAGCCACGAAGGAATCAAGTTACAATGGATCAAATGTTTATTTTTTCTAACTACACTCGGTGTTATTGCAACAATATGCATGGGAATTCTTTTGGGTAGAGACATCATACGAAGGTGTGGAGGATCTAGAAAAGCAAAAGAAAATGAAGAGACGACAGCACTTAAACCTACTAATTCGACCAATGTCCGTAATTAACCCTTATCCATATACAACGGTACATTTTGTAACTATTGGATTTTCAAATAGTCGCTGTACTTGTTAATTTAATAGAATCATAGAAATACTTTTAGACGATGTTCAAATACGGGTTTTGTATGTAATGTAAAAGTATATTCAATCATTGGGTTGTTTAAATTCGTGTGCCGCATCTATAACCCCTCTACCTTATACGCATTATACATTTTGTACCTAATTGTATTTTCACAGGTCTTAGCTAATTTCAGGCGTCTCATTTCGATGAACGTTACAGATGGCTTACGATGAATGCAAGTTATTGACAGGATGTCCTGTTGAGTTTCAATTACCATTATTTGAATCGATCAATTACTCTCTATTTCAAATTCTTCATGATTTGAAATTTATAGGACAGATACATCGGCCATTATGTAAAGTCAATGTTTATCTTGAATCTGAACACTGAAAGTAGTCTCAAAATGGATGCGAATATTCTGCTGATTCATGGATATCTATGCTTCCCTTTCATTTCCTGTGAGAAATCAGAGATATCTAACAACAATTTACATTGCATGCATAGTAGAAATCAATGACTCACAGAATCCTATTTGTGATAGCGCAGTTAGAAGGCCATGGTGTCATACATTTCCTGTGTGTGTTTGTAGCAAGCAGCTTAACTCTTTTTGCGATCACTTGGCCTCGGCTATTGAAAATGCCTAGAGTAAGAAGATATGCAGGAGAGGAAACTCTTAACCGATTGTTCAGTATCGAATCTAATTTATCGAATGCTCAAGATGATGAAGAACTGTACGAAGATGCTTCAGATGCCGGCGTGAATCCCGATGGTGATGAATCAGTTAATATTTCGAGCACGACGACGGTGACATTGAGGTGCATACTAATGAGAATGATCCTGACGACGAAGATCAAAATGTTGAGCCTTTGGAAAATGTGAACTTAACTTGAGCTAATGGAACAGTGCATAGAGATTATCCATTTGTTGAACGGCGACGTCAGTGCAATATCATTAGACCTAAACATCAAGCTCGAAGTATAGCTCATCCTCTGTCTTCAGAGGAAGCTTTCTTTACTCCTGAAATTGTCCGCGAAGTTCAGAGACATACTAACAGAAAAGTCACGGATCTACGCCTTATATTACCGAATGTTCGAAATTTCATGACTAACTTCCTTTACGATGAGTTGCGTGCATGTATCGGTCTTTTGATAAGAGCAGGGCTTGATCGGGACAACATGACTGATGTGAATGAGTTGTGGAATCCAAGAAAGGGACAATCTCTCTTTCGCACACCAATGTCATTGAATCGCTAGATGTTTTTCCTTCGATGTGCGAGATTTGACAACTATCACTCGCGGCCTCAACGATTGGCAACTGATAGAGTTGCAGACAATACATGTAGTGTTGTTTGGGAGCAATTCGTTGCTGATCTCCGTAGACACTTTTCCTGGTGAAATACTCACTGTTGATGAGCACCTGGTGGGATGTAGAGGCTATATCCTTGGACGTACATACATTGCATCCAAGCCAGCAAAGCGTGGTCTCAAGGTGTTTTGGCTTACCGAAGCCCATGCCAGTTCTGCTTTGTGTACAATTATTTACACTTGTCGTGAGAGAAATTCTGCACCCCATCTTAATCTGAATCAAGATGTGGTAACTGAACTTGTCAGACCATATTATGCAACCGGAAGAGAGATGCTAACCGACACCTCACAGTCTCGCTGTGGCTCTTCTTGAGCACAACATTAGACTGTTGGGAACTATTAGATCCCATCGCCGCGAGATTCCCGAGCAACTGAAATCCAAAAGACGAGAGGTAGGATCAAACATCCATAATCACCAAAATAAGATTGTTTTGGTCTCTCATGTTCCAAAGAGAAACAAGAATACAATATTATTGAGCTAAAGTCATTGCGGAAACGCGGTCATTGAGAAGGAAAAGAAAAAACCTGCCATGATCTTGGATTACAACATGAGAGGAAAAGCAGGTGTTGATCACTTGGTTCAAGATTTCACGAGTTCACATATAGAAGAAAGATTGTTCGATGGCCGATGATCGTATTCTATAACATACTTGATGTAGCGGCATACAATGCCTTCATCTTGAGGAAAATGGATTCTCCAACCTTGACTCGGAAGAATTTCTGAAGTCTCTAACCTTCCAGTTAGTTGAATACCATGCCAGACATCGTCATCTGCGAAAGTTGCCGTGAAAGTTGCCGAAGCTGATCGCCGACGTTGGAATTGCACTCGGCTTCAGAACACAACGCATGGAGGGATCAAACTGACCAGGAGAAAATTCGATTCGTCACTGCAGCGTTTATAATAGATCACAATGTGATTTTTCCACAATGCGATGTGCTCTCAAAACAGAGTAATGCAGAAAGTGCGTAAGTACTTTTCTTGTTGAAGACAGTTCATAGCCTACTAAAGTTGTCGTGTAGGCTACGTGTTAGAATTTTGATGCTTTTCTTTTTAATCTTGATAAAGATGCATCTGGCTTATCACATGTCTAATTTGTTTCTGATTGAATAATGACTTTTGTAATATTTACCATAATCAACTACAATAATTTACATGCTTTTTATATTTTACAGTATATAGTGCGTCTTAATTCATTAGTTTAACATACTAACTCTATGTCAAAATCTAACTAAATATGTAGGCCTAGTAATGTGGCATTGGTATGTTGAAATATATACTTAAAGTTCACAGCATGTCATCGGAACATACAACGTCGATGAAAGTCAGATTTTACTGCGAATTTTGAAGGTGTAAACTTTACTCATATGGATAAAGGTTAAAATGTCCCTCAACTCTTAGCAGTCTGTGTATTGTTGTCAACATTTAGATGTACACTCAATCTTTCCAAGAATCTTAAATGTGATCGAAATATTAGTTTACAGATAATGAATAGAAAATAAAAAGTTTTCAATGAATTTAAATGTAATGCGGGACCCAGCACGAACATTGCATAACTGTTGAGATAATCTTGACCTTCCGATTATAGGTGCACAACTTTTTGTGTTACACGTTGCTTGAAGTTGTTTACGGTACAAAGATGTGTTGGAAATCTCATGCTGAATTTGCTGCAAAGGAACCCACGAACCAAATGTCATTCATTCTTTGACGTCTTATTTTATGTGCAGTATTTTATTCTCATTAATCAGGGCTCTATTCGTTCTCTTCCTATTCGTACTCCACTATTAAACAACACACACAATCAATCGGAAGTTATTGAGCGCTAATTTTGTCGATTGATTTGTTCCAAAGGCTCCTCTTCTAATGATGCGTCCCTTGGGTATAGATGCATTGCAAGAATAGTTGATGATGAGAACAATTGTCTTCATGAAAACGTCTTTCAAGTTTTGCAGCGATCTCAGAATTCATCAGATTTGCCATGCTGTGTTGCAGTTGCTGGTTCCAAGTCTTTTTGTCTCTATTCTAGTAGACTTCATAACAGTCTTCTTAGGACTTGTTGATATATTTGTTTCTTGACAACTACTTTTCTTGATAATCGTTTGCTTTTGAATGAACATAGTGGTGCAATGATCTTTGTCTGAAAGATGTCTGAGCGTCATCTAATCATAGGATGTAATGAACAGTGATGAAACCACGTCACACCAGGTTTCTCATTTTTGGTTTTAATGCACTTGTAACCAAAGCTTGTAGCTTAATTGCGGTCACGGCAAATTGTCCGCTATAATTGGTAACTGAAAGCAACTATAAATTCTTTAATGTCGAGATACAGGCTAAGCAATATGTATATGAAGTGGGTTTGATGGAATGTAGTACAGGTTGGATTATCACTTGTCGACACTGCTACCTGCTAACGAAATGAGGCGCCATGAAAGGGCGGACCCCTAAAACTAGCTGTGCTGTCACATGGCGATCATCGAGCCTGAGAGATGACATAATGTAGAAAGCGTCTGTTCATTCACTTTAAATAACATGCGTCCTGAACTAGAATGCATCATGGTATCAAGTAAAATGCATTGCTTTTAAACAAAAGTGACATACATGCAGTTCGGATTTATTTCAGCCTAATTTTACGATAAGCAGATTGCATTTCGAATAACTTCTTGTTAGAAGAATGATTGTTACATAGCATTCTACATGAAGACAAATGCGGTGTGTGGCTGCCATGCCGATCTTTTGAGCTTCACTCGCATCAGAGTTTGAAATCACTTTAAAGCCGATTTAAAGCTGAATGTATTGTTTTGCAGTCGCATGAATTGAGTGAAGACTAAGCATTGGTTGTGATGACTTTCAATAACTTACAAGTACATGATGCTGATTCACGCAACTTGATTTCCAGCCTTTGTTGTTCAGCAAATAACGCACGTAATTAAGCTGATAACTCAATAGAGGAGAATGGAGATTTCAAGTCAGCGCATCACGAGTGTATCACCCCCCGTTTATCGGGTTTATCGCTGGTAACAAAGCTTGCAATTTCCCTTGGGAAACTGACCGAAGGAGAGCAAGTACATGTATTGTAGCCTTGAATTAAAAACTTAAAGTTGAATAAAAGATGATCAATTCTTCATTAACTCTGATGCAATCTCAGCAGTTTACTCCGGGATTGAACCTACATCTAGTGCACTCAGTAATGAAACACACAATCAGAAAATTGATGATACTGTATTAGGCACTGTATGTAGACGTTATGTAAAACCATGAAATTATACCATCGGTAGAATTATGTAGTTTAAATTCAGATGTAGGCCTATTACAGTATGTACATGCATGTACACTCGATTGTGTTTTTAGCATTCAAGTTAACTTTCTATGATAACATATGCGAGTTTTTCCGAATTCCAATAATTCCAATTCATTTGCGACAGATATTGTAGTTTTGCCTTTATCATGTCGTTGGAAAACTTTTAAGCGCTCTTCTAGACTTGAGCACTTTCTTTTCGACATAGTTCACGACTAAGTAGTAGGCCTGCGGTGTGTGGTGGTGGCAACGATCGAGACAATGTCATTTATGCATAAAGTTAGCGAAATATCATGTATTCATCGTTCCCCCGCAATCTGCGGTTGCAATAAACAGACATCAGAGAACAATTTGCCAAATTTCTGAGGTCGTAAATCGCATTAGACAGGAAGCCGTTATGCACAGGTTGAATTATATAAGGAGATATCTTAACTTTGCATAGGTGCCAAATTTTTGGTCGTGAAAAACAGTCGTTAATGACAGGGACTAATGTACTATGACTGGTGATGACAGTCAATGACCGGTAAATATGAACTCACCTTTTGTCTTCAATCAATTCCATAAATAGATGAACAATTATCATCATATCACTTCATGCGTGTAAATATTTTTTATTGATGCCTGAACGAGAAGTTTAAACGCGACTGTCCGCAACAATGTCATTAATCTTTCAACGATGACGGAGTCATCTCTGATGCAGCCACACTCTAAAGTACATTTTGAATTCATGAATAATATCTACAAAGTTTATAATATATCCATTGCATGACCGTGAATATCTACTTCACTGACAAGCTGCTGATGCATACCCAATGTGAACCACTGGAAGCTGCCATAGCTTAGATATCGCTGCCATGACAACGCATTTCCACGACGTTCTATTGGATTCAATGTCTATGTCCGTTCATTACTATAGAATGTTTTGAATTTCTATGGTTGGAATCATTAATGCTCTATGCGGAAAGAATTCAACATAATCGTGTGGTCATAGAAGTAGATAATAGTAATAAGATAGTAGATAATAGAATTTCTATGGTATTGTTAATTTCTATGCGTGTGGTAATTCAATATTCTGAAGTGTGATTTTTTTGGTTTAATGAATAAAGCTTTTTTCTGAACATTGTTGTGGACCTGTTACGTGTATAAAATCATCTTATATAATGTTTTTCAGTGTCAGGCAATTTCCAACATGATCAGGTGATAGTCATTTTCCTGTCGAAATAATTATCTCACCCAGCTAATCAAGGTCCTAAAATATTCTTCTTCCTTCTGTATTGCCGTCAGCATCAGGCAATTTCGTGCTAATTTCTACAAAACAGTAGAAATTTGCGCATCTCACATGTGTAAAAAGTGAAATTTAACAAACGTCTGTAGCATCTTGAGAATTACAGAGCAAAATGTTTTGTAACAATGTGAATAAAGTTAGATTTACGATACATAAAGATCCGAGTTGATTGACCTTGTATCGGCGACTTCCTCAATTGGGCGCATTGAATGGTTATTGTATGCATAATGGAATGAGGCGTCTGATTTCTTGCAGTAATGGTTACGAATCAATGTGAATATCAAAAATGTGAGGTTTAGTTTTATTTTTTTTACTTCATCAACTGAAAATAACCAGCAAGTTGCTGCCTCCATAAAGTCATGCTTCAGAAAATGAAGAAAGTTGCGTATATCGTTAACTGACGTCATTCCTCGATGAGAAGAATTGCACCATATTACGCACATTCAGGTGTGACCAATAATTGCTATCGTTGTACACTTGTATTATTGAACGGTAATCATTATCGAAATCGCTGTCTATAACATTCTTTCCTCTGCATAACAGATTTTCTAAGTACTCCGAATTATGGAACTGCAAATTTTCATTCTACAGAAATGTGGCGTATTATGAAATTGATATATTTGCATGCATAATCGTCAGATTTCCAGAGCGGAGATTGGAAATCAGTCTCATGTCAGATCGGACGACATCCTGAATGTCTTTTCATGTCAGATATCAATGTAAGTTCATTTACGTTTCGAGTTCGACGTTTGCTCATACCCAGTAGTTCTGTCAGAGTGCGAACCTACATCGACGCGCTTCAGAAAATCAAGAAGCAGACATAAACGTAGAGGGCTATGTTCGCAGAGATGGTGCGTCAGAAGTTTCTATTGAAGAAGTCTTTTATCGAGGCAAGCGACGAAAATGAGGACCAATCATCGCACAATGGAACTAGTGGGAAAATTGTTTCTTTACAAGAGCCGAAACTTGATGCCCAAACTCGCTTGGATTCCTTTGACATGTGCAGGCATGAAAAAATGCGTCTCGAAAAAGTGTTTTTTGACATGCTAAACCTTCCCCTAAAGTTTATCGACTCCGACCCCACCGAAGACGCACAAGAAACCGTGTGGCAATATGAAAGTTGAAGTACACCTTAATAAGTTTTTTTGGCCCTGTTTGCAGACATTTCATCAGTATTTCTGCATTTCTCCATTCGCAGAAGCATCGGGAATGGAGACAAAACAAGTACCTTGGCTGATTACTGCTTGAAATGTGCCGCGAGCAATATTGAAGACTTTGACGTCAGCATACTGCGAATTTTAGATTGCCCTGTCAAAACCAGCATCAGCGAATCACAATTGATTGCACAAATGAAGCCGGCTCTGAATCGTCGTCACGAACTGGCATCATGCTTTTAGTAATTCTTACATATACTCAATTTGTAAAATTTAAAAAAAGGCGCATAGCATCTGCCTTTTTATTCAAAACACTCGCATATTGGAAAAAAGTATTGGGGAGAGACTAACGACAAATTATTGTTTTTCTCATATTTCATCAGTGCCCAAAAAGAATGCGTTAATTGCGAGTTGATATAATTCCATTTCAAATGTTGTAAGTATATGTCAACGCTATAAGGGATTCTCCCTCCGAAGACATAAGCCTATATATAATGCGTGTATATTTTTGAAATGAAAATCGTTGACATTACATAGAAACATTTAAGTGAGTGAAAATATAGGAAAAAGTTTATCAAGTCAGATTAAAACATTCAAAACTTAATCATTTGAAAGCACGTTCGTAAGAATCATTGAAGCGCATGGTGGCTTGAAAATATAGTGGATGTACTTTAATGTAATTCACTGTTACATAATCATTAGTCATTCCTCGATGAGAAGAATTGGACTATATTACGCACATTCAGGTGTGACCTATCGTTGTACACTTGTATTATTGAACGGTAATCATTATCGAAATCGCTGTCTATAACATTCTTTCCTCTGCATAACAGATTTTCTAAGTACTCCGAATTATGGAACTGCAAATTTTCATTCTACAGAAATGTGGCGTATTATGAAATTGATATATTTACATTCATAATCGTCAGATTTCCAGAGCGGAGATTGGAAATCAGTCTCATGTCACATCGGACGACATCCTGAATGTCTTTTCATGTCAGATATCAATGTAAGTTCATTTACGTTTCGAGTTCGACGTTTGCTCATACCCAGTAGTTCTGTCAGAGTGCGAACCTACATCGACGCGCTTCAGAAAATCTGTTATGCAGAGGAAAGAATGTCATAGACAGCGATTTCGATAATGATTACCGTTCATATACTCGATTTGTAAAATTTAAAAAAAGGCGCATAACATCTGCCTTTTTATTCAAAACACTCGCATATTGGAAAAAAGTATTGGGGATAGACTAACAACAAATTATTGTTTTTCTCATATTTCATCAGTACCCAAAAAGAATGCGTTAATTGCGAGTTGAAATAATTCCATTTCAAATGTTGTAAGTATATGTCAACGCTATAAGGGATTCTCCCTCCGAAGACATAGTGGATGTACTTTAATGTAATTCACTGTTACATAATCATTAGCTACATAGTTGTTAGGATTTGGTTGCTAACTTCACTCAGTGACCATATTCATGCGTTGGCACGCATCATTCACAAAATAATGATGATTTTTGAGAGTATATTACTTCAAGAACTTAGATTATAGCTTTGCCTCATAAATGAAAGGTGATCCGTTGTCCATTGCTCAATAAATGTATGAAGATATATAATAATCAATACAAATCAAATATTTCGATCAGTAATCAATAATATTCATCAAAATGTAAAAGTGGGTTGTTTGATCAACTGACGGCTCTTTTATGTGTTGTACGTAGCTAATTTTTCATAACTTTCCTATTGGTGACTATAAATAAAAGTTATTTAGAGAGATGATCTACAATAACATGCAAATGCAACATTAGCGATTATCAGCAAATATGTAATTTGGACAGCATCTCACCTGCAATGAATCAATTGATTGAAAGAAAAGAGCACAGACACAAATTCAAAGACCTGAGGGGGGCAGATTCAGTGGACCCCGGAGACATACTTTTTCATTTCATTTTTTGCGCTGAGGGTAAGTAGTATATAGTGTGACATCCGGCGCGACGCTTCGCTTCGCTTGCGCCGGATGTCACACTTTTGCGGGTTTTTTCAAAATTTTCAAAAAATGAAAATTTTAAAAATTTAGGTAGACTTCAAATTTCACGTGGCCGAAGGCCGAAGGCCGAAGGCCGAAGGCCGAAGGCCGAAGGGCGAAAATTTTGGTAGTGACAAATTTTCAAAAAAATCAAAATATCACGTAATCGAAAATTTAGGCGGTCTCAAAATATCACGTAATCGAAAATTTAGGCGGTCTCAAAATATCACGTGGACGAAAATTTAGGCGGTCTTAAAATATCACGTAATCTAAAAAATATCACGTGGTCGAAAAATATCACGTAGCCGAAGATCGAAAATGTAGGCAGATGAAAATCTAGATAGCCCAAAAAATATCACGTTGTCCTAATATACCAGAAGATTGTATTCAAAATATTTATTCAAAATATTTCTTTAAAAATGGAAACCTCAACAGGGGAAGCCTCAGAAATGGAAGGAATAAAAGTGGAAGAAACCGCAAGAATATATCCTTCGTTATCATATGAACGTAGTTCTACTTTAATGAACATTGAAAAGATAAACATCGAAAAGATGAACAAAGAAAAACACAAAGATAGAGTTAGGTATATGAAAGATAAGGAATCTCAATTATTATTAAGATTAGAGCATTATAAAAAATTAAGAAAGAGATGGAGTAAAGATAAGAATGTAACACAAGGAATTGGCATATTCTTAACAATAAGTTTAGGTGCTTTAACAATTGTTATATCTTCAGGTGTTTTAGTAATTCCAGTAGTTGCTACAGCTTTAACAGGTACGGGTGTTTTTGCAACTTCACTTGTTACAATGTTAGATAAATCTTTAATAACTAAGAAACGAAAATCATTAAAAACTAAACATTTACATATTAAATAAGTCTATGATAAACTACATTACTACTTTCAAAGAGTATGTGATGATAATGTTATTACGCTAGATGAGATTGAAAAATTTGACCAAATAGCTAATGAAGTAAATCAAATATCATTTCAATTACAGTCAGAAAAAGTTGATGATAAGAATAAACAGGATGGCAAAATTTCTAGTGATGGTAAAACTTTTACTGATGGTAAAATTTCTAATGAAGAAAATGATAAAATTTTTTTTGAAGAGCTGAAAACTTTAAGCGAAAATTTAAGCAAAACTTTATTAAACAAAACTTGAAACGAGAAAACTTTAAACGAAAAGATGTCAGACAACAAAGCAATAAAAAAATAATTTGTTCAGTAAAATGTTTTTGCTGTATTCCAATGTTACCACAAAATTCAAATATTATATTTTAAAATGGATAAAATTAGAGCTGATAATTTTAAAAGAATAAAACAATTAGAAGAGTTAATAAAACAAAGAAATGTTATGAAAGAAAATCATCTTCAACATAGAATGATAAAAGCTGGTATTCAATCTGATATGTTTGAAAAAATGCAGCAAACCGAGCAAGTAAAAACTGATTTTGAAAAAACTATGAAACCATTTAAAATTCTTGAAAAAGAACTTACAAATAATGATAAACAAATTGATATAACAGCTACAGAGCACAAAACTATATTAGATGACTATGGATTACTAGAATCAAACATTAATAAGAAATTACCAAAATCTATGCAATTTGAACATTCTATTTCATTTATAGAAGGAAAAACAATACCTAGATTTTATCTCGGACAGAAAGAAATATTTCCACAACCTTTTCGAGGTTTAATTTTTTCACCAGATAAATATCCTTTTAATTTAGATAGAAATTTTGTTGATCTTTTAAGAGGAGCAGATTTAAATAATTATGCTGTAGAAGATCTCATAAAATATAAAGCTATGTTAGATAGAGTTGGTGCAGTAAAATCTCTTAGACGTTATAAACAATTAGAAAATTTATTATCAACGAGAGTTAAAGTAGGAAAAGGTTTATCTGAAAAACAGAAAACAGAAACAACTGTATTTTTAACAGATGATCCACAAGAATTACTAAATAGATTAAATATTTTAATATCTGCAATAAAAGAAGGACATAATTCTAGTTTCAATGAAATTCATGCTATATTGAAAAGACTGTTAGAAAAGAAGATTCTAAATGAAGAGGATTATAAAAGTATAACGAACCGATGGTTCTAGGGCTTCGCCCGTAGTTGAAATATGTTGTTTCTCATTTTTATCTATGATTTTTATCTATGATTTTTATTTATGATTTTTATCTATGATTTTTATCTATGATTTTTATCTATAATATTTATTGAAAATTTTAACTAAAAAATGTGTTCAGCAGATTTAGACAAAATTAATAATCATTTAGAAAATCTAACAGAGATTTTGGGTTCATCAAAATTTAGTACGACGTTAAAAATTATAACAACTACTTCATCACACACTTGTAATTTAGAACCCATTCTACATTTGGAGCAAAATAAAAATTATCAAATTGCATTGACTAGTTTCTCTACATTCAACACTATTCAAAATGTTATAAAAGATGTGAATGATCAATTTAGATATTCTACTGATAAAGCAAAACGTGGAAAGTACTAACTTTTCTTCCTGGTTCTTACGAAGTTGAATCAATATCAAATGAAATTAAGAGACATTTAGGTATACCATTTAAAGATAAGAAACAACTACATTTTGCAGATGAACCGGCAGTTAATAAATTTTCTCTTACTTTAGAAGAAAATCATCAAGTTGATTTTAATCATGATAGATCATTGTCAAAGCTTTTAGGATTCAATAAACAAACGTATAGTCAAGGTTATCATTTAGGTGAGAAGATTCCAAAAATAACTGAAATAAATTCAATTGTTGTACATTGTGACATTATTGAAGGAGGATATATAAATGGTAAACTATCAAATTTAATATTCAGTTTTCCAGCTTTTACTGTACCCATTGGTTATAGATTAAATGTAATTCCACAAACATTAATATATTTCCCTATTACAAGAAAAACTATTAACAACATTAACATTAGAATCACTGATGAGAAAGGACAAGAAATAAATTTTGGAGGTGAAGAGATTATGATAGATCTTTTGGTTCGGGAGGTATAAACTCCCACGCGAAGCTAGAGAAGTTTAATTTTCTTCTTCTTCTTTTAAAATAAAAATAAAATTTTTTATTAAAAAATGAGTGAAGTGCCCCCATTAAATAAAAAAAACTCAAATTTAATCATCATCCAAATTTATCTAATAAAGTTTTGTCAGTTATTTGTGGAAGATCAGGATGTGGAAAAACGTATCTATTATTTAAAATTTTAACGACTACAAATTTTTTGGATTATAACAATCTTATAATTTATACAACAACAGCAGAACAGCCCGTCTATCAATTTTTAAAATATGGATTTGAAAATAATCTTAAAAAAACAGCAATTGCTTCATTATTCAAAGAATATGAAAATTCTGAATATGAAGAAGAAATAAGTTCGTGGTGTGAAGAAGCAGCAAAAAATAATCAGTTAGTGGAATCCAATAAAAATAAGCATATAAAGATACAATTAATAGATGATAGTGGTAATATGCAAGATCCTAGTAAACTAGATAAAACAATGAAACATTGTGTAATTTTTGATGATTGTGTTAATGATAGAAATCAGTCAGTTCAGAGAAATTATTTCACAAGAGGTAGACATAATAATTGTAGTGTTTTTTATTTAACACAAAGTATGTATTCATTAGACGGAAGTGTTATTAGAAAGAATGCAAATATATTTATACTATTTGAAATAAATGCAAGAAACTTAAGTGATTTGTTAAGAGATTTATGTGTAAGAAATAAAGATGAATTTAAACAATCGTGTAACAATGCTTGGTCAAAAGATTATGGCTTCATTACAATTAATATTGATAAAAAAATTCATGATAGAATTATAGAAGATTTGTTCTCTGACTAAGCTTCGCCCCGACTGAAAGTCGATAGAAAATATTTTTGGGGAGTGATCGAACGGAGTGATCAAACGGAGTGACCGAATAATTTTTTCTTATAAATTTTTTGATAATAAAAATTAAAAAAATGTGTTGGACGTTTACAAAATAGAACATGTACCAGTTTTAAAAGATTATCGCCATCCTACAAATCCTGAGAATTCGAAGAAAGAAGTTAGATTTTATTATCATCATAAATACGTAGCGCTCGTTACAGATTATAAAACAAAACATGGCATTAAACCGTGTGTTAAAACAAAGGACTTTCCACTTTGTTTAAGAAGTTTCCGAGTATTTTTGGCGTATAATAATTTATGGTGGTTGGTTAAGAAAGAACATTTAACAACACATGAATTAGAAACATTACATCAATTACATATTCCTCTGTATATGTAAAAACGGAACCGAGGTTCTATGTAAAAATTCATTTTTTCTTTTAAAAAATATGAATCGTGAAATGTCTCTCGGACAAACGTCTACGATTGATGAATTAATCAAGAAACAAACCGCTGAGTTTGATGCACAAATTAAACATAGCAAACGTAGTAAACGTATTAAAAAACAGAAACGTACTAGGCGTAGTATTAGACGTAATATTAAAAAACAGAAAAGTGGAACAAAAGAAATATTAGAAACTCCTATTACTGATATCTTTTTTGATGATAGAATTAAGGATGAGCTTGGTGATGATTTATGTAATTTATTTAATCCAAATGAAATTAAATATGAAAATGTATCTTTTATTAATGTAGTAAATGATATGCGGAAACTTTTAGCAAATGGTAAAATTATTAATTTACTTGGAAAAGTTGTTAAAGATCAGGAAAATATAATTCAAAATTTTTACGTAACCTTCTATAATAAAAATTCATTTGAAATATGGTTTTCGAATCTGGATGAGAAATCCGATGCTAACGAATGGATTTTTACAGGTAATATTAAATATGAAGATTTTGGAATGAAGTTAGTACAAAGATCGCATAGAAGGGCAGGGATTAATATGAAATATAGAATCAAAGAATATTTCGGTGAATATTGTTATATTCCTTCTGAAGATTTTTGTTTTATTAAATGTTATAATGTTTTACGAAGTTTTAATGAAGAACAAGGAGAAATGATGAAAGAAATGTTTAATAATTTTTTATATAAAGAGAAAGCCACATCTAGAACAGGAGTAATGTCAAACTGCAAATTTTCTCAATTCAATAAATATTTTGGAGAATGTGTTCAATATTATAGTCCTGCCAATCGTCATTTAAATCCTAGAGTAATTGAAACGTTTCATAATTATGTTTATTACAATTATTTTCACGCAGGTTCAACAATTGGTCACTATTGTTTAATTAATAAATCTCATAAATCAAAAGCTATTAGAGAAATTGAAAATAATTTCAAACCCATATATAAAGCAGTTACTGATGAAAATCTAACAACGCGTCCATATAAAATCATAACAAAGAAAAAAATTGACTATAGTTCAACATATATTTGGGATCTCGAAACTTTTCCTGATCCTAACTGTTCAACAGCTGATCCTATTCCTTATGCTGTAGGAGCTATTAATTTTAATAAATTTATATGTTGTTTACCGAAACAAAGATTGAAAGAATTAGAAACACGTTTGTTAAGTGATATGATTAAAATTAAACGATCAAAAGATGAAGATGAAATTAAAAATCTTAAAAAACAGATTAATGAGTATAATAATTTAACTGAATTAGAATTTAATAAACTTCAAAATTGTGTGGAAATATTTACGAGAACTGAGGATGATGAATGTCCGATCGGGGGAAACCCAGAGGACGTATGTCCGATCCATCAATTTTTTAAAACTCTTGGAAAATTTAATTATTCGAGAGTAACTTTAATAGCTCACAATTCATCAGGTTTTGATTCCTATTTTCCGATAAAAGCTAATTTTAAATTATCTAAACCGCCTCTTAAAACTTCAAGAGGAATATTGACTGCTTCATTACAAAATCCTTATACAACTGAATGTGTTAGTAGATACATTCAAAAATCTTTTAGATTTAAAAACAATATGAAAAAAAATTCACCTTCAGGTAAATTAGCACTTCAAACTATTATAATGAAATGTAGTCATCAACATGTAAAAACAAGTCTTTCTAAATGGTGTGTGAATTTTAAAATTCCTACGAATGTGTGTAAATTAAATTATGAAATTGGAGACATAACACATGAAAATTATAAAGAAAAAGAAATTGAATGGAGACCATATTTAGTTAACGATATTCTTTCTTTAGCTTTTTGTATCTACAAATATAATAATGTTATGCAAGATTTAGTTGGTGAAGATATAACTACTAATTTGACATCCTCTGCTTTAACATTTAACGGTTGGATGAAAAGCGTACAAAATGACAATATAAATATTCATTCTCATATAGATTTATGGGCTAGAAATTATATTAGAAAATCTGTTAAAGGTGAAAGAGTTTCAGCAAATATAAGAAAATACATATCACCATTTTGTAGCATCTTGTTACCAATATTACGCTGGTGGGGCTTTGTCCCTGGTCGCTACGCTGGTGGGGCTTTGTCCCTTGGAAGTAATTTAATAGATTTAATGAAACAGTATCGAGATTTAGGAGATAAAACTGAAATTTGTAAGAAAATTTCAAATCAACTACTTGAACAAAAAAATGAATTTCTAGTGGCTTTTGATGCAACATCTTTATATCCATAGAAATCCGATTTTTTGCTTTTGTTTAAATTAGTGGGACTAGAATGGCCATCAGCTGAGTTTGATGGCAATTTCAGCTGTTCGGTTCGGCGCCGAAATGTGTCAAGGACAAATCAAAGTGATAGATCCTATCAATTTGGTGCGTTTTTCATTGAAATTGTTTATTCACAAGTTTTCTAATTACCTGTCTGAAATCAGTTTAAAGGAGTACGCCTATATGTGCTGATGTCTTTGTAGGAAATAATTTACAAGTCAAAATTAAACTTAAGGTACCGGTACCTGACCTTGAAACCATCTGCGCATGTGAAATAGTCATTCTGAAATTATTCTTCAGTCAGATAATTTGCGAATAATTCATGCCACATGCGTGTCAGTGCTGTAGTCCTAGATTTATCAGAAGGTAACGCTGCCTGGAATTCCGTGAAACACTTTCAACGAATGAAAAAATCATTATTTCTTTCTGTGCAAGCGCTGTAAAAAATGATAGACCGGTGGCATTACGGCGTTATCCCACCTTAGCCTACGACTACAGCACTGGTGGTGCGTGTGTCGTAGAAGTTGCCTTTGCCTGTAGTGCTGCTAGAAGCATCCCTCTATCATTACACATGTGATTTTATAATTATATATTAGAAGTGCAATTTTTCATAGTTGATCAGCATCACAAATGTTCTATGCTCTTGCATGTTGCTTATAGAATAAAGGTGAGAAATAGCCCTGGTCTTTGATAGACTGATGTTGATGCATAAATATTTGACCATCCTTGAATGTCGTCCGGTAAGTTTATGCAGGCAAATCACGAAAGTGGCACAATAAGGCATCAACAGGCTGTTGATCACATTCAAAGGATTATACAAATGCAGGCATGCACTATTAACATGGCTTTGATTATTTGATTGTTGATTATTTAGGTGTAATTAAGGATTGCAATCCCGGCACTTTCAGATTATAAAAAACAAGTCGGTGCAGCTCTTAAGTTTACATACCTCAAGTTCACTTTTCGACCTGCTTAATGTTTCAGTCCGAATGGAATTGCAAATATGTAGTGCACCACATACGCCGGAGTTTTTCATTTACAGATTCTTCCGAAGTTCTAGCGTACCAGATGAATGATCAATTACTAGAAATCCTGAAAACAAGTACGCCAGTGCGCCGAAGTCTGCCATCCGGTCGCGGTCCGGCGCACCACTGTATCGATGCCAGTTAGTGTCCGACGCATACAATTGGAACTGCGTAGCCTCGTCGAATGGTTCACGCCGCCGAACTGGAATCCATGCAGTGGTGCGTCAGACTACGTGGCGCACTTCTGAGAGGCATGTCTGTACTCGGCGCTCTGCCGCGAAAAATGTCAGAAATACTAAAAATTGATCATTTGTCTGGCGCGCCTGGAACCAGTCGAGGCAAGACTAATTTCAGAAATTCCAAAAGTAGATGTTGCGTCTTGCGCTTCAACCTCTATAGTCTAGTATGCTATGCACTGTTTTCGGCAAGCAGAATTTCAGAAATTCTAGGAATACATCCTCCATCTCGTGCACTGGAGGGTCAACGTTGAGTCTGTCGTGCCTGGCAATGGTTTTTGCAAGTTAAATACATGTATCAAAAGTTCTAGAAATGGATCCTACGTCTGTCGCACTGGCGCGTCAACGTTGAGTCTGGCGCGTCTGTCACTGGTTTCAAGAAGCCTAATTTCAGAAATTCTAGGATCAGATCCTACGTTTGGCGCATCAACCTCTAGTCTAGTGTGCTTGGCACTGTTTTCAGCAAGCCTAATTTCAGAAATTCTAGGAATACATCCTCCATTTCGCGCACTGGCGCGTCAACCGCGAGTCTGGCACGCATGGGACTTATTTCGGCAAGATAAATTTCAGAAGTTCTAGAAATAGATCTTACGTATGTCGCACTGGCGCGTCAACATCTAGTCTGGCGCATGTGTCGCTGGTTTTAAGAAGCCTAATTTCAGAAATTTCAAAAATAGATGTTGCGTCTTGCGCTTCAACCTCTAATCTAGTGTGCTTGGCACTGTTTTCGGCAAGCAGAATTTCAGAAATTCTAGGAGTACATCCTCAATCTCGCGCACTGGAGCGTCAACGTTTAGTCTGGCGCGTCTGTCACAGGTTTCAGCAAGCTAATTATCAGAAGTTCTAGAAATAGATCCTACGTCTATCGCACTGGCGCGTCAACGTGTAGTTTATTGCGTCTGTCACTGGTTTCAAGAAGCCTAATTTCAGAAATTCTAGGAATTCCTTTTTACATCTCGAATCTGGCGCGCTTGTCACTGGTTTCAGCAAGACAAATTTCATAAATTCTAGGAGCAGATCTTATACTAGCGCCTCAATGTGGATTCTGGCGCTACTGGGACTGGTTTCAAGAAGCCTGCTTTCAGAAGTTCTAGGAGTTGATCCTACGTTTGGCGCGTCAACGTCGAATCTGGCGCCCCGGGCACGGTTTTCGGCGGGCCTAATGTCAGAAATGCGCGCCTGGAACTGGCTTCAAGAAGGCTAATTTCAGGAAATCTAGGAGTAGATATTTCGTCTGGAACGTCAACCCCGACTCTGGCGGGCTGTGTGTTGGCTTCGGCAAGTATGATTTAAGACGTTCTATGAACTGAAACTACGTCGAATCTGGCACTCTGGTACGTCAACCTGGGACTTGGTGCACCCAATTCGAATCTGGAGCGCATGATCCTGACTTCATCGAGCTTGTTTTCAGAATTTCTAAAAATGAATCATTATTGTGACACAGGGCACACAAGATCCCGATATAACAACAGTTGGCGTACAAGTTTTTGTAACACATATCATGCTCGATAATCAAGCTGTCATGCAGATGTGATGAAACTTATAGCTGAAATTTGCTGTTAATGATCGACACCTACATGAGAGTATTTGATGTTGCTCATTTTTACTTTGTGGCCTTATAGGACCATGTTTCTAAGAAGTCTAATAGGGTTCCGTTTATGGCCAAAGTATATTGATTTTTCATTATGATTTGGATAAATAAGTGAATGTGTGAGAATGTTTATTAGGAAGTAATAACTTAGCAGCAGATTAGGCATAACATCAATATCTGGTACTCAAATGCTACAACAATATGCGTTGGATCAAAAAATGAACATGCGAAAATCTAGGTGATTTACAGATGTCAGGATGACAAAACAAAATATTGCAAGTTCTCAAGAAGTCTGCTTTTTCACAGGCATGATTGCTTATGGGCGCTTTTTTTCTTGGTATTTGATTTCTTTCTTCCGCTCATCATTTCGCTGCTGTATGATTAACTTCACTTTGAGCACTGTTCAACTATTCATTTGATAGTCTGACTCCTATCACTTCGCTTTTATCGGAAAAAGCTACTGCAAATTCCGTAAAACTGTATCCAGTAGCATTCTACCTGCTTCAGTTTTATCTTCATCCTCTCATCTTCAATGAACTTCTTCTCTTTCTCGTCCAATGCCTCATACTTCCTTTATGCAGATTGAACAGATTTAATTGTTGCCGCTGTTTTCATTAACTTGTATATTTCTCATTGTCAGTCAGCAGTTGTTCCCTTTTTTGCTGACAATGAGCACCCCACGAACAAAAAGTATGAACCTCAACATCTCCTTACGAAAAGCGAGCATCTTTTTGATAGTAATCATTGCGGAGTTTCAATGGACATAGTCTGCTTGCTTATTCTGCTGTTACAATATTTTTTATTGTCTACTGGCTTCTGTCTACTCATGCGATAGTTTTGGTAACTCTTTTTGTGTTGGTATTGATTTTTTGTCATATCGCCGAATGCCTTTCAGAAGGCATCGCTCTAAAAATGGTCAAGACAGATGATCGGAGGTAGTATACTCCACCAGTTCATTGTTTTTAAATTGACCCTCAGGATGACAAAATCGTCTCTGACCATAGAAAGTCATCTCCGTGGTCGTAAATGAGACGAGGTAGCGCAGGCGAGCTTTCCGATGACAGCAATTGTCCTCTTATCTCCACAATCAAATCGGAGACAGGTGGGATATTTGAAGCATTTGTGATTTCAGAAGAAGTTTCTTTTGATGGTGGCGCCTTTTCATTCGGCGATTCTTTTATGGCGTTTCTTCTTCTATTATCTAAAATAAGCTTGAAATCTTCAATCGTGCATGAAGAGTTTACTCACAATTGATTTATTCACACACATATATGAGATAAGGTCAGAATTTATCTCACAGATACATGTTTAAAGTACAATTGATTGCTTTTTTTTGCAGTAAGTGCCTCTATATTTGTATGCTCAAAAGTACATAAAAAACCGTAAACTTTCAAATCAAGTGGACTTGAAGCCAAATCAAAGCATCAGCACCACACAAGTGAAAGGCAGATCTGTCACCATAATTTCATGAAAGGGCACTTATCTGAGATATGCTCCATTGTCTAACATTCGCTGAATGGAAACTCATGAAGGCCTCATTTACGCAGTGTCTCACAAGAACTACCCGCGCGGCAGCGTAGACGATTGAGCAGCGTCCATTGGCCACAAGGTAGCTTCGCACGAGGCAGATCACGGATCGTATCTGCGACGAGGGCCTTGTTAGGAGCGTCCACGGCGGCCCACCGTTGATGCAAGGCTGCAAGAATCTATAAAGAAGGCTCTGGAAAGGTTCGCCACACTGGGTAATGAAACGGAAGGCGTAGATATGGCGGATGCGCGATGTCGTGAAGAAGGGGAAAGTTTTGAACTTATTCAATAGAATTCGATACGCACACAGTTGCTGTTTCTCTTCTGAGGTCAAGTGGAGCAATATTGGTGAGTGCGGGAAGCCAGTCAGTTTTCATTGCTCTGATGGCACCGGATGTAGTTTGCATGGCTTCATTTAGTTGGACATCGACTCGTTTGCAATGTGTTTAGTTTTCCACACAGGACAGCAGTGTTCAGCTGTTTGGTAGCATAATACCAGTCCTGTTTCACGCAGTACATTAGCATCAGTGTCTCACGTTTAGCCAGCGATGATATTCAGAAGATTACTTCTTGTCTGTATTTTTTAGCTCGGTTTTGTCAGATGTTCATTGTAGGATGACGTTCGATCCAAGGTATGCAGGCTTGGGTTCATGGGATATACACGAAAACTGTCAATGTGCACGTCAAATTGATCGCCTTTTTGACAGTTGTCTAGGTAAAACCCGGTAGAAACAGTCTTTCGTGTGACTTGGTTGTAGTCTTCATCGAGTACATAAGTCAACTATATTAGATGTCTGTTTCATTCGCCACTTAGGCAGACTGTTGTGCGGTCGTCTTGCCGCGCAGCTCCTGTTTGCGGCTTGCTTTCAGCTTTGTTGCTTCTGCTAACTATACTTAGCCGCCATCGTGTTAGTTTCTCCGCCTCAACCTCAGGACCCTTCTTGTATTATTGATTACGAACCTCATCTTCTTGCTATTCTACAGATATTTTACCATGGATTTACTTTATTCATTTACATTAAGTGTTTTCTCGCATTTTCCATTTCTCAAATCTCAAGTCATGATCAGACATAATAGTTGCTTAGTCATCACTCATCGTTGCAACTGCTTATCAATCCCTCACTCGCCCTGTACCTAGTGGATACATCGCTTGCCGTCTGCTGACTTTTATCTCATCACACAACGTTTTGATCGACTCGCTTGGCAGTGTGGCAGTGTGCAGTGTGTTGCCCCTGCATCAATCCAATGACTTCTTGTGACCATACGCCTGCAACGCGCTTCTGTGTTTTTGTAATTGCACTCACCGAATTACTTTTGTATTGTGAGTCCTAGAAATAAAGATTATTATTATTATTATGTCATCATTTAGCACAGCGTTGAGTTCTGTTCGTAAAAGTTCGAGCTCGCCGGGTACAACAAATGTCATCGGCATGAACGAATTTTCTGCTCGTTGTCGAAAAGATGCCTGTTATTTACGTGAGGTGTTGAAGAGTGTTGGTACTGAGACTTATCCTTTAGGACGGTCGCTCTTGCAAGAGGTTGACAGTCTATGGGGGTAAGCATCTGCTGCGTTTTAAGAGAATGCTTTTATGCAATGCGCTGTATAAGCCTACTGAACAAGTATGAGGAAATTTAAGATAAAAACAATCATAACAGTTTGACAGTGAACTCGAAGCGCAATACTTGTGTTGAGATTAGTGCTAGTTAAGCAATTATGAATTCTATCTTTTTTATAAGAAGTGTAACCCATGCTAAAGATAACAATTAATGTAGATTTCTAAAACAAGCAGCTGTAGGCATTCAGTAAGTCTTAAAAGAAACACTGGGGGCAATCAAATAATAGTGATCTATCTCACGTTGATAATTTAGAAATCAGGATCTGTAGTTATGCCAATAGCTGAACAATATTAATTACTGACAGCCGTTAATTGCTTGACGATGTAAACCGTCTGATTTATGTGTAGCCACACTCCAATGAAGTTGATTTTGTAATAAATCTCGTAAAATCTACTCATTGATAAATTTAGGTGCGGGTTCCACTTGAGGGCGAGTGATACTCAAGAAAAAGCGGTATACACTGATATTGATCATCCTATTTATCATCTCATATCTTCCTCAATAACTCATACCAACCCACGCCAACTTAGCTATGTGACCTGACTGACATTGTGATTTTCATTTTGCAAAAAAAATGTATATATATATATATATTCACTATACTTTCGCATTTAATTTGATTGTGTCTGCTATCTCTTCCTTCACTTTCATTTGTTAAGTTTTGTAATTTCCCATAACTTCAAAATATATTGTGTCGCCCCACAATATTAAGTATCGGGATTCTTTGTCTCAAATGTACGATTATTATTGAAATACTTAGCATTTGAGATCACAAAGATGATAAATACATCAACTTTCATTTGTGAATTGTGCTATTCAGTTTCGGTGTCGTGTATTGCGTTTCAAGAAAGTGTTTCAAAATTTTCACATCTGGTAGGTAGAATAATTTTACTGCTTTCATGTTATGTATTGATCAATATCAGCTGCCAAATCTACATGCCTAGCTACAAAAGTCCCTTGCATGTCTAATTGCACTGAGGTCAAAAACAAGACGAAGCCTTTACCAACATATCATTGATCAGTTTTGGAGGAACTTGATCTCAGACAAATGTTTATCCTCAAATATAGATGCTAACTCCTAAAGACGAGACAATCACATCACACTTGCTATGGATTTTAACTGAATTTTATATTAGTCCTTATCTCAATGACTAGAATGTTGGTACTGAAACGCATATTCGCGCATAGTTGTGATTTTCAGAATGTGATCACGAATGTACTAAAAATGAGGGTGGGTGCGTAAATTCCAAAAGCGGTCATTTCCTCAACTTTATTGATCCCGTTGATTATGTGTTCATGTAGATGATTTAAAAAAACATAAGATTATGATGATAAAATGCGAAATTGAATAGTGACTGTCTACATTTTAGAGATAGTGACCTCAGTCTACTCAACCGTGGAGTCGGGAGCGTTCTCTGTGACAGGACCACAGTGGTGCCAAAATGTTGAAACCATTTGATAACCATTTGCAGACCGAAGATGGAGTTAATGAACTCAATTTTTAGGCTACCAAGTGGACATGTCAAGCAGCATACATCACTGTCGAAAAAGGGACACAGAGAGACGGTAACTGGAAGCAATGTTCATTGATTCTTTAAGAAGTAGTTCGACATACAAGTGCTAGTAAGCTTATCTCTCATTTTGACATCTTACTGCTTGTATCTGATTATGTTTATCTTTATCCGAAGGGCGAAGTTCACAGCATGACCAACTTCGCCAACCGGGATTGTTCCACTAACAAAACCGGTGAAGTATGTGGGATCTTCTTGTATCCTTTCATGTTGCTTTTCTTTTTCATCTTGAAAGTTTATTTTTGAATCAGCAGATGTCTAAGGAGAATTCAAACGTTAATTGATGGCTGTCACTAAACATCTTTGTCGCAGATTTGGAAAGGTGTCTTTTTTTACTTCCTCGCTTACATGTACTCGTATGTCTCATGCCCATACAAGCAACTTATAGTTCAAGTGCAATTGCTATTAATAATATATCCGTGAAATGCACGTACATGCACTAGCGGTTGGATTACGTCAAAATGAAGGCCACTTGGTTTACGTTTGGGGTGTCTGAGACGTTGTGTCAGACACTCCATATTGAAATAGCTTGGAACATCATAAAAATATAGTTTTTAATTTCTTTTTATATGATGTGTGGGATATAAGAAGGCATTATCAAACCACTCTTGAAATCAACTGTTAACCTGTCCTACAGAATTCGAATCTACTTTCGCGCGTTCCTTGAATAGAGCGAACATTTCATATTTCGACTACATACAGCAGTTGGCACCACCGAACAGTCAGCCAGGCGTCAGCAAATTCACGAGTTATTGGAAGTCATGTGTGAACTAGGTCTGCGATTGGACAAAGAAAATTACCATTCCTATAGAAGTTGAATCAAGCCGATATTAGCGATTGTTTGTACCATCCATGAGGCCTACAATTGAAAAATTGCTGAAATATGGCGATATAGTTAGCTATCTAAATATATAAACTCACTAAATAAATAATAATATATAATATATATATATTATATATTATATAATATATAATATCACTAAATAAATAAATAATAGGCAATATAAAAGTTAGCTCACTAAAGTAGCTGCCCAGAAATCATGGGGTTTCGTGACAATTTCCGTCTGACATGGTGAAATGTCGCATAGCGTTCATTAGTACACAACATTTTTTTTATAATATCCGTGTGTTTAAGACTATAAATATTTTTTTGCTAATATAGTTTTCTCCATAGTAGTTTTCTCTGAAGTAGTCTCTCCAAAAAATACTGACAGCATTTATACCTATGGAAGAAGACGAGTGAATTCATGAAATGCTGAGACTCAAAATGTCGAAAGAAATGAATTTTGCTATCATACGGGGATACGTAGGTATGGCTATAGGTTATGATTCTGTACCTATGATTTATTCACTTGTACAACATCCTACTACTCCTTATCATCTTAGCTACAATTCCCAACCTACCAGATGCCTAAACAGGCCTACTTGATTTGCATTTTTGCAAGCATCCCAGGAAACCAGTCGTCATCCATGCGACACGAAAAGTACGTGCGGACAGTGATTACGTTTGTTCGAAATTGTGGTGTCCAAAATGTTTCCGTTTTTTAAAATACGAGTAGGAATATGCGTTGACTCAAACGTGCCGATCGGGTGATCTTATAGTGTTGCGCTGGTGGGTGGATAAGTCATCTTTTGTAATATGATCAAATCCGGTTGGACAAGAGCAAACTAGTATTGTCAGAGATAGCATACTATCTCCCTAAAAGTACAGGGAGAGGAGAAATGATCTCCAGATGCAATACACTGACGACATGCGATTAATCTGCTCTCCAAAACATTACAAGAAGATCTAGCACCCTATTTTTCAGATGTCATAAATGTAGAAATCTATACAAAACTTTAATAAAAAATTTGTTATGTCAGTCAGCTTTTAATTGTACAATTGCGAGATGCTTCTCTAAATTAGCCTATATGACTGTTGAGAATTTTACTGATCAATGCGTATACCCTCAAAATGGCAAAATATACTTTGAGAAGTCATTATTTCGGATTTTTTATTAATAAATCACATGATTAAGGTGTGCCGAGAGCCATCGAAAGCTCGTGTATTTTACTGTGGAGTGTAAATTAAACAGATAGAGAAATCCGAAATAATGACTTCTCAATCATTGAACCCATCTGGAAAAATATTCAGCATATTAAAAAATATACTTTGCTACGACTAAGCAACTGCTTTACATATAACCTCCGAATTCGTTTATACAATTTGCAATAGAAGAATTATTCTTCTCCACTACACATGGAAACAGAGAAAATAACGGAAATCCCATAGGAAACCTACCGACAAATCTTCTTGCGGTAAAACGTAGTTTGTTACACTTAACTACAACTCGATTTTCCACAATATTTGATGTCCTTTTTCTCTCATCAATACAAGAATGATCGGAAAATCTGTTGTCGCCTCCTCGTACCGGCTGATAGTTTCCGGACAGAAACATGACATTCCATGCAGATCATCCTTTACATTTTGAAGAGATCTGATCATGACCGGCGCTGTGGCCTTATGTTAGTGTTGGCTCTGCGTCCGAGAGACCTTTGGTCAAACCTTGGTCGGGTCAAACCTAAGACTTTTAAAATAGGTACACTTTGCATTCTTGCTAAACACTCAGCACAAAAGGAATGAGAGTGGGATAAATAACACCTCGGCCACATGGAAGAAAGTCTCCATGCCTAATGTGCTTCCGAAGATAAACAAGGTTCATTTATTTATTTTTTTCATGTAAAACGTAACGCTTAACTTCCTGTTGAGTTTTCAGTCAGGTGACTTCAGACTATTAGCAGGTATGAAATGGAGATTCGAATTATTTGATGCGTGATCTCTGTGAAGTAAGCAAGATAATAAGATGATTTAGTGAATGAAATAGTCGGGTATAGAGCTGTTTTTCAAAAAGTATTTTTTAGGTCTAGAGGATACTAACAAATCTCGCATCCTTAGAATTTTGAAATATATATATATTTCCGTCCGAAGTGGTTGGAATCGATTTGGTGAAGAATTTTTTGTTCATTCCAAATGTGAGTGTAGTCTTGAATCTGAAAATCTTTCAAAATGCTCTGCTATGTCTGCTGCTAACTTCGACTTGAAACTGCAAATTCAACAGTTGCAAATTCAGCAACTGCAAATCCGTCATGGTTGTCCCTGGGAGCTGCTTTATGCAGATGACCTTGTGATCATGGCTGACTCGCTCGAAGCAGTAAAGCTTCGTTTCCAGTGTTGGAAGTCAAATTTGGAAGCGAAAGGTCTAAAGGTTAACATCGACAAGTCAAAAACGATGATCAGCAATCCCAACCACGTGGAGCATCAAGTGGACAAGGCCAAGTATCCATGTGGAGTTTGCATGAAAGGAGTTGGGAGAAACTCGATCCTATGCACGTACTGTGACCATTGGATTCACCACCGGTGCACAGATCTCCCCTCCCTTCGAAATGCTCAAAATTTCAAATGTAAAAGATGCGAAGGTAATGTGACTCCATTACCAGACCTGCCATTTACCATCAACATTGGCCAAGACGAATTGGAAGCTGTGACATCATTCTGCTACCTTGGCGACATGATAGATCAAACAGGAGGATGTTTTGGTGCGACAACCACGAGAGTCAAGTCCGCTTGGAAAACATTCCGTGAGTTGCTTCCAGTGCTCACCAATCGTGGCATCTCCCTCCGGCGAAGAGGATATGTTTACCAAGCCTGTGTCCGAAGTGTGCTGCTTTACGCCTCAGACACGTGGGCTGTAAAGACTGATGATGTGAGCCGACTGGAAAGAAATGAAAATGCGATGATCCGATGGATCTGCTCCACGAAGTTAAGTGAGCGGAAATCGATGGCTGAGCTAAGGCATGCCCTAGGCATCACAAACCTTAAAAGCGTTCTGAGGTCAAGTCGCCTTCGATGGTTCGGGCACTTGGAGCGTATGCCTAACTGGCTATGGCCAAAGAAAATTATGACCTTTGAAGTGCCTGGTCCGAACATCCGAGGAGGCCAAAGGAAAAGATGGATTCACAATGTGGACAAGGACCTCCGCGACCTGCGGCTCGATCGTCGAACTGCACAGGATCGAGGTGCATGGAGGAGCGCTATCCGTCCTCAACATTGGAGTCGGCATGGAATACCGTCCAACCCTCAAAACTGGTGGAACCAAGGACGTAAAACCGGTCAGTAAGTAAGTAAGTACGTAAGACACCGTCATATAAATCAGGCAATGGTTCAGGCTTTTACACTTGGTACAGAAGAGACTATGGGCCCATCACCCAATGACAAAAACATGGATGAAACTGCCAAGCTAAGTCAAACATGAGTCAATTAAAAAGTCAAACATAAGTCTCGGGCTAAAGCCCTCGGGATTCATCAAATAATTTCCCTCTCTATGTCCCACAGAATCACATATCCATCCTCTATCCATTATAAAATACACCTAGCCATGTCTATCATAGCCCTCATTTGTTACGATTTCTATGTCCTCTGGAGAATTTATTGAGAGCAAAAGGATTGATGACCTGAAATTTCTAGTCACCATAGACAAGAAACGTCAATGATAACCGATAACATGTAGAGATGTTTAACAGTTCTCCATTCCCGCGGGCTTTGATGTAAATACAATGAGAATAGTCACCCATCTGAATCTGACGTAAATCATGAAATCTTAAAAGCCAAAGTGCCCATTCACTTTGATCATTGAGATTAGTGATCATTCTCACTAAAGCTAGATGGGTACAATTTCTATATTTTAGATCCATCTTAACGAATTTCAGATATCTTAAAAGTTGAAATTGTTGATGAATTCCCTATCTGAAATTCAACTGGAGAATTCTTCTGGAGATACCAACTGTTTGGGAGTTATTTAAGTTACGTGCACATCACCCTATAGTGAAACGTGATAGATTTTTGTTTAGCGAAATGTACGGCTTTTGTGATATCTTCCATTTCAAATAAGCAGCTGTTTATTTTTCACTTCACACCAGTCATTGTTTTATTGACCGCCATTGACTCAATTTTTTTTCTCCGTTTGATAATGGCATTGAAGTGCATTTTAGCCCACTACCTATGAAGAATTGAATTAAAATGCATTGCTGATGAATACGTGTTTCAGGGAACTGGAAATAAAGACTTAATGCAAGCTTACGGAATATACTCAGTAGTTTGAAATTAACGCATATTTGGGGTAACAGGCCACAAATGTGCTGCCCATTTTACTTAGCAAGAACTTCTACTTACCTACAGGTAGCCTGTCTATGCGGCTGAAGTCGTCGTCTAAGCCTGAAAATGCTGTTGAAGATGATGATTGAGACCGCTTCAGAATGTAGTCGTTTGTCTATTGCTGCTTCATTTCTCTCTTCACACCAGTCATCGTTTTATTGACCGACGTAAACTTCATTTTTCTCTCCGTTCGATAATAGTATTGAAATGCATTTGAGTCCAGTAACTACGAAGAATTGAATTGTAATGCATTACTGATGAAGACTGTTGAATTGGTATACGCAATCACGGTGTCTTACTCCTTTCGTATAACAGCCTTCTACGATTCGACACGTAGTGTTTCTATGATACTGAATGTTTGGCTTTTTGACATTGGTTATTTGTTTTTAAGATAAGAAAGGAAATCAAATCTGTCGTAATTATCAACTTTTCTTTGTAGTTACATTGATCGCTCGTTGACTGGCATTTCAATCCGAGGTTCCTGCAAGGCTCCATGTTTTTTTCATCTATGTTTTCCTGCACGAGAGGTCGCGACTGCTTTGATTGATGCAGTTTCCCCTCTTGATGCTTGGACTGATGATAGATGTCGCAGCGAAACCTTCCCGTGGTGAGTTTACATGAATCCGTGAGTCCTTATAATTGCTTGATAACTAACTTTTCTATTTTCAGAGAGTGTATTTGCCTTGCTTTATATGTTTCTGTTCTGTAGTGGTGCTGTTCAATGTATCACTGTATGTCGTAACATCATAATAATGATGGATATCTGAAAACTTTATGCTACATTTTCAGGTTTTGATCATTTGTGCGCAACTGCTCAAGCACTATAGATCGCGGCTGAATTTTTCTGACAAAGTCTCCTCTCTGGGTGTGTGGACTAATGGTAGATGCAACAGTCAGATCTACAGGTCCACAGTAAGTTAATAGATGTTGCAATGCATAGAAGTGCGAACCGCACCGCATGCAAATCTCGCCAAAGTTTACCCCAATATGTCTACAGAGCGATAGAGATTCGAAACATTTTTTCTGGTTTTCATTCATTTTAATTATTAAGACTGATTGGGTTTGTAGCTTAAAATCAAAACCTCAGTTGCTTTCATAGGGCCACGCTTGTTCTTTGGGTATGTACAACAAGTGAATGATGCCCTGACCATCTGTTGTATATGAATGCCACACTGCTAGCAGTTCATTCAATTCTACGAGATAACGATAAAGATCAGAAGACGTCTTGGGTGTTACTATTATCTGGTTCCGTGGTTTATCCCACTTCATCACACACAACTAAGGAATCATTGGTAATTATTGGCATAGAAAATTATTTTTCGACTTTCGGGCAGGCCACCGTTCAGAATTGAATTTTTCTTTTCAAGGAGTGATGAAGATTTAGAACTCAAGCATGGTTCACATATGCTACTATAAGTAGTAGGTATGGGAATATTTTGGCGATTATCAAGTAGTACGCAAGGCAAATTTATTTGTGAATGAAAATAACCAATTTGACTGAACAGACGTCAGTAAATGCATCTTTGTTCTCAAATCAAAAATTTTAGGAATTAATTGATATTACAGCTTTTACCTCATTCTCGGAGTAGACCTGTAATCACAGATATTGAGTAACTGTGTCAGTTTATGATAGCCTTCGGATATTCGTCAGTTCAAGTGAAAATATGTCTTTATGATGTTGCTTATGTTGATGATCATAACGTAGAATAATAGACTACGTCGTAAAATTAGTAATAAGAAAGACAGGCATTATATACATGTACATCTTAACAGCACAGGCAAATAAGTACGGCATCAACTCGGGAATAGAAGAGAATACATGTAGACCTACTATGTATGAATATAATTGATATGGAACGGTTTGGAACTTGGAAATGAAGCGTCAGGCTATTATAGGGGTACACAAACCCGTGACAACAATTCTTGGACAATAGCATGAAAAGTAGATAAAAAATACCAACCTATAACTCTGAATCCACATCATCACACACCTCTGATACGCCATCGATACATGTCCTCTTGATAAAGAACACAAAACATCGTAACAAGTAGTGTTTCTAAAAAAACCGGTTTTCCAAGAAACCGGTTTTTCGGATTTTTTATTCTAACTATCCGGAAACCGGTTTTCAGTTAAATGTGCTCTACCTATAGGATGCGCTCATAATATGTACGGTAGGCATATATAGTAGGACCTAGCACTAAGCTTTAACCTACAAATTAGGGCTGCTGAGTTTGTGCTGAGTATTGCGCTTCAGAGTTTGTAAATTCAGTAATGAATAATCCCTGAATTGATGTAATCATAATACCAGTCACAAAAGATAATGATGGATTAATTTAGAGTCCTTAGCATTTACTTCTATTATTAATAAGCATGTCATTTTTACCTGTAAAATGGAACTGGGATCAAAAGTTCCCACTGGATCGAGACCTACGTTTTTTGGAAAGAAGTTAAAGAACCTATATCATGAATGATAGGGTACCTGATGAGAGATGTTTTGATATGATACTGAAAGGCCAGTCTTGAAAACTTATCTTTCATCCAGTGATAGGCTGTCCTACGAGCGATGAAAGCGTAAGAAATTCGTAGCCAGGAAACGTAGGATTCGCATTAGTGGGTTCGATAACTTAATTTCTAATTTCGAAGTTAGAAAGCATACGAATTAAGGCCTACATTCAACGAGATATGCTATGATATAAGCGTCTATTCTATTGTAGCCTTACGGTTAATTAGGCAAATACATCTTTAGAAGTAGGCCTACCACGGATACTTTAGTTTTGGTATGATTAGCTCATAGAAAATGTTTTAGGTATCAGAGCTACATAGGGCCTACAAGTATAGTCTGTTTATTTAAATTCGCCAATAATTGAATTATTAGTCAGGATCGGTTTACTTCTAAGCCTACTTACTGTTTTACTAATGGATTAGAAAGGATTACTATATTTCGTATTAAATTGTAGCCTAGTACGTTATTAGATTCTAACTGCATAGGCCTTATATACAGTATACATATATACGAGTATACGCGTATTTATATATCGGACGGCAGCATGCAAAACGAGATGGTGAGTGATGAAATTTCATAACGAGAGATGGTCTTTGAAAAAAACAATTTAACAATGAGACTAGAACAATTTATAACAATGAGAATTGCTAACAATATTTTCACTATTGGATTAGTCAGAGTAGTATCCCTTAAGAAACTGTAAGGTGTCAATAGTTTTGTCACCAAGACGATTTCGTATTTTTGATACAAAATTTCCGCTCGTTGAAAAGGATCGCTCCACCTCCACCGTTGTGGGAGATACGGTCTCCAGAGCGTCTTTTACCAAACGCAAGCTTTCTGGAAGTTTCTTTGTCGCTTCGAATAGATTCATTTCTTTTCTTAGTAGACTCAGTGAAGTAGAACAGATTGGTGTCGACGATGATGTTGCCTCCATAATTGAACGGCTTAGCACATCATGTAATTGAGGTGTCTGTCCTTTGTTGTCAGAATTGTTTTTGTCGGAATCATTATTATCGGATATTTGGAGTACTACTTCTTCGTCACTCGCAAACAGTCTGGTCCATATCTTCTTTATAGAATTTTCTATTTTGGATCGACTCGGCATTGATTCGAATGCAAAATCGGTCGGTTGGTGAGAGCAGTCTGGACGAGTAAGATACTTCAAAAGGTTTGTTAGTTCATGGTTTCGTCTTTCGGTGATATATTTCTCCATTTCCTGGTATAGTGCTGTTGCTAATGTACCTGACAATGTACCATTGCGAACCTGACATGAATTTGTGGACACCCTCGGCTGAGAGCAGTGTTGCGTCTTGCCTTCCCAGAGGTTCGATACCCATCTTCACAGGTTCAAGTAACGAGATCAGACTTTGGAGAAGATTCCAATCATTTTCTGTAAACGATGCAGGGAAATCTGAAAGATCCACAGATGATTTAATCAGACAGTTCTTTAGCTGCACAAATCTTGTTATCATCGCGAGTAGACTATTCCAACGCGTCTTAACGTCGATAAGAAGAGAAAGTTCATTACCAAACTCTTGTGTAATGTACTTTTGAAGAATTTCGTTTTTCAATGGAGATTTCCTGAAGTATCTACAGACGCGTCGTACCTTCACAATAAGTGGTAGAACTGTTTCGTTTAGATGAACTTGTTCCGACGTGTCATCAATGTCGTTATCGGTAAATTCACTTTCGCTGTCACAGTCACTATTCTCGTCTTCAGTTGTTGAGCTGGCTTCGTTTCCAACAGTTTCGCGATAGAGGATGTTGCAAACGGCAAGGTGGATGCCATGGGCAAAACATACTTGATGATGACAAGGAAGCATATCCGCTCCCATTTTCTTCATGGCACTGGCACCATCCGATACAACAGCAACAGCATGATTCTCAACACAAAGGCCGAACTCGTTCAGTTTTTCGTTGAAAAAACTTGTGATATTGTCTGCTGTCAATCTCCCATGGAGTGGAATCATTCCAAGGCGATGAAGCTTCTGGCCATCATTACACGTGACTGACATGTAGCGAAGTTGTCGACAAGAAGTCCACTCATCGAGCATGAATGAAAATCGACGACCATTTTCTATCATTACTCTGAATTCTTCAGCTAACTGTTCTTTAAGTTTATCTGCATGATCGTTCAAAATACGTGTCACCGTGGATGGATGTTTTGGTAAAGTCAACCCACGCTCGCGAAATGCAGTCTGAATAAATTCCCAGTGAACAACTGCATTCATGGAGAAACCGTCTATTGCAATAAGCTTCGCGAGGATAACGTCGATTGAATTTTCTTCTTTCACGAAGTTATATATCGATGATTGTTGTAAGCGAGGTTTCTTGATGGTAACGGCTGAAACACTATCCGACGATTCAGTTTCTGTTTCGGTCAGATTTACAGAAGATGTGATGCCATGAACTTGACGCAGGTGATTATGAAGACTACTCGTAGAACCACCGCGGAAGCTTAGGTTGCGCCCACAACGATTACACTGTGCTTGCGACGACGACAACAATTTATCAAAATGATTCCACACAGTCGACTTACGGGTGCGATTCGATAAAGGTTTGCTCATGGTTCAACTACGAGTGCGTGATCTACTAGTCAGAGTGTTGGTGCAAGCTTTTTTTGAAAGCGTCATTATCGATGCGCTTGTGTTGACGTCATCATCATTACTAAGATGAGGAAGATTGACTGTGTGATTGGTCCTCACTCCTCACTTCACTGTCAGTCTGTCAGGGACGCTCACGGCCAAGTATATTGTTGAATTGTTCGAGGTCATGCTACCGCTCTCTAGTTGGGAAGATTCCTGTCAGTAGATAAGTAAAATACACGTGGAAGACGCTGAATAGTAATGCTGCACTGACTCTGACTACTGTGAGAGACTGCTGTTTAATGATCGAATGATAAGCAAGTATTACAGTAAAGTTTCTGATTGACTGAGCATTGAACAAAGCTGTCTGCAAAAACCGGTTTCTGAATCCTTAAAAACCGGTTTTCGAATACTAAAAAATATCCGGTATCCGGTTTTTCGGTATCCGGTTTTGAAAACACTAGTAACAAGGGCCGTCGCTGCAACATCCGATTTCACCATAAGCGGTGAACGCCATACTCTGTCTACATTCAAAGCTGATAGTTATAGTGACTGCTGAAGCCTGATAAGAACGCAGATGATATAATCATTGAAAAAGAAGACTCAAAGTCATCATGCTGGTACGAAGAACATTAATGGAAGAAGTGCAAGGAAAATCAAAGCAACATCGACGGTAATAGGATGGACCGGCAACATCAAGCAGTGGGTACAGGGAAGAATGATGGAGGCAGAAAGGAGTAGGCCTACACCAACGGTCGGTGATGAACAAACGACACTTAATCTGCCATTAAAGCGATAGTAGTCGAACTTATCAGCACGATGACCAAGATTAACTAGCTTAAACCCAAATTTGATGATGACAGTTCCTGGGATGCCAAATTATAACCAAAATTTATCGGGGAAAATGTAGTCGAGGAATAACGGCGTATACTGAGGGTTACGCGATTCTTATGTCAGCTACACAGTCAGAGCAACTCCTGCTTCTCGACTAAGAACAGAATAACTAAGCATAATGCAAGAGCGCGTTCGAGGAAAGTGAATCCAATCTCAATATCTCGACCATTTATTAGACTTTCGAGATCTCGATATTCCAGATTAGATTAGCTTATTATTTTTATACTTAACAAATGAAAATTACTGTTTCATTGAATTGCCTGTTGGAACATTAGGTCAACTGTTGACGCAAAATGTGTTAGTGTTACCAAACTTACATATTATTGAAAGCCATCTGAAAGGCAATGAGTTATATAGTCTTAAAGATGCACAATGCTAAGTGACTGTACCTTTTGAACTGTCTTTTAAATGACTGATAGCTGTGTTTATCAGTCATCCATGAATGCTAGCTGTGTTAAACATATATGTAGGCCTACATGTTGAACTCCAAGTCAATAATTATGTGAACTTGATACTGCATCTAAACAACTAGTCACAAAATATTGTGTTATTTGGAGTGGACAAGGGAATACCGACCTCCAACCCAATTTCATACTGAATACAGAATTCGTGAATTTGAAATGAATTTGCAACATATTTTGTGCGGCGGACTATTTCAAAATGAGCATTTCTATCGGACTGTTGTCGGTCCCGGGAAATCACAAATAATATTTGGATCAAGGTGAAGAGAAATGTAGAGCATTGTGTTGTGTACAATCGTGCACGGTGATAACTTTGTTTTAGGTTCCTATATATTTAATGAAGCGGATTCTTCCGTATTGTAAGAGGCTTTTTACGGAATTGACTTACATAAGCTTTGTTTATCATGTACTAAATTCCTTTTCACCGCTGCAGGATTGCTAGTTTCAATTAATCGACGAAGGAAAAAGTGATTGTAGTTTCATATAGAACACTCTAAATACAACATAAATTTTAATAAAGAGTAACACTTGTTTTCATGAATTTCACTAATTGCCGTAGTGAAACACCATTCTTATCGCATTTATGCAAACAAGGATCGTTCTTTAATCGTAATTGAAATATTTCTATAATTACGAAGAAAGACGGAATTATGAAATTAAATCGGCCACTGTCAGACATCAGGCTTCTTGAACCCCTGTTACCATATGTAATAAATTGCGCTTTGTGAGTAATTGACAAGAACCTGATATCGGCCTACTTGCAATCTCAAATTCGAGATATCGGTACTTGGAAAATATTGAACTCGAGATTGAATTCATTAGTTCGAGTCGCACTTTATCTGAATCGAAGGGCGCCACTTAGTTAGTTAGTTATCCAGTTTTAATCCGGTGATTTTCCCGTGTCCGAGGGTGGCCGGATGTACCTTATCGTGCCGCGATCGCCTTCACACCTCGTGTCCATTTCCCTCTGTCCAATGCGTGCTTTTTCGTCAGGCCTATCCAAGACATTCCTCCTCCACTTGCGTCTTGCACATTTTCTTGGGTCGTCCTCGCTTTCTTTTCCCCCCAAAATTCAGCGCTCTCCTCAAAGCACTACATTCATCCCTCCTCAAAACATGGCCATACCATCTCACTCCACTTGTCCTTAATAAACTATCAACACCTTCATTCAACCCAAGCAACCGCATCAGCTCTTCACTGTTGTAAAAATGGCGCAGTGCTTTTTCGTCGGATGTGGCAGCAACACCAATACTTAGCGCACAAATAATAGCTTCTACAGATTCCCAAAAAATGTCCTTGTTCAATTAATGGTGTCGGAGCACAGGATGGAAAGACTTTACTCTTAGTAAGCATAGTCGAGTATGTTCTGACCACTTCGCCGAAGTAAACAAGACAAAGAATCTATGACATGGTATGTTATCTGACCAAAATGGAGCCAATTAGTCTCTATTTCGTTTGAGACCTACCGCAATCTAATGTCTCAAATGATTTCAATGACTGAATATTTTTCAGAGTGCATTCTGTCTAAAAGTGATCTTAATTCAATGATTTCGAATTAGAAAAACATTTTGCCTTTATCTAGAAATATCGTAAATTGAAGCCACTACGATGCATCGAAGCATTCATACTATCTTCATTTCAGACAATATGTTACCAAATTTATGTACTTACAACTGGCAAATACTGTACATGTACAACATGCATAATGTTTGTCTTAATATTGAGTGAATAATACATCACTTCAAAAAATGGTCAACGGAGTTTGATATCATTTCTCCTATTGCAGAAGAGATACACCAACTGTAAAAAGTTGCATGCTGAATTTAATTAATATTAGTACAAGCACTTTTATCTTTTTTCAAATCGCATGACCTGAGAAAACACTTGATCACCTTCCATGACTTCTTATTGACAATTTTTGAAGCTAATGGCTCACTGCATAGCAGCAGTCAGCGGAGAAGAGTTGCAGGATCGTGAGAAAGTTCTGCTAATTCACTATCATGTTGATAACTTGGAACTAAGTTAAATGATTCGATCTAGTAAAGCTATTATCCAAGTGATGACCAAGACAGTGGCATAGGTGGTGGTGATGATTATTACCCGCTTTTAGTCAAAATACAAGAAAATTAACCAAATTGTATGCGTTTCATCTCTCAAGTGATCGTCTTGAGAGCGAGAGCAGTGAAACACATGTTTGCATAAAAGTTTATTACTTCAACACTTCGCAAACCTGCCCGCCAGATTCATCAAAAATGACAGTTATCTCAACATGCATAGTGACAAAATGGATTTCGGACTTTGGGCATTATTCCACTATGCAGTTCTTGTCAGAAAATCCCGCTCGGTGCATCTGATGTAGGTCTATCAGATTGCATGCGACAGTCAACTGGTAATCGCATTAAGAAATTCGTCATGAATTCTCTATTCATGAATCAAGCAATGTCTACAACTAACGCCGCTGGGGAGATAAATTCGAGGCGCGCGATACATATCACAAAATTTGATGGATGAATTCGCCAAAATCTAATGACACTACTCAGTAACTCACTGTAGAACATTAATCGCCAAAATCTGGCTCTTATTTTCAATCATTGTTGATGTAAGTCATTTCATTAGGCGTGTTGAATTTGCACTAAAATTTCCCTGCCAAATGACAAAATTATTGAAGACAACATGACTAAATGCCGTCGATAGCATGATTAATGCAAGGGCCAAAATAGCATATCGAAGTAATGTTGTCAATATGTAAAAAAAGGCCTGCATTTGATCGCTTGACTTCGAAAAACATTGCAATTGACTTCAAGCTTTTGCAATTACTTAGTTGGTGCAATTTATGCCGCGCAGCTATTTTACAGGCTGAGCCGGTCCAATAAATTTCCATGTCTTACCACAAATCATATTTCTCAGTCACAGTAGACTTCAAAACATTATACATGACCAAATCTCTATTCAGTGGTTCACTCATTGTAGAGAATTTCCATCTTTTACTTATTTATGATATTATTGATTATTTCCTTTCTTAGACATATTTATGAAACACTCGCTATCACCGACTCAGCTACTGTGATAGTTGTCAGACCAAAATTGTACTGAATCAGCCGTGGCAATAGCCACTGCCTTGACTATGCAGTCAAAGGACTGACTGAGTTCATTTATCTTTCATGACAGCGCAAATTTAAGAATAGTTTGAGCTTCATTTACAGGAATTGTAGCCTAGAGAATTCATTGTTCACTTCAATATGGCATCCGACTCTAAATTCTAATACATAGATTGTCCTTCAAATGAAACATAAATGATAAAATTGAAGAGTTTTCGTCTCGTCTGTGGGAAAGCAAGCAAGACTAAATGTCAGCTCACTAACATAAGGAGCTGTGAGGAACCCCTGAGGAGACATTGACAAACTTGATGCTTTGATTTTGCTGCATTATCTGTTTGAGGAAATGCAGTGTAGTATTTTGAACAAATTTCCTGGATTTTCGTGCCTGAATTCAGACAAAATAATGTATACATTAAATTTAGAAATACAAACACGAATAAATATGATAGGCACTTACGAATTACTTCTGAGAATTATGCAACTCAACCGACAATTCAGAAAATCTATGTAGCTCTCTTTGACATCCACATGAAGCAACAGCATTCTACCTCTTTGATGATCGGTGCTTCTGTAAAAAGCGAACATCTGAAAGATACCGAAAACAGCTGATTTACTGACCCTGACCTACTTCTGGAAGCAGCCATCGTTTAGGTACCGTTGTCATGACAGCGCGTGTCCACGAAGTTCTATTGTTCTCAATGTCAATGACCGTTCTAGTCCTTTTATATTATATAGTGTCGGATTTCTATGTTTATATCCATCAGCTATGTATGATGAAAATTCAGAATATCCTAAAGCTGAATCAGCTAGAAAATTTCGTCAAGAAGAAGAACGAGAAATAGTATATAAATTTAATACTCAAACATTTAGACCTAAAACTGGAATATTTACAGTTGTGTTTCAATATCCCAATGATATGTTTTTTCAACCAGTTCCTATAAAAGATAAAGTTAAAAATCAAAATAATAATTCTCATGTAAAAGTAATCAGGTTAAGAAATGGTATATGTTATGATGTATTAACTTCTGTAGACATACAAGAAATTGTTAGATGCGGGGGGAAAATCTTACATATTACTGATGGTATAATTTATGAAAAAAATCATCAAGTTTTACCATTTCGAAATTATATTGAAAAACTTTTTAATTTGAGAAAAAGATATAAAACAGAAGGAAATACTGAAGGTGATGAGTTAATTAAATTATTGATGAATTCACTATATGGAAAAACCGTACAAAAAGATGTAACCACTAAATATCATTTATGGAATGAGAATACATTGAGAAAAAATTTCACTCAAGAAGTAAAAGATTATGAAAAATTAAATGATGAACAATATTTAGCGAAAGTAGAAATGGAAGATGATGAATTTCTTAAAACTAATATTGTAAAATATGGGAAGACGTCATTCATGCCATCACACTTAGGTTCTTTCATTCTTTCTCACTCTAGAAGAATCATGAATAACTTTATTTTAGAAATTAATGGCTTCAACGAAAAATACATTCATTATACAGATTCAGTAACAGCTGACACGCCTGTAATATTGAGAAAGAATAATTTATTATTTATTTCTAGAATAGATAGTATTGTAAACAACTATAAAATTAATCCGTTTGAAATTAATAGTGATATGAAAGAAATTTCATTTGTTGATAATTTAGAAATTTATACTCATAATGGATGGAGTAAAGTAAAAAAAATTATTATACATCTTACAAATAAACGTATTAATCGAATGAGAACAAAAATGGGAATAGTAGATGTTACTGAAGATCATTCATTGTTAGATGAAACAGGTAATGAAATAAAGCCACAAGAATTAAATATAGGAACAAATTTACTACATAATAAATTATTTTTACACGACAATACAATCACATTGAAACAAATTTTATATGATATTTATGTTAATCATCCACCTAATTTAATATGTAGGCGAGCATTTGTAGAAGGGTTCTTTTTAGGAGATGGTTCTGCTGGAATCTATAATTATGAATCAGGAGTCAGATACATCTAAAAACTTATTACATCCAAAAACTTATTACATCTAAAAACTTATTACATCCAAAAACTTATTACATCCAAAAACTTATTACATCCAAAAACTTATTACACCCAAAAACTTATTACATCCAAAAATATAATTAATTAATTATAGCACTCACAGCGTTTATATGAAGGTTTTTCTCTTCAAATTGTTTGTTTGTTTTTTTTCGCCAGCTAATGTAGATTTGACATAGATTGAATATTTAACATAGATTGAATTTCTTGAATAGATTGAATTTCTTGAATAGATTGAATATATAACATAGATTGAATATTTGTCATAGATTGAATTTCTTGAATAGATTGAATTTCTTGAATAGATTGAATTTCTTGAATAGATTGAATATTTTGAATAGGCTGCATATTTTGAATAGGTTGCATATTTTGAATAGGTTGCATATTTGACATAGATTGAATATTTTGAATAGGCTGCATATTTTGAATAGGTTGCATATTTTGAATAGGTTGCATATTTGACATAGATTGAATATTCTGAATAGGCTGCATATTTTGAATAGGTTGCATATTTTGAATAGGTTGCATATTTGACATAGATTGAATATTTTGAATAGGCTGCATGTTTTGAATAGGTTGCATATTTTGAATAGGTTGCATATTTGACATAGATTGAATATTTTGAATAGGCTGCATATTTTGAATAGGTTGCATATTTGACATAGATTGAATAGGTTGCATATTTGACATAGATTGAATATTTTGTTGAGATTTTCTTTAAGTTGGCGGCCCTGTTGTATCGATGTTGTTCGATGATATTGTTGATTGTTCAATAATTTGTTCGTCCCGTTCTTGTGATAAGGTTCTATGGCTACGCGCTACGCGCTACGCCTTAAAGAAAATATTAGTGTCTGCCGTTGTTCAATTAAGTTTAATATTTTCTACATCTTGCGAGTCTCCGATATATTCAAAAATTCTTCTCATATCCAAGTGTAAGAATATTTTACTTTGTGCTTGCAGATGTATGATTTCCCTTGTTAACTTCTGAATTCTTCTCCGCTTTGTCTCCAATCGAACAGATCTTTCAGTAGATCCAACCATTGTGATGATAAGATTTAAACTAAGATTGTAATGTGTCACGTTTTATGAATTGTGTGTGTTTAAATAGCAAGTGAAAATTATGAATGGTGATCTAAGCAAAGCGGCATTGTAGGTGTATGAAGTTTGCTTGACAACATACGGGTATGACATGACGCGTATGATTAAATGTACTTGAATGACAATGAGGAAATTGCACCGCATTGTAAATCATCTCATCGGCCATAACGCGAGCCAGATCCAAAACCAAACTACCGACCAAAACCAGAAAAGTTGCGGTTTTGGTTCGACAGTCGGTCTCGACTATCGATACTGCGATATTGTATTGAATGCTTGCTATAACAACAGAATATTCCCTCAAAGCAGAGAATGAATTAATAGATTGCTTTTATGTTCTTAACGCCATGTTATGAGTGCATAACCCGTATGATCCCCTGAAACAATCATGCGGTTTGAGAAATGTGCTAACAGATGTTGTTATTGTCTTAATACAGATAAAACAAACAATATCCTCTTAATGGGAGTTCATAAAAATAAAATGGAACATTGTTAAACAAGACATTTTATTCCATTTAAAATGAGCAACATAAAGGAGTTTTTAAAATGATATGGAACGCAAATCACGACAAATTTCGACCTAAAGAAAATCGCAAATGAATTAGGAATAAAGAATTTTCATGTTCTAATGAGAGACGAATTACAATTGATCAAAAATAAGCCAACTGTAAATTTCATAGCGAATCTTCACACTTCAGACCAAAAAGGCGTACATTGGTCGACGGGGCATAGAAATAAAAATGGAGATAATTACTATTTTGACCGCCCGGAGGCTGAGAACTATTGGTTCGACTCATATGGAGTGCCTCCAACAAACGAAGTCAAAAAATTACTTGGCAATGGAATTTATAATACATTTCAAATTCAAAAACCGGGAACTACTTACTGTGGTCAATTATGTCTTTATGTTTTATTTAAATTACAAAAGGGAGTACCATTTCTTGATATTATGTTAGAATTGAACGAACCGTAGGTTCTATGGCTACGCCTAACAAGGTAATTTCATTCCCGAAACGTTAGTTCCAATAATAATGATAATGATAATTAAAAATCAGTTCGTTGTAATTCATTTTGATAAAATCGGCCTCTGATATTTTCATCATCTAAATCTTTGATTTCGTAAGTAATCGGATAAGTTTGGTTTATTTTACAAACTTCAAATATTTCTTTAGTCCAGTATCCGACGAAACCTTTTTCAAATTTATTCTTATATTTAAATATTCTAACTCTATCTCCAATTTTAAATTTCGGCTTAAGTTTCTGCAAATTCGGATTACTCTCATTCAAATTATTATTTTCGTTCGAATAATTATTCTCGAATATTTTTTTTCTTATCAAATCAGGGTCGTCAGAAGCATTCTTTGGAGTTTCTTCAATACCAGAATGAACTTTATTATTGTACTCTTCTACAACTCCTGGTAATATCTTCAACCATTTCTGATTTCTTTGCTCAGTAAATTTCTTGAATAATTTATTTTTTAACGTCCGATTGAATCTTTCTATCACTACGGCCTTCCCTGCATTTTCAGTTGAATAAACAGTTTCAAATAGTGGCTGAACGTTTCGGTTATAAAATTCCGACCCTTTGTCAAGAAACAATTTTTTTGGCTTTCTCTTACTTTCTTTAAAGATTTCTTCAAACGCATATTTAACTGACAGACCACTTTTGTTTTTTAAAGGTTTTACCCAAGCGTATCGTGTATATAAATCTATAACGGTCAATGCGTACTTAAACCCTCCTTCATTCGGCATATGAATAAGATCAGCACTTCAAACATCGTCTTTATTAAATACTTTTACTTTCAATAAATATTTAGGCCTTCTATATTCCTTGTGAATTTCGGACGCGTAGGTTCGAGCATTGCTCTCAGACAGCTTTGCTGTCGTTTCATTTAAACCCTGGCCGAATAATATTTTAGCTTGTAAAGCTTTCTTAACAAACATTCTTTCAATTTTTTCTCTAAATGTAGGATTCTGAATACTATCTAATTCTTGAATCATCTTCTTATCAGCTACATGTCGAGAACTTAGATCATGATTTCGATAAGCTAAATCATGCCTGTAAGCTGCGGCATCTACTCTATTTATTGGTTCTTCACCTGGTTTTGGATTATCATTCTCATCTAGTCTTATATCTAATCGAGTTCCTGGACCGGTATATGAATGACCAGAAAGATGTTTTTCTTTCGAATATTTACTCCAAATAAAACCAGGAAAGTTTTCTAATGTTTTTTGTATTTTACCAACGTAGGTAGTAGCCAAACTTTGTTTGTCGTCGTTACCTTCATAAATTTTTCAATTTGAGTTTTTATTTTTGTTTAATAGATAATTTAATAAATCTAAATTAGCAATTTTTAATTTAATTAAATTTTCGGAATTTGTAGAATTCATTTTTAAAGATAAAAAAAATTTTAAGGATAAAATATATGTTTTACCTAATAGAACCAAAGGTTCTGAGGTTATTACCGAATCATACTAGGACTTAGATATATTCCAGAACCATCTTTAGTTCCTTTAATTTCAATCAAATCATCAACATTGTGAAGAATATTTTTAAGAACACGTTTTCCTTCATCAACTAAATTTAATTTACTAATAAAATTATCTACTATTCCTTCACCCCTAGCAACTTTCTCTAGCTCTCTATTATGACGTTTTTGTTCTTCTAATGCTGCCTTCTCTGATTTATTTTTATTTACTGCTTGGACAATAACAGCTGTCCCACCTGCAACACTTCCTGCTGCTGCTATGCCACCTATTATTAGAGGAATTAATGGGAGAATCCCGCCATTCTTTTCTTCTTGTAATTGAATATTCTCTATCACTGGTTTACTTATGTAATACTTTTTTTTGTTAATCGTAATAGTTTTAGGGGTATTTTTGTCAACAATATTACGTAATTTTAATTCAACAGTTTTATTATTATTACTTTTCGCTTCCGACATTTTTAATAAAAAAATTTTAAATTAGGAAAAATTTTAAGTTAAGAAAAATTTTAAGTTAAGAATTTTTAATTAACCAATAGAAGTTTGTTCAGAGGCTTCAGCCGATCGGACTAAAGGTCCTCAGGTTATTAACCGATCCTAGCCATCTTTCCATTAAGAATTTCAATAGAATATTTTACATCTTCTAGCAATAAACCATAAGCCATCAATGAAGTTGTGGAATCTTTTCTTCAATATTAATTGTTACATCACAACCATTTTTAATAATATCTTCTGATTGTGCACTTAAATCGAAACAGAAAATTGGATATAAATGTCTCCAATCTCCAGGAGTTAATCGTGGTTCAACTCCAAATTCTATACAAAGATTTCTATGAGCATCATATCCTTCCATAAATTGATTATTGGTATCATCGAATCTTAATGGATCAATTGGATATCGGGTTTGATTTAAAGTAACTTATAAACTTCGAATTGTATTAATATGAAAAAGATTGTTGTTCTTATCAAAACTTGGAGAATTATTTCTTTGAAATGTTAGTAATAGATATCTTGGAGTATTCGAAGTTCTAGTAAAATGCCAGTTAAATCTTTGCTCTGAAAAAGTTACTGAACTAGCAGTACGCTTTAGAAAATTTACTGGAATTGGTTAGTTAGTATTTAATCTTTTTGCAATAGCTAATTCGACCTCTAAACTAGGAGTAATATGCTTAATCCACAATTCAAGTCTATCAATTTTTAAATATGCTTTTTTTCCAGTCTTACCAAAAAAGATTAATTCATTATTTGCTGTCCGATGAATTATTAACTTAAATTTTAATTGATCTGATATTTTATCATAATCTAAATATCCGAATAATGTAGACAATGACCAATTTACTGTCTGTTTACTTTTTTTGTTAAACTCACATCTTTCTTTATATGCACTATTGTTTGTTTTATTTAAATGTTTTGCAATATTTTCTACATCTTTCGCAATTCCTGCTGCGTCTGTTCCAGCGTAAGTTAAATCATCTATAATTATACCATCATTAGTATCAGGAAACCAACCTTCGATTTCATGCTTTTTATTATTTTCACCAATTGTTACAAATCTAAGCATTGTATCAATTACACCTGGAGAATCACTTATTGTTTCTATATTTTGAGTTGCAACATCTAAACGCATTTGTGTAAATAATCTTGGAAAGAAATTATTCTCTAATGCAATATTATCGCTATCTGGTAATGGTGTTGTAAAATTGGCATCACTATATAAAGAATATTCACAGTGTAAAAAGGAACCAGGTAAATATAAATAACTCTGCTGATTATCAACTTCAAAAATTAAATCTCCTCCAGTATTTACTCTACTGGAAGATCCGGGATTCATAGCAACTCTTATATAGTCATTCTTTTTTTGATTGTAACTGACGAACGGAGGATCGTCTAATCTAAATTTATTTTCGATAAGAGAAGACATTTTTATAAAAATTAATTTGACTTTTTTGTTTTTTCTCACACACAGAAAAAAATTTACTAAAATATAATTTTAGAATTTTGCTAGACCAGCTCCGCTACAGCCTTGCTGGTTAGACCGAAGGTTGCTGTTAACACCATTACCTCTTATTTCTTCAATTGAACGTTTTATGGCTACGCCTGATTTCTTCTCCTGTTTACTATCAGACGGAGCTCCGCTCCTCAAGGTTTCACCCCCCACAGCCATGTTAGCAATTTTGTTTTTTGTTTCCTCTGAAAGTTTTTTTAATTTTTTTAGTTCTTCAGAATCATTCTTAAGTTTACGAATAGTTTCTAATTGTTTTAATTCGTTTTGAGACTTAACAGCATTTGATATTGCACTAGCTGTACTACCTATAGCAGCTGCTCCTTTAGCAGCAGATGTAATCAAATCTTATTATTTTTAATCAGTTAACGATACTGCCGATACCAGAAAAGATGCCAGCCCCTTCTTTTTGAACGGCACCTGCAGTGCCTAGGAACTTTTGTGTTCCGATTGTTTCTACACTGTCATAATGGTAAACAGATTTCATAGATGGTTCATGAGCAATTTTTTTATTTGAAGCAAAATGTTTAAGATTGTGCTTATAAATTATAGGCATTTTTTAAGATTAAATTTGACTTTTGGGAAAAAATATTTACGTTAATATTTGCACTAAGATTTACGTTTATGATAAGGTAATAACCTCAGGACCTTTGGTCCGATCGGCTAAAGCCTCGAGGAGCTTCGCTCCGATCAAGATTTTCGTTTGTGAATGGACAACAACTTCGAGATAACTTTATTAATTGTCTGTTGCACTTTATCTATTGCGTCAAGTAACGTGTGATGTACTTTAATTTCTTTTCTATTAACTTGCATTTTCTGCTGATTAATCTTCAACGCCGTTTTAAGAGCATTTAGCTTAATTTTAAGAACATCTAATTGTCTTTTAACAGAATCTAACTGTTCTTTATTTTCTTTAGAGTTTTCTTGTAAATTTTTCTTTAATTCATTTTCTAGATTGATTTTAAGATTTTTCATTTCATCAACTTTTTGATTAAGTGAGTTTACTTCATTTATTATTCTATTCATCTTTTTCATTTGTTGAGTAATTTTAGAACTTAATTCATCAACACTTTTTTGGAATGTAGTTTGTAACTGCTTTAATTTTTTTTTAATTCTTTCAGGTAGTTTTTCTATTTAATCTTCTAATTGTTCTTTCAATAGTTGTATATGATGTTTATTTTTAATGACTGCAGATTTTAACTTTATAGAAAGTAATATTAAAATTTTTGATTGTTCTGAAATCTTTTTAAAAACTTTTGCTATATCTGCTTCTAGCTCTCTATCCTTTTTATCAAGTTTTAATAATTTTTCGTTTAATGATTTGTCATTACGTTTAAGCAACTTTAATTCATTCATCAGTGGAACCAAAACATCGTTTATATATTTTTCTTTTAAGTCATTGATTTGTGTATCAACATATTGTTTATTTGTTAACTCTGTATTTTGTTGCGGAAGAATAGGAAGATGCAATGGACCAGATAAAACGTCTCCAGTTTTCATGATATAATTTTCTATTTCTATTTCTGATTCACGATTATTCGGGATATATGCACCTCCACCAACATTTGGTAACATCATTTTTTTAACAATAAAAGATATATATATGTCATGGAAATAAAAAATAATTTCTTTCACGGATCAACAAAGACAATGAATGGACATCAGATCACTCAGATTGCTTCTATTTCTGAGGCTTCTTCAATTTTCGTCGTCGCCGTTGCCGTCGCCGTCCCCGCCGAAGTTCCTTCCATTTCTGAGGCTTCCCCTGTTGAGGTTTCCATTTTTAAAGAAATATTTTGAATACAATCTTCTGGTATATTAGGACAACGTGATATTTTTTGGGCTACCTAGATTTTCATCTGCCTACATTTTCGATCTTCGGCCTTCGGCCTACGGCCTTCGGCTACATTTTCGATCTTCGGCTACGTGATATTTTTCGACCACGTGATATTTTTTAGATTACGTGGTATTTTAAGACCGCCTAAATTTATGTCCACGTGATATTTTGAGACCGCCTAAATTTTTGATTACGTGATATTTTGAGACAACTTAAATTTTCGATTACGTGATATTTTGTTTTTTTTGAAAATTTGTCACTACCTAAAAATTCGCCCTTCGGCCTTCGGCCACGTGAAATTTGAAGTCTACCTAAATTTTTAAAATTTTTGAAATTTTTAAAATTTTGAAAAAAACCGCAAAAGTGTGACATCCGGCGCAAGCGAAGCGAAGCAAAGCGAAGCGAAGCGTCGCGCCGGATGTCACACTATATACTACTAGGGTATATCAACCGCTCATGCTGATGTAAATTCATCATTTTTGACAATGAATCTGAATGTGCTATTTCACTTCAATTGAATCAGTAGGAGTATAGGACACCTCTCAGGTCTCAGAGGGTGTAGAAATTCCCATAACACCGCGTGAAGCACACATCAAGAAGATGGGAGGAGCCGAGTCGCATGCATCCAACCTAAAGTGACATTTGATCAACTTTCATCGAATATGATTGATAATTGATGCAATGATCAATAAATATCGATTCAGGTAAGCCTATAATGATCTGTGATGTAGGCTATCAGTTAATTTTTCAAAAAGCCTAGCTTTTATACTTGCCACCCGGAGTCGCAGTCCTATCAAAAGCCGGAGTCCTATCAAAATGATAGGACTCCGCATTCCTGGGTTCATTGAACACCCCTCAGGTCTCAGTGGGTGTAGAAATTCCCATAACAAAATTCTTGTTATCAGACGAAAAATGACTTTGTGCATGTCCACGATGGTGCATAATGAGTGAAATTCATTTATTCAATGTTGACATCATGCTCGTGCATGTGCGTTATGCTATATGATCGCAAAATGCGAATATTTTGTTTTCGCACATGATCGTATATGACTGGTTGGCCTACATGAACAAATCAGCATAAATCAATGTTCAAAATGAAAGTTACCATTATATTCATAGTTCAACACCAAGAACACACCTCTGTCAAAGTTTTCAGTCAAAGTGAAGATCAAAGTCAAAGTGGAGAGCTCCACAGCTGTTAAAAATGTAGCAATTATGGCTCAGTTTAGGCCTATTTCCGATTGGTATAGATTAATTTGAAAAAATGGCCAAATGTGAGGGTTCTGCTAAATAAAATACATCAATTTCATTAAAATCAGCTATCTGAGGTTACATGGCGTCAGCAAACATCGTAAAACCACCTCTTAGTACAACTGATGATGTGCTAAATGTCATTGAATTACAAAAAACACCACATTTTTCATGTGTTTACTGAGAAGGCTGAAAGACAGTCAAGGGATTAGTTATATCGATTTGCTACGCGCAAACATCATTGTTTTGCTCAATATCAACTTTCCTAATGATTTGACATCGATTTAAGCAGGTAAACCTTGAATTTGTAAAAGGGGACCCCTTTACCCTGTGCAAACGGAAAGTCGGCCAAAGTATGAGCCGAAGTCGGCAAACAATTTCGGCCCGAACGCGACATGTCCGGACGCCCCTAAGTCGGCCCGGGTTCGGCTGGTCGACTTCGGCCTGTAGTGTATTGACCGTATGTAGCGGGTCGATTTGTGGTGGCCGAATCCAGTCCGCGAGATCTGCGTTTGGCTTGCCTCTACCTCACCGCATGTAATAAGCAATAACAACTACTCTGATGATGAAACTCACCTAGATTGAGTCCACTGAAGGTCAATTTTGCAAATGTAGACATCGGGATTCAGGTTGATTGTACCTCAAACAAGTTTAAATCTTGAATACAATGTATCGACAGCCTTATGCAAAAATGGCCTAACTACCACTTAGGCCAAAATTGAATTATTATACAGCAATAATCCTTATTTTGTTTGTCATCGATTAATCATCAACATTTAAAAAAGTTATCGTTGGAAATGCTAATTTTTAGCATAAATGCATTTTGGCCTATCTAACATTGTCAGTTAGGCCATTACGCAGAAATAACTCAGGTTCACATGTAGGGTACTTCGACTATTGTCAACACTTAAATTTGTTCGGCATCGTTGCAGGAACACGTAGCGACAATGAAACTCATATTAACAGTAGGTTTTTCTAAATAGATGCCAAGCGTGATACTTCTTCATTATGACGCACGTTGCTTGTGGGAAGATAGTGGTCGCACACTGTGCACTCAAAATTGCGTTGTGTGACAGCGCGCAGTAGCTTTTCGATAGAGATGAGAGCCATCGAACAATCGGCCTTCAAAAAATACTGCGCTGAGTGGAGCGTCTGCTGTCCTGGTAGCATACTAAATATAGTACGTCCTTGTGTGAGTTTAATAATGTGTGTTACAATAGATAGAGGATCAATGGATCATTCTGACATTGATCAGCCTGTTGTTGACATTGACTTTCCTACATTCAAGCGTGTTAGGTATATCAACTCGATTGTTAAGTGTGGACTTCGTTTATCGTGAATATGAAAAGTAGAGGGATGCTCATGGTACAGGCAGCCTGTAAAAAACGACGAATTGGTGAGTTTTTAACAATCGGCCCATTGATGTTTCAGTATTACCGATAGTACAAGAAATATTTGTCAAATATTTAAGTTATGTAGGGTAGTTTATAAAACTCTTAGTATAATATTATAATCAGTGCTACATGTTAGAATAATGTATCATAAATTAGGCATTATTCAAATAGTATATCCAAATAATTTCAATTTAGAATCCTTGAATATTCATTATTTATGATATTATTTTCATTATGACATTAATTTCTACGTACACATATTATTTTAGTTTGCAACTTTATAAAGCATGTACATACCATAAATTGATTTTTTATTGAGTTCTATATCCATTTTATGAATCATTTCAATAAATACATATGGTTATAATACTTGTATCGAACACTGATCAATCTAGACATTTATATGTAGGCAGGTATAGCTAAGAAGGAATCAAGAACGTGATAACTTCAATATCAAATGTTTAGTTGACATCAAACTAATGTCTGTTTTTACAGGCATATTTTGCTTTCCAGAACTAACTGTGAACCCCCGCTCAATGCCCTTGACGCCTAATGAAGTTTTCCGGACGTTATTACACGAGCAAGGTATGTAGAAACTAACTTTTCATTCGTGCTAAGAAACGAATAAATAATTGAAATGATATTTTTCTTCCAATAAAAATTATGCATTTATGAAAATCAAATTAGATCGATATGCAAAAGTATTCTAATTAAAGAAATATAGTCAACTATTTAATATATCATTGCTATATTTTTGGCTTTGCAAAACAATGAAATACATAGCTGCCCGCTATATGTTTCGTAACATGTTTCGAATTGATATTTAATAGGAACTTCGTGAACATTTATTAAAAAATTCAGGTTAAGTACAATATGACCATAGATAGCTGTGCATAGCCCATTGATTTTTACAACCTTTTTAGTCAATAGCTAAATAAAGATAATTAACTTTTATTAATATACATGTCTTTGCGTCCTGGTGGCCGGAGGCTATGATCAAATTATGATTTTCATTTTTAGATACATATATTTTGCGTCCTGGTGGCCAGAGGCTATTGTCAAATTATGATTTTCATTTAATTAGCATGCTTTGTTCTACACAATTAAAATATACATGTAATAGTTGAGCATTTAGCATCCATTGTTACTATTGTTTGTGTTCCTTTCAGATACAAATCATGGAGATGAGATGTCCGTTGTCAGTCATGGAGATGAGATGCCCGTTGTCAGTCATAGAGATGAGATGCCTACAGTTGGCAAAAGAAAAAGGAAGTATGAGCAAAGAAGACCTGACCTGTGGAAACGAAATCGAACCAAGCGTCTAAGAGAAATGGGAGAACCATACAACAACAAACCGGCTCGATCCATGGGAGGGTCTTGTACATCGAATGGTTGCAAAATCTCATCAAGAGCTTGCTGTAATATCACAGAAGAACAAAGAATGAAAATATTCGACAATGTTTGGGGTAAGATGAAGACATTTTGAGAAAGGAAAATATACATCAAAAGCCTCATCAAGTCAGCAGAACCAAAAACCCCGTACATCAAGCAGTGATTCTCGCAGATCTAGGAGCTTTTCGTACAATTTGGAAGTGGACGAAAATTCTTATCATGTCTGAAAGAGCCTGTTTTGTTCAACAGTTGGCATTCCACAAAGAACTATTGTGCATTGGATGTCAGAGGAGGCTAATGAATCTCTCATATCACCAGAATCGACCAGTTCTGCTCGAACAGTCGCAAATAGGATCACTGAGGAAGTCACCGCTAACCTAGAGACATTCTTGAATAGTATAACTACAATGCCATCGCATTATTGCAGAACAATATATCAGGACCAGAAATTTCTTGAATCTGGGAAGACATTGTCTGGTCTATTCAAAGAATACCAAACGAGTGCACAAGCTCTAAACCAAAAGCCAGTGGGTTACAGTACGTTTCTCAAGAAGTTCCACTCCATGGGGTTCAGAGTCTTTACTCCGAGAAAGGACCAATGCAATGAATGCATAAAATATAAAATTGGCACTCTATCATCAGAGGATCACTCCAAGCATTTGACTTTAAAGGATGCTGCCCAAGCCGAGAAGGCAAATGACAAAAATGAAGCAAAAAACAATCCGAAAGTTTCAGTATGGACTATGGACTTGCAGGCAGTCCTGTTATGTCCCAAAACACAAGCAAGCTGCATGTATTATAAGACAAAATTACAGATGCATAACTTCACATTATACTGTTTAGAAACCAAAGAGGGACATTGCTATCCTTGGACCGAGGTTGATGGCGATCTATCCTCTGAAGTGTTTGCCTACCTTCAGTATCAACACTTCAAGGATTATCTCAATCGTCATGACAGTGTTGAGAAACTAAGTATTTGGTCGACGGTTGTGCTTATCAAAACCGCAACGCAACTGTCAGCAATCCCTACCTACACTTGGCTAAAGAAAAAAACGTAACAATAATACAGAAGTATCTCATCAGCGGGCATAGTCAAATGGAGGCCGATTCTATGCACAGCACAATCGAAAGAAGAATTAGGTGCGAAATCTATTCACCAAGTGACTACAAGATGGCGATGAAATTGGCCCGCCGAAACCCTGAACCATACGTTGTTCATGATTTGAACCATTCCTATTTTAAAAAGGGGTTTCAAAACCTGTATGTGAAGTCAATAAGACCCGGAAAGAATATCGGAGACGCAAAAGTTAATAATGAACTATCAGCATTGAAGTACACAATGACAGGCGAAATGTACTTCAAATTAAAAGGAGAAGAGGAGTGGTCACTTTTACCACAAAGAATAAATCGTACATCGACCCTTCTCTTGAACCAAATGTTCCCGACGCATCTGGAAATATCGGAGCGGAAGTATCAAGATCTTCAGGTACTCAAATCAGTGATCCCAAGTGAAAATCATGCATTTTATGATAGCCTTCCTCACTCTTGATAACTTTTGCAATCTTTTGAATAGTTTTTGTTTACATTCTAACTAACACAAGTAAAAATGAAAAATTAATCGTTTTCATTGAGCTCCTTTTTAGATTATTCTCGATTAATGGGTGAAATAGAGTAAGATGGTTTCAATATTTACTTCCTGATGTGTTTGAACTGAAAGTAACAGCCATGTATACAAATCTTTCATTATAATAATTAAATTTTCCCCATAAAATTAGGCCCACAACTAGATTATCTTTTCAAGTCAATACTTATAGGCCTAAAGTATGTAATTATCATATAACACACAAAATACTTATCTAATTTTGTAAGATAATATGAAAATATAAATGAAACAAATCATCGATCTGTATTCTAATTTTGTGCAAAAATGGCCTATCTACAGAAAATTAATGCAAAATTGGCCTATCTGCAAAAACAACCTATTGTCGAACCAGTATAGCGAAAATGAAGTGATCCCCTGTTAGGTATACTAATCTTTATATAACACACGAAAAAACTATATTGTTTACCTGGAAAATAAAAAATAGGAAAGTTAATTTCAATTTTCTCGAAAGTGGAAAATTGCAGATAGGCCATTTTTGCATAAGGCTGTCGGTATAATAACAATCATATCCAGTGGTATTCAAAACTATGATAGATGAGGTTCATTATATTCTGCTCCTAAATTTTGATGTCTGAAACCAACAAAAATACATTATAAGCGAATTAAGATAGAATTTCGCAGACAAACTGTGAACAATGATGTAAAACATAGACCATGTAGAGCTCTATAAACGGCACATAATAGAGAAGTATATGACACAGAAATGAGCATTAATTTATTGTAAGATGAAAGAAGGTGATTAATTAATTCTAAACTATTTTTATATTTCATCATTCCAATAATTTACAACAGCAACGAGTTAATCGACACCACATTTTCCCAGGGTGGACAACATGCCGTTAAAGCAGAAAGTCCGATGAATTTGATATATAATTTAAAATGATTTCTCCTTTAGCTGAAATAAATAACAACGTACCGCAAGATGGTTTACTTACACATCCAAACCAACCATGTTGTGAAAACATTCGAACCTGTGACTTATTTTCAAAGTTTGCGACTTGTTGCCAAACAGGGTTGAGAAGGGAAGAACGTGGTCCCGGCGGAAATTCACATTTCAAGCAGGCCCAAAAAGGCCAACAAAATAATACTTAAAGCCGAGCTATTACTAATACAAATCCGCAGAAAATTCTCATCCCTTGAATATTAGAAAAAAAAATTTCAATCCCGATTCACGACCTTATATTTTAAATAAAGCTTCTTGTAATGACACCCGACGTCCTGCATGCTGACTTGATCACGGGAATAACCCAATGCTGGTAAAATCAAAACATTCGGAGGCAGTGACAAGAATAGCCTTACAACATATTTACACATTACAAAATACTGTCGATCACATCAGTCAGTTACAAAGAATCGCAAAAAAATACTTGTCACAGTCGGCAGACGATGAACCGTCAGGTGTCATTCCATGAAGCTTTATTCAATATGTAAGGTCGTAAATTGTGAGTGAAATTCTGTTTTTTTAAACCAATGGCCAACCTCCCGTGAGACTATAAACTGAAACATTAGCATACACACGGAAATTAAATGGCATAAATAATTACAGTGGTATATGGCATAATTTTCTCCTTTTGATTTTTTGTTTGTTTATAAGAATGCTTTTAATTGCTTCAACTCTTTTTCATGTGCAATAGGCCTAATTAAACAACCCACTGCCTAATTATACTATATTACACGTAGGCCTGACAAAACGACTGACGGCTTGCTCACAAACTACATTATCGAAAAGCATCAATCAGCGAATTGAATTTTTTAAGATGGAGGACATTCCTGTTTATTCATCACTCCTGTTTTTAGGAAATATGCTTCAATATCAAGGATCTAACTTTCCATCTCCCATCAACGATCCTGATGAATCACGCAATTAATTCTTTAATCAAATACACATTTTATTTTGTAACTTCAGGACAATTAGAATGGTTGGCTTAGAATCTGTTACTATACAATTTACTTATTGATGCGGTTTATTCACCTGATTTACGAGTACGATTTATTTGCTACTCACATGTCTTAATATTGTTGACGCACCATATACACTCCATTTAGGTACTCATATATCCGCGGTGATAATCTTTAACAAAAGATGGCAGCATATATACTATCTTCAATGAATAGAGAAAACTGCACCGTCAGCTGTTCGACGAGTTGATTCACACCCACACATCGCATGAGGAATCCGTGAACTTACTGATAGACGCAGCGCGCAGCGAATAAATACATTGCAATGTTCGAATTCGGGAGGCTCGTCATCATGAAGACAAGATAATCCCCTTTTAGAATAGGTAAGAAATAAAAATTAGGTATTACAGTGGTCGGGATGCATGAGAATGAAGTCAGCTTTATGAATAATCATGAAAACTGACTATCGTACATGCATACTCGTGAAACATCGGAAAATGATGGCATTTCCACCTGAGCGCCTTATACGGACTTCTAAATATAGTACCCAATACAGGATTCCCGTCACAGTGCGTTTAATTGCTATGTTCCGAAATCAGCTACTTTTTTCGTGTTGCCGAAGTTTTGCCGAAGTCGATTGACCGAATTATGACGCACTTGTGCCGACATTCATAAAAATGCGTGGCTATAAAAACATTTCTATTTATTTCCATATTAAAACATCTTTTGCAGTTCATATCATAACACAAATGATATAAATTACGATAGAAACTTCATTTGAATTGAAACTGCTCAAGATGGCCGAAGAGTCGCACTTTGCTGTTTTCGGCCCGGACACGGTCCGACATTTACGTTTGCACAGGGTAAGGTCTTGCTACGCGCAAACATCATTGTTTTACTTGAAAATCAACTTTCCTATTGATTTGACATCGATTTAAGCAGGTGCCCTGGACCCCGTTAGGTCTCAAAGGGTGTGAAAAAGTTAAGGTCTCTGAGGGTTAAACGGATGTGAATAAATCTCACTTGTCATGTCGTTGGAAAATATTAAATCCTACTGTTTCTAATTTTCTCTGCTTCTGTCAAATAACAGGACATTGATTTCAATTCATTCGCATGTAGCAAATGTAGTCTTGAATACAGATCCTCTCATAGATATCTATGAATGAAGGGATGTACTTTCTCCTGATTTCCATATAGACTGGACATTGCACAATGAAATGAAAGACATTCTCGATGTCGACGGCATCACATAATTTACAAATTCTGTTTTCTAGGTTATCTTCATTTATGCGATATCTTCCTGTTTTAACTGCAAGTTGGTGATTCCTTGCTCGATATTAAAGCAACTTTGATGCATTTCTCGATTTCTAATTTAGTTATATCCTTATCTATGGCAGTATTTTTCAATCTGTGTTATATTCACACTGCTTCTAAATCCTGATGTGAGGCAGAAAGTCATTAGCACTTAAATTGCTTGAAGATTTTCCGGATGTTGATAACGCAACTTCGATTTTTGAGGCCTTGGATTCAGATACAATAACAAACTTCTAACCTGAAATATCTTTGATACTTTTGCTGTTTCTACTTGGGTTGACGTTAGTTGCTGCAGTATGAGAGATTATTAACAACGATGAAATTAAATAAACGATAGATCAAATTGACATGCAAAAGATGTGTGGCTGGTAGGATGTCATCAACGTAACGTTTATAATAGACATGGAGAGAACCGTTGAAGTTTTTCATGCGAGTTTCTATCATGTCCATGGCAAAAGAGGCCATAGTTGGGGCAAGACACGATCCCATAGACATTCCATCGGTCTGCACAAATAGCTTGTCATCGAATGAGAAGAGGATGTTCGTGTAGGCTAGCCTCAAAAGTTCACGAAGGGCCTGCTTTCTGATAGGGAGCTGATCCTCATTGATGGTGTAAAGGACATGATCAATTGTATCCTCAATAGGAATACTCGTGAAAGGATTTTTCACATCGTAGCTAATAAGTTGTGTATTCTCTGAACTTAATCCATTCAGAGAATCCACAAACTCGAAAGTATCTTTGACAGTATGCGTTTTTGGAATGAGAGGTTTGAGAACATTGTCCAACCACTTGGCTAATTTGGAAGGATACGAATTGATCATGTTCAGGATCGGACGATAAGGAGGGTCTTCCTTGTTTTTTGTGGATTTTAGGAAGCCCGTAAAGTCTCGCCGGTTGAGAGCCAACCGGTTTGACAGTCTTAAAGATAGCATCAGAAATTAGGCCCCTCGTTTTCATTTGAGTCAGCTTGCGAATAAATCTATCCTCTTCGAGAATGAACGGATCCTTCTTTGATCGGGCACAATATGAATATGGTTTGAAACGACTGCTGTCACTGAGCTGGTCATTTTTTCAACATAAGAACTGCGTTTGTCAATGACAACGCCATTGCCTTTGTCGAATTTGCTGATGTATAAATGCTTTCTAGAAGATGGGTTTCGAAGAATCTTTAACTTAGGTTTCCAATATTTTTTAAACTTTATGACGAGAGAAATAAGACTTAAAAGTACCTCGAAATTTGTGTTTCAAAGTATTCAAAGTGTCTTCAGTAAGAGAAGAAATGCTAGCAATCTGACTAAAGACAGCCTCAGCTTCAGCCTTTTCCTGGTCAATGGAAATTCGTTCCCTTGGCCACGACATAGAAAATCCAAGGCCGAGTAATTGAGTTTCCTCGCTATTGAAACTATCTTCAGAAAGATTTATCACCGAATGAGATGCTGCGTTATCAGTCACATGATCTCTTTCGTTATCGGAAATCAATGAAGTCAACTTTTTTTCGTGAATTCCACGAATAGATTTGCCTAATTTTAGCAAATGGTGCCTCGTGATTGTCTGATAAAGGATCCGTTCATCCTCGTTAAAGGACTGCAAGAAGTTCTGCAACTGTTTTTCTTTTGTTTCTTTATCACTTTCAGCACTTCTTAATTCATCTTTCAAAACTTTAGCTTGTGTCTTTTGAATGAGAGACTTACAGTTTTGGAGATTTGCAGGAATCGAAAACTGCAGGAATTTTGGAATCACTTCAGCATCTTTGCACGACTGTAGGAACTCTACGCGGCAGGTTGATCGCAGTCGTTTCAAACCATATTCATATTGTGCCCGATCAAAGAAGGATCCGTTCATTCTCGAAGAGGATAGATTTATTCGCAAGCTGACTCAAATGAAAACGAGGGGCCTAATTTCTGATGCTATCTTTAAGACTGTCAAACCGGTTGGCTCTCAACCGGCGAGACTTTACGGGCTTCCTAAAATCCACAAAAACAAGGAAGACCCTCCTTATCGTCCGATCCTGAACATGATCAATTCGTATCCTTCCAAATTAGCCAAGTGGTTGGACAATGTTCTCAAACCTCTCATTCCAAAAACGCATACTGTCAAAGATACTTTCGAGTTTGTGGATTCTCTGAATGGATTAAGTTCAGAGAATACACAACTTATTAGCTACGATGTGAAAAATCCTTTCACGAGTATTCCTATTGATGTTACAATCGATCATGTCCTTTACACCATCAATGAGGATCAGCTCCCTATCAGAAAGTAGGCCCTTCGTGAACTTTTGAGGCTAGCCTACACGAACATCCTCTTCTCATTCGATGACAAGCTATTTGTGCAGACCGATGGAATGTCTATGGGATCGTGTCTTGTCCCAACTATGGCCTCTTTTGCCATGGACATGATAGAAACTCGCATGAAAAACTTCAACAGTTCTCTCCCTGTCTATTATAAACGTTACGTTGATGACATATTTTGCATTTTTGGCAAAAGCTCCGATGCTTCCGCCTTTCATGACTTTCTGAATACCCTTCATCCTGATATCAAATTCACGATGGAGCGAGAAGTCAATGAAAGTCTTGTGTTTTTAGATACCAAGGTTACCAAAAGTGAGAATGCCTTCGATATCGCTTGGCACCTCAAAGAAACAAATACTGGCATTTACATCCCTAAGTCTGCTTATGCCCCCAAACGTTATCGCTTGGCTGCTATGAATTCACTCTTTTATCGTGACTTGAAATTGAATTCCAATCCTAATAATTATCAAAACTCCGTTTCTGTTATTCAAGCTCTTTTTCAAAAAAACGGATTTTCTGAAAGAACTATTTTGCGCATGCGAGAAAAAGTTGAGGCAAGACACAAAGCCAACGTTGCTCGACCAAACGCTCATGACGACTTTAAATTTATAACATGGAGCTTCCCCTACATTTCAGAGACTGAACAAAATCTTCTTTCTCGTGTCAAATACATCAATAAGCTTTTGCCGCCTAACATGAAAGTTCGCCCCGTTTTTAAAACCTTGAAAACTATACAATCGAGGGATGGTTGCAGTCTTGGGGATTATTTTCTCAGTATCTGCAGGTAATTGTTTTGCGGCCTGAAGTTCTCTCACAAGCTTGAGAAGCTGAGAGTGAGACTGAAGCTGACTCTGCCTCTCACTCTCAGCTTCTCAAGCTTGTGAGAGAACTTCAGGCCGCAAAACAATTACCTTGAAAACTGGCAATTTTTTCTCTAATAAGGATAAAGTTGTGCCCGAATTAAAGTCTAATGTTGTGTACAAATAGACATCTGATCACTGTGAAAAGTGTTACGTGGGCAGCTCTATCCGCCATTTTGCTACCAGAATCAACGAACATTTGAATGCGTATCCAACACCAACCGAAATAAGCATGCATGTACATCCACCAAAGAAAGAAAATTTCGATATCATTGCCTGTACTGAATACCCTAGATTTCTGGAATCAATTATAATAAAAAAGTCTGACTTTAGCACTCTCATGAATGAAAGGGCAAGCTCCATTAATACGCTGTTAGATTTGTAATTCATGGCTCTATTGTGTATTTTATTGCGTAGCTACTTCCAATGCAAGTGACCTTCAGAATTGACTTCATTTTGTGACTTCAGTGATTTTATCTCGGTGACCTAATGACTTGTAATTTTGTATGTAAAGACTGTTGTAACTTTGTTTGCTTGATTTCACCTGAGGATGGCAAATGATTTGCTGACACATGTTGTGCGCTCCTAAAAATCTTGTTTTCAATTTCAATATATATATGAAATCAAACCAAATGTAAATATATATCAAAAAAAAGAAAATCTACCGAACCACGCCGACATGTTTCTGCCAGTAGTCTGGCTTCTCATCATCGACAACAGATTCAGGAAGCTAGATGCTCTTGCCTACCTGTAAGCAAGCATATAAAAAATGCTACCTATTCTGCTGTACTCTTCCCCATTCTTTGCGTGGTTACCGAAAGGTAATGAGGAGAAAATGGAAAAGTTCAACAACCGAGTTCACAAAATTATTTGTGGCAAAAACTTTTGCTGTGTAAATTTCCCTTCCATTTCATATCTGAGAAAACATCATGATTTCTCCTAAAATGACGATATTTATGAACAAATAGGATCATTCATATCTGAAAATCCGGTTGTGGTAACCAGTTGCCACTTCTGGTCAATGGTGGAAGATAGCTCTCCGTGATATTTCATTTTGCATTGCGAAAATAGCTTCGTTGGACTTCTGTAATGCGCAATGGTAATACCGGTATGCATTCTAATCCTGAAGATAATAAGAACTTTCCATTCCGCATTGTAAGCAAATGGTTGAAATTAGGAAAATACAACAATGGCCTGGTCTCAGAGGGTTGGAATATTGTCAAGGTAATGAAGAGAACAAAATCAGTTGAAAACATGCCAACGATGATTGATATTGTTATTCCATTGTAGTTGCAGTCATCCTTGAATTCAATTAACTCTCTAAATGATAAGAGCATTAATTGATCTCTCTTTTATTAATTCAGTCATTTCATTCAATGACTCTCATGGTGTTCATGGAGATTTCATTTATTTTGCAGTGAGCGGATGGTTCAGCTGTCTCAACCGAAATATCTTCACATTGTGCCCCCGCTACAAATCACCAATCAAGGGTAAGTATAATATACCTGATCATGTTCAAACACTTGACATACACGTCGTGGCTATGTATATAACTACAGTAAAACCTGCTTACAATGGACCCTCTACATAATGGACACTCGTTCTCAGTGGACAGTTTGTCCTGCATAAATGCTGTTTGCCATTGTAATGCCCCTTTTCATAATGGACACCTGCTTAACGTGGACAATGGACAGCATTTTCTCACAAATTACCTGCGTGATGTGGACATCATAATTGGCACACCTTGTCGCATTTCCATATAATTTCCTTTCAAGTGGACACTATTGTCCATTTGTGTAAACACTCCAGTTTTATAACGTGGAAAGCAGACACTGCAACGATTCAGTAACAGAGAAAGATGATTAAGTGAATATGCTAGGATGATTGACAACAAGCGAATTAGCTTCACCAAAGAAGAATCATCAAACACAGCAGAACAGGTAGGTCTAAATAACCATCGTTAGTACATGAATGGGTGGCCGAATCATAGATCATTCTTGTTGATTGTCAATCATATGTACAATGCTTTGTAGTAGATTATAACGCCTGAGTGATCGTTTAAGGTAAAGACTGAAAGATGTTTCCAAATCATTGCGTCATAACTTGCCATTGCTTTTACTTCCAACACAAATCATCAGAGAAACATTTTCGTTTGCTTTATGAGCTTGCACAACAAATAAAGCAGTTTAAGGCACTTACTATAGATTACTGCATTTGTTTTACATTAATTTACAGTCCGTTTCATAAAAAGTGGATCATCCTAAAATTTGACTAAATAAAACACAAGTATGATACAGAAAGCATTTTTCATGTTATTTCATGTCCCTGATATATTTAAATGTCCTTATATAATCTGATAAGCTATGATACAGTAACGGTTCTTAAGAAGCTAATATTTTGTGGCCCTACCCTTATTGTCAATGACATCACCAATTCGTCTAGGCATTGATTCGATGATATCATTGGTTTTTGACTGATCTAACTTTCTCCACTCTCTTTTTAACAGTGACGCAAGTTGTGATACGCCATCTGTAGGTAGCAGTGAACGACGAACGTTACGTTTTAGAATACTCCATACATTTTCTATGGGATTCAGATCAGGAGAACGAGCTGGCCAAGATAATGTCCTAAGCCCTAATTGAGACTTGCATAAGTTGACTCTACTACTCCTGTGACACGTAGCATTATCATCCATAAATAACTTCTTTTTGTATGCTGATCTGATAATTCGATCTGAGAGGGCCTCTTACAGCTCTTGAAATTCGACTCAATAAGTCTTCTACGAATAGTGGACTTAGAAATAGACGGGACTAGTGCAGCCATCTCAGTTAACGAGAGACTTGGATCAACTTTAACAAATCTCAAAATTAGGCGGTCTCTCCGTTTGGATGTTTTGCGTGGACGGCCAGAGCCCTCTTTACGACAGAGTCGAAAATCATCATTATGCCATCGATGCACATTTGTGTAAGGGACATTTAGTCGCTTGCTTGTAGCTCGCAAAGAAAACCCTAGTTCTAGCAAGGCTGACACTTTGCCTTTTGTGAATGCGATCTCGTTATTGTTCATTTGTGCTTTGTATTGTTTTCAACCGGTAAGAGATAGATTTCTAGCTGAAAGCAATCAGGAGTGCTGCCAACACCACCGCAACGAAGTCAGGAAGCTATGGAACATGAAGTCCAGTTAATCACATGTAGCAGCTACATTATCGTTGATGAATAATGGTGCTATACTGGCTCTGATTGACCGATTTTCTTTAGTTTTGTTTTGCTTGATAGCTTTTGGCTTGTAGAACAACATATTACATAACAAAGGAAACAAATGTAATTTTATAAGAGTGAGGTATGATTTTGTGTAACATTGCTAAATGAAGATGAAATTATCTACTACTTTTGTATCTATAACAGGAAAACAACTCAATATTCATGCTTGAAATTTCCAACAATGATATTAGTAAGCACAACTGACATATCTTCCAAATTTCAGAGAAATTCGTTCAAGTTTGGCGGAGTTAGAGAAAGTTGAAGTTAAGGCAATGTTTAAGGGTGATCCATTTTCTATGAAACAATCTGTATTTATTTTTCAATTTATGATTTTAATGCATTTCGGAAACAAGCTAATTCTTTGAAAACTTGTGTGCTATCTTCACTTACCCTTAACGTCTCGTAGGAATCATAACATCGTTTTTGAGAAAAACAAGTGAATGTGACAGCGTGACATGGGAAGAATAATGTTCAATCTGTTGGAGAGAGAGAGAGAGAGAGAGAGAGAGAGAGAGAGAGAGAGAGAGTGGGCCACATCAAATAGAAAATGCTTTAATATCTACTAACTAAAATATTTGCTACTCTGTCATACATGTCTAAGAGAGGCAGCCACTGAGCTTTCGAAAGTTTCGGACCATGGAGTATAGGTATATATTTGGTAGAGTGGCAACTCCGCATTTATTAAATCCCCAATTTGTATACACTTTCGATTTTATTAAATGAACTCGAGGAGTTCATACAATAATAATATAGTTGCTAGTTTTTACGAAATGTGAGATAAACAAACTTTTCCAGTTTTGAAGAAATTGTCACGGAATTGAGTGATCACGATTGTAATGCAGAAGGAATGTTGGTATTTTGCTGATTCTCAGTGTCATGACAACTTTTGATGATTCAATGTTTGTGTTTTTAGATTCAATGATCAATGATTTTTAGATTCAATGTTTGTTAAATTAGCAATGACTTCAATTAACTTTGAAGGATGTAAATGGGTCCACATCACTATTCAGATTCAAATAATTAAGCATGAATTTAGTGAATCATAAAGTCATGCCAGTGAATATTAAATTAAAAACTTGAAATTTCAGGCCAAGAAAGCAAAATAAGATCTCGATTTTTTCACGAAGACTTCCATTATAAAACGGATCATGAAATTCCCTTGATAATCAGCTTAAATTCCGCTTAGTTAGGATGCTTAATAGCAATTATTTATTCCTTTTGATATACAACTTGTTTCATACTACTTACAATGGGCAAAATTTTGACTTTTTTAAAATTGCTGATTTTTTTGGACCACGCGAGCACAATCTCCTCAAAAAACTGCATCTTTCATATTTTTGCAACAATTTTCACTGTATACATATACTTTTTGAGTCAGTCGGCACTCTACCTATATATCCCTACTCTATGAGTTAGATAATACAAGATGCAATTATCATGATGATACCAGATAAAATTTCTGCTGCAATACCACCCGCAGACGCATGTATACCAGACATCCTTCCTACCAAATTGATTTTGTTGCCAAAATAAGCAGAATGAAGGATACGCAGTGGAAGTGGTTTGATGCACGCAGTGGAATATGAGATCAGCGTTATCGATATCATTCATCACTTCCAAATTCTTTATTTCATCATCACTTAGTCCATTGATATTAACGTGAAATATTTTTAGTGCATTTTCATTCTATATCAAGTTATTAGTATCACTCTCTCCGTCCACCACAGAATCAAACATACGGCGGAGCATCCGCTTCGCTGTAGGTAGGGCGATAAGGTCTTGATCTGAAAGTGTACTTTTCTTGACGTTGTGCTTTTTTTGGTACCGTGGTTGCCCTCTTGGTGGTTGAGTGTAGTTGTTCCACTGTCGATGCTGTCTATTCCGATAACTGCTAGCGTTATGATAGCAGTCTCTTGCCAAATGTCCAAACCTCCTACACACATAGCACCCTTCGTTGTAGGTATGTTGGTCGTGATTGATATGATATTGTCGATGTTCATCGTCCCTTCTGTTGCTGCTGTTCGGCTGTTTGATTTTGTTTTCAACCTTCTCTATCCTCTCGTTTAGTTCTTTTAGCTTCTTTAGGATCAGCTTGTTAACTTCATTCTGGATTTCTTCCTCTTCTTCTTCGTCACCTCAGTAGTATAGGGTATGACATCCGGCGCATCGCTTCGCTTCGATTCGCTTTGCTCGCACCGGATGTCACACCTTGCGAGATTTTCAAAATTTAGGTAGTCTCCAAATTTCAAAAGTTTAGGTAGTGACAAATTTTCGAAAAATCAAATTTTCAAAAATATCACGTGGTTGAAAAAATATCGAAAATTTAGGCAGTCCAAAAAATATCACGTGGACGAAAATTTACGTAGACCAAAAATTTAAATTGTATCAAAATAGTCTCAATATACCAGAAGATTGTATTCAAAATATTTCTTTAAAAATGGAAACCTCAGAAATGGAAGAAACCTCGACGGCAACGAGAATATATCCTTCGTTATCACAATTAAAAATAACTGAATTGAACATCGAAAAGATGAACAAAGAAAAACACAAAGATGGAGTACGCTATATGAAAGATAAAGAATCTCAGATATTATTAAGATTAGAGCATTCTAAAAAATTAAGAAGACGCAATTATTACTTAGACATTCTTCGTTGTTGTACTCTCACCATTGTTTATAGTACTAATTGTGTGAACTAGAAGATCATTGTAGCTCATAAACACAACATTGTTCAATGAACACGTACACTGGCTGATGATTGAAGAGAGAGAGAGAGATTTATTTTTCTAGCAACGGAAAACATCTAACAGCTTTCCCCTAAAATTATAGTGGAATCTCTTGTCATTTCAATTTACGCATCGGTAAATTTTGACAGTTCAATTTACGCGTCGGTAAAATTTTGACAGTTCAATTTACGCCTACGTAAATTATTTTCAGAATCAGTTTTCAAAGTCTGTTTTGCAAATAGATTTATAAAACTCACATTCATTCACAAAATTCATTTAACGTTTCCCCTCTCCGTATGTATTGATTAAAAGTACCTCCTATTGTGAATTCATGGATTCACAACACATAAGAGTGCGGTGACAATAAAAGCAATTCTTCTTCTGAAATCAGAACACATATGGGAATCAATAAAAGCAATTCTTATTGTGAAGCGTGAAACGGCGAGAATGAAACGTTCTCTTGATTAACGACTTGAAACGGATTATTATAATAAGACAATGAAAACAAGTCAAATTGTTTTACATCTACAACCAGGAACATCATCAACTGAAGATGAAGAGACATCACAATTGCAAGCCATTCAAGACAAATGATTTTGTGGACAACTACATCTGAAAAGCAAGTAAGCAAGCAGTGATTCAAGAACTATCTAAACTCAGTTTTTTTCTAATTCATTTTGAGAAGTTCATGAAAAAAGGAAATCTGTTAAACAATGTAACTTTTCAATTTAGATTATGAATTGAAAGCAGCCGATGCTGTTATTATTGTTTTATTTCCCAAATTTTCTGCCTACACAGGCCGCGTCAGAGGATAAAAGGATTTTATGTTTACAAATATCAAACGATTTTGAAAATATTGTTAGTAAGATATCAAGGTTTCAGTAAGTAAATAAAATCCATAGAAGTATTGATAGTATATGAAGTGCATAGATGTAATAATTACATAGATGTAAAAATTCTTCATGGAGGTATAAGTATAGAAAATGTTATCAAATAATTCATATAAAAAGGAAATGTTTTATAGCAATGAAATAGAACAAAATCTAACACGAACGTACCAACGAATACGAATTTTACTTGAAAATGAAAAGAAAAAGAAACAACACAATAACTTGTCGAAACTAGAACAAGAAACATTGGAGAATTTGAAAAACAAAAATATGATATTCCTACCTAGCAATAAAGGAACAGAATTCTGTGAATAGAGCAAGATAAGTATTCCGAAGCTGGCAAAATCCATCTTTCTGACATCACTATGTACCAAAAAATATCGCACATCTCTTGCAGTACTATTGAGAATAAATTGAACAATGCTTGGAAAGTATCAGCTCATCTTGGAAAAGTGCCAAATTACATAATGAAAAGTTACATAACGCACAACACATCCCTTCCGCATTTCTATCACTTGATCAAAACTCACAAACAGAGTGAAAATCTAAAAATTCGACCTATTGTTTCAAACAGCAATGGACCTACGAAGAAACTAGCTTGGTTACTCAGCAAAATGTTATCTCCTTTGTTATCAACAGTAGAAGCTCATCTATAGAACAGTCAAGAATTGATTCATTTTATTTCTTCCAATTATAACGACAACTTTAAGTATCCGTGCAGTTATGATGTGATTTCGATGTATCCTTCCATCCCAATTGAAGAAGCTATCTTTCAAGTAAACAACATTCTTCTACAACAAGGAATTAACAACCTCGGAAATATTCCTCTTCAAGCAATCATAAGCCTTCTCAAAGTAATTTTAGATAACACATATTCTACATACGAAAACAAAATATACAAGCAAGTCAAAGGCTTACCAATGGGCTCATCTTTATCACCGATATTAGCAATTCTATTCATGGACAACATAGAAAAGAGAGCCTTACAAAGTATCAACAATATATGGATATTTAAACGATATGTTGATGACTGTTTCGTATTAACAGAAAACAAAGAGAAAGCAATTGAATTCCATACACTTCTTAATGCACAAAATCCGAACATTCAATTCGAAATTGAACTACCAAATGATAACAATACTTTGAGTCTTTTAGACTTTACAATTACGACGAACTCCAATGAACCAATCTTTAACTTCTACAAGAAAACAGCCAAAAGAGATATTTTCATTAACTTCAAGTCCAATATATCTACATCCACTAAACTGGCAGTTATCCATAATGAACGAAACAGAATTCAAGAACGATGCTCGAACAAATCCATAGCCGAAAGTCATCTACAAAACTTCGATGAAGTGTTACGATTGAACGATTATCCAGAAAAATTCATTCAAACTTCGAAAAAACGACGACGAAATAAGAAAAATAAAAATAACATGAACAAGAAGAAATGTTATCTGAAATTACCATTCACTTCAGATCGAATGAACCAGAATATAAAGAGAATATTCCAACAAGAACAACTGAATGTTGGACTTGCACAACGTTCAAAAACTCTGAGGAATGTATTACAAAAGAAAATCACAACCAACAAAATATGTCCTCACTAATTGTTCCATAAACAACAACGAACTTTGTTTTAAACAAAATGTGATTTATAAAATAACTTGTTCGAAATGTAAAAAAAAATTATATTGGGAGTACCATCAGACTACTGCATACCTGAATTAAAGAGCACGTTACTCAAAAAGCATCATCAGTACATAAACATTTGAAATTATGCAACAGTAACCACATAACAACAGAAGTAATAACACAAGAACACGGCAATACTAACATTAGACTACGTGAAGCAGTGTGGATCAAGAAGTTACAATCGAAAATTAACTCGAGAGAAGAACGTGAACAATATAAACATTTCCTTTTTATATGAATCATTTGATAACATTTTCTATACTTATACCTCTATGAAGAATTTTTACATCTATGTAATTATTACATCTATGCACTTCATGTACTATGAATACTTCTATGGATTTTATTTACTTACTGAAACCTTGATATCTTACTAACAATATTTTCAAAATCGTTTGATATTTGTAAACATAAAATCCTTTTATCCCCTGACGCGGCCTGTGTATGTGGAAATTTGGGAAATAAAACAATAATAACAGCATCAGCTACTTTCAATTCATTGTTTATAATGCTATTTAAGCGGAACTTTACTATTTTGAACAATTTAGATTAAATTAAAACATTTCAAAATCGAATAAGTAGTAAGGAAAGTCATCATTATGCGACAGTTTTTTAAACTCAATCCCCCCTTCTGACTTCTAGGGTCCCCATAAGAAATTTTTTTATTATGAAATGTCCAGCATAATCGAGTTCTTTAAATTTTATTAGAAGCAAACAACAACGAATTTTGATCTAAAGAAAATTGCTAATCAATTGGGAATAAAGAATTTTCATGCATTGATGAGAGACGAATTACAATTCCTAAAAAATAAGCCATCTATAAATTTCGTAACAAATCTTCACACAGCAGATCAAAAAGGAGTACATTAGTCAGAGGGTATGACTAATAAAAATGGTGACAATTACTATTTCGACTCATATGGATTGCCTCCAACAAATGAAGTAAAAGAATTACTTGGAAATGTAATTTATGATGCATTTCAAATTCAAAAACCAGGAACGACTTATTGCGGTCAGTCTTTATGTTTTATTTAAATTACAGGAAGGAGTACCATTTCTTGATGTTATGCTAGAATTGAATAATGATAATTAAAAATCAGTTATGTGTAATTCGTTTTCATAAAATCTGCCAGTGATTTCCTCATTATCTAAATCTCTAATTTCATAATTAATCGGATAAATTTTATTTATTTTACAAACTTCAAATATTTCTTTAGTCCAATAGCCAACAAAACCTTTTTCAAATTTATTTCTATATTTGATTATCCTTACTTTATCTCCAATCTTAAATTTCGGCTTACTTTTATGTAAATTCGGATTACTCTCATTCGAATAATTATTTTCGAATATTTTCTTTCGTATCAAATTAGGATCGTCAGAAGTATTCTTTGGAGTTTCTTCAATACTTGAATGAATCTTATTGTTATAAGCCTCAACAATTCCTGGTAATATTTTTAACCATTTCTGATTACCTTGTTCTGTAAATTTCTTGAATAATTTATTTTTTTTTAAGTTCTTTTGAACCTCTCTATTACTACAGCTTTGCCAGCATATTCTGTGGAATAAACTAAATCAAATAATGGCTTATCATTTCCTTTATAAAACTCAGATCCTTTGTCAACAAACAATTTTTTTGGCTTTCTATTACTTTCTTTAAGGATTTCTTCCAACGCATATTTAACTGACAGACCACTTTTATTTTTTTTAAAGGCTTTGCCGAAACGTATCGTGTATATAAATCTATAACGGTCAATGCGTATTTATAATCTGCTTCATTCGGCATGTTGATTGGATCAGCACTCCAAATATCATCTTTATTAAATACTTTTACTTTCAATAGATATTTCGGCTTTCTATATTCCTTGTGAATTTCAGACGCATAGGTTTCAGTGTTATGAGTTTTGTCTAACCCGTGTCCGAACAATATTTTAGCTTGTAAAGCTTTCTTAACAAGCATTCTTTCAATTCTTTCTCTAAATGTAGGATTTTGAATACTATCTAATTCCTGAATCATTTTCTTATCTGCTTCATGTCGAGAAGCTAATCGTTTCTATAAGCTGATGCATCAACTCTGTTTATTAGTTCTTTACCTGGTTTTGGATTATTATTCTAATCTAGTCTTATATCTAACCGAGTTCCTGGACCGGTATATGAATGACCAGGAAGATGTTTCTCTTTCGAATATTTACTCCAAGTAAATCCAGGAAAGTTTTCTAATGTTTTTTGTATGTCACCTCCGGTGTGCAACGAAGTTGAATCACCACCGGTGTGCAGCCGATGGCCAGAATGTACTTTAAAAGATAATTCAATAAATATAAATTAGAAATTTTTAATTTGATTAAATTTTCGGAATTTGTAGAATTTATAGAATACATTTTAAAGATAAAAAAATATTTATAACTTAAAATCAATATACAAGTATATTTATAACATGTATATTTATAACATTATAACTATATACAAGTATCTATCATAAATGTTTGTCAACGAATCATACTAGGACTTAGATATATTCCAGAACCATCTTTAGTTTCTTTTATTTCTATTAGATCATCAACATTATGTAGAATGTTTTTAAGAACTCGTTATCCTTCATCAACTAAATTTAATTTACTAATAAGGTTATGTACTATTCCTTCACCCCTAGCAACTTTCTCAAACTCTCTATTATGACGTTTTTGTTCTTCTAATGCTGCCTTCTCTGATTCATTTTTATTTACTGCTTGAACAATACCAGCTGTCCCAACTACAACACTTTCTGCTGCTGCTATACCTCCTTTTATTAGTGGAATTAATGGGAGAATTCTACCATTATTTTCTTCTTGTAATTTAATATTCCCTATTATTGGTTTACTTATGTAATATTTCTTGTTGTTAATCGTAATAGTTTTAGGTGTATTTGTGTCAACAATGTTACGTAGTTTTAATTCAAAAGTTTTATTATTATTACTTTTCGCTTGCGACATTTTTAATAAAAAAATTTTAATCTATTCTAGTTATGAAAAAATTTTAATCCAAGAATTTTGTTAATCTATTGTAGTTATGAAAAATTTTTTTACTAATTACTAAAAACAAATTTATTACTAAAAAATTAATTAATCCTAACCATCTTTCCATTAAGAATTTCAATAGAATATTCTACATCTTCTAGCAATAAACCATAAGCTATCAATGAAGTTGTGGAATCTTTTTTTTTCAATATTAATTGTTACATCACAACCATTTTTAATAATATCTTCTGATTGTGCACTTAAATCGAAACAGAAAATTCGATATAAATGTCTCCAATCTCCAGGAGTTAATTGTGGTTCAACTCCAAATTCTATACAAAGATTTCTATAAGAATCATATCCTTCCATAAATTGATTATTGGTATCATCGAATCTTAATGGAGCAATTGGATATCGGGTTTGATTTAAAGTAACTTGTAAACTTCGAATTGTATTGATATGAAAAAGATTGTTGTTCTTATCAAAACTTGGAGAATCATTTCTTTGAAAAGTTAGTAATCAATATCTTGGAGTATTCGAAGTTCTAGTAAAATGCCAGTTAAATCTTTGTTCAGAAAAGGTTACAGAACTAGCAGTACGCTTTAGAAAATTTACTGGAATTGGTTTGTTAGTATTTAATCTTTTTGCAATAGCTAATTCGACCTCTAAACTAGGAGTAATATATTTTATCCACCATTCAAGTCTGTCTATTCTTAAATATGCTTTTTTTCCGGTCTTACCAAAAAAGATTAATTCATTATTTGCTGTACGATGAATTATTAATTTAAATTTTAATTGACATGATATTTTATCATAATCTAAATATCCGAATAATGGAGACAATGACCAATTTACAGTCTGTTTACTTTTCTTGTTAAATTCACGTCTTTCTTTATATGCAGTATTGTTTGTTTTATTTAAATGATTTGCAATATTTTCTACATCTTTCGCAATTCCTGCTGCATCTGTTCCAGCTTAAGTTAAATCATCAACAATTATACAATCATTAGTATCAGGAAACCAACCTTCGATTTCATGCTTTTTATTATTTTCACCAATTGTTGCAAATCTAAGCATTGTATCAATTACACCTGGAGAATCACTTATTGTTTATATATTTTGAGTTGCAACATCTAAACACATTTGTGTAAATAATCTTGGAAAGAAATTATTCTCTAATGCAATATTATCGCTATCTGGTAATGGTGTTGTAAAATTGGCATCTTTATATAAAGAATATTCACAGTGTAAAAAGGAACCAGGTAAATATAAATAACTTTGCTGATTATCAACTTCAAAATTAAATCACCTCCAGTATTTATTCTACCGGAAGATCCGGGATTCATAGCAATTCTTATATAGTCATTCTTTTTTTGATTGTAACTGACGGACGGAGGGAGGATCGTCTAATCTAAATTTATTTTCAATAAGAGAAGACATTTTTTAAAAAATAATTTGACTTTTTTGTTTTTCACACACACAAAAAAAATTTTCACACGCAGAAAAAAAATTTCTCACACAGAAAAAATATTTTCTTAGGTTTCCTTTTCGAATATATTTTAGAACTTTGCTAAACCAGTACCTAAATGCGTGCCATTGCCTCTTATTTCTTCAATTGATTTCTTGTCCTGTTTACTCTCTGATCGAGTACCACTTCTCAAGGTTTCACCTGTCACTGCTATGTTAGCAATTTTGTTTTCTGATTCCTGTGAAAGTTTTTTTAATATTTTTAGTTCTTCAGAATCATTCTTAAGTTGACGAATAGTTTCCAGTTGCTTTAATTCGTTTTGAGACTTAACAGCATTTGATATTGCACTAGCTGTACTACCTATAGCAGCTGCTTCTTTTGCAGCAGATGTAATCAAGTCTTTATTATTTTTAATGAAGTTAACGATACTTCCTATGCCAGAAAAGATGCCATCTCCTTCTTTTTGAATAGTTTCTACATTGTTACAATGGTAAACAGATTTCATAGATGGTTCATGTGCTATTTTTTGATTTGAAGCAAAATGTTTAAGATTGTGTTTATAAATTATAGGCAATTTTTAGGATTAAATTTGACTTTTGAGAAAAATATTTACGTTAAGATTTACGTTTATGATTCGTTAGTAACCTGAAGACCTTTGGTACGATCAAGATTTACGTGTGTGAATGGACAACAACCGCGTGATAACTTTATTAATTTTCATTTGCACTTTATCTATTACGTCAAGCGGCGTGTGATGTATTTTAATTTCTTTTTTATTAACTTGCATTTTCTGCTGATTCATCTTCAACGCCGTTTTAAGAGCATTCAATTGAACTTTAAGAACATCTAACTGATTTTTAACAGCATCTAACTGTTCTTTATTTCCTTTATAAGTTTTCCTTAATTCATTTTCTACATTGCTTTTAAGAGTTTTCATTTTATCAACTTCTTGATTTAGTGACTTTACTTCATTTATTATTCTATTCATCTTTTTCATATGTTGAGTAATTTTTAGAATTCAATTCATCAACACTTATTTGGAATGCAGCTTGTAACTAATTTAAATTTTCAAAATTTTTTTAGGATGTTTTTTTATTTTATTTTCTAATTGTTCTTTCAATAATTTTATCTGATGTTTATTTTCAATGACTGCAGATTTTAACTTTATACAAAGTAATATTAAAATTTTTGATTGTTCAGAATTTTTTAAAAAATGTTTTGCTATATCTGCTTCTAGCTCTGTATCCTTTTTATCAAGTTTTAATAATTTTTCGTTTAATGGTTTGTCATTAAGTTTAAGCACCTTTAATTCATTAAACATTAGAATTAAAACATCGTTTATATATTTTTGTTTTAAGTCATTGATTTGTGTATCAACATATTGTTTATTTGCTAACTCTGTATTTTGCTGCGGAAGAATAGAAAGATGCAATGGACCAGATAAAACGTCTCCAGTTTTCATGAAATAATTTTCTATTTCTATATCTGATTCACGATTATTCGGGATATATTCACCTCCACCAACATTCGGTAACATCATTTTTTTAACATTAAAAAAGTAATTTTTTTCTCACATAAAAATAAAGAAATGGAAATGAGTCAAATGTATCAAATTATGAATCCTAAGTCAGAGTTCTATGATAGTAAATGTCAGTGTACGGATTGTTTAAAAGCAAAAGTAATGTGTTTAGGTTGTCAAAAAGTTATATTGAAGAAAAAAATGGAAAAAGCAAATTTAGAAAACTTATATTCGCCCGTATTATCCTGTTCTTCTTATTCGACGAGATCATCGGGATATGAAAATAAATGTTTTGATAAAAATAATAATAATCCATGTTTCGATGTTAATCCTTTGTTTGAATTACAGGCCGAAATATCTAAAGAACAAACAAAAGGTGTACCTTCTATCAAGGACAACTAGATATCAATAAGCTGCCAGGACGCGGAAAGCGAAATCATTGTGTCGAGTTTTATAGGCTGACAGTTGACTGCGGCCGATCAGCTAACACTGTCTTCCCAGCTCTCTGCTGTTGTTATCGTTATGACTCTGCACTGCACCGTCAGGCGGATAATGCACATAATACACAGACTCGAATCATCGCATTAAGACTTTCATCGAGTGCGCTACTTGAGGTCTTGTCGAAATGCCTCGGAAGTGCTGTGTGATACACTGTAAGGGCAATTACGATTCCAGCGATTCAAAAGTAACTGTTTATGGATACCCAAACGAAGAGGAGGAGCGAAATCGCTGGGTGCGAGCGTTACCGAATACGATCAAAAAGGTGACACAATACATCGGCATTTGTGCTTCTCACTGGCCGGAGGACACAGAAATGGTTAAAATCAAGCGCTATAATCGACCGATCAATCCACCATCAATATTTCCTAATTGTCTGCCTTCGAATTTCATTCAAACAGCTTCTTCTTCGCTCAGAGATGTAGAGAATCGGCGAGTCTCTTCTTCAGTTCGTTCCTCTATTCCTGATGAGTTGGAAACATTCGAATCTCTTGACAACATCGTTGATTGGACATCATTCATCGCTCAACTCTCCTCAAAAACTTTCATCGAAGACCATGATTTATGGGTTGTTAAACGTTCATCTACAGACGTGGTCAAAATGATTCACTTCATATGTGAAAACATCGTTGATTATTGTGTTTCTGTCACAAGTGACTTTGTTATAACATCTGTAAAACAAAATACACGTGTTGACATCAAGTCTGTGGTCGGATTTGGACGGAAGTTGACGAAGTGGTCTCAGTTAGAAGCTGTGATATCTGTTACAAAATCAACGCTACCTTCATTTGAAATCGAACTCAATTGTGCTGCAGAAAACATTGAGCATTCTATGCAGTTCGCTGACATCGACATGGATGTGAGGCGACGTCTTGAATTCTTATTATTTCAAGTAAAACACATGTCATCTCGTCCATACGAGTATCCAGCTTCCATTTTGAAAGTGAGTACAGAACTGTTGTTAGCCGGAACAAAATCATATAACATTTGTAGAAAGCACCTACTACTCCCTCATCCTGATACTGTCAAAAAGCATATAGGAAGTTTGAAAAGTACTGGCAGTGTTGCTGATGCCAAAGACACTATAAATGCCGTTTTTCACAAGCTTGTTGGCATTCAGAGAACATGTTTGTTGTTGTTCGATGAAGTGTACATAACACCCTCTGCAAGATACCGCGGTTGCCATCTTTTAGGCAGAGCTGAAGATGATCCAAATAAAACAGCTAGAACTGTTTTAAGTTTAATGTTGAAACCACTTTTGAGTCATCGAGCTTTTATGGTTCGTCTAATTCCGGTTTTTTCATTGACTGCAGAGTTCCTTGAATGTGAGATTTTGAAGCTTGTTGAAATAGTGAATGAATGTGATGGTAAAATCAAAGCATTTATTTGTGACAGCGCATCGGTTAATAGAAGCTTCTACAAATCTATCTGCTCTTCAGATAACGAAAATTATTTGTTTAAACATCAGTCCACTGATTCATACATTTACTGTCTACACGACACAGTACACTTATTAAAAAATGTGAGGAATAATTGGATTTCTGAAAAGAAAAAAGAAGAGATCAAATTTGAGTTGCCAAACAAAGGCACAGTTGTAGCTAAATTTAGTGACTGCATCAAATTGTATAGATCTGAGGCATCCAATATTGTTAAGCGAACAATTCTCACATATCAATCATGTTTTCCGTCTTCAATAGAGAAGCAAAATGTTTGCCACGTGCTCCGAGTCTTTAATGAGAAAACAGTAGCCGCACTTGTGAATGATGGATGTATTGATACTGCGAAATTCATAGATTATTTTCTTAGGTTGTGGAAGATGCTAAACATCAAAACCATAGAGGGACACATTCGCTTGAACGACTCTGATAGAAAACCTTTCTCCGATCCGAATGATAACAGAATTGTATTTCTTCGTGAAACAGCTGAAGCCATTTCAAGAATGCCCGGAAATTCAGGGCCGTACAGAATACAGTCTTTCACGTCTGTTACTAGAGACGCCTTTGTCCAAACTCTGCGTGGGCTGTCCAAATTGATTCAGGAGCTATTGAGAGACGAAGCAGTAAAATACATCTTACCAGGTATTTTTCAAACTGATCCTTTAGAAGGCGAGTTTTCATGCTATAGACAAATGAGCGGCGGGAACTACTATATCGGCCTAGACCAACTTTTGTGTAGCGCCAGACTGCGTAAATTGAAATTATTTGAGGAATTGGATATCGATCGTAGCGAATTCTTTCATGTTCAGAATTTGTGTTGCTCGAAAGAAATGAGTGATGATGAATTGAGTGTGATTGACTCTCTTTTCGAAAGATCAAACTCTTTGTCCGACAATGAACGCTCTTCCTTGTATTATATATGCGGATACATATGCTTCAAGGAAGGTATTGTGAATGATTCAGAATCGGATCTGTTGACTGATGAATCGGGTAATCGTTTTATTTGTGAGTTCACCGACTTAGTGAGCAGAGGGAAACTGACTTATCCCCGTCATGATGTGGTATATTTTGCTTTTGTAACATATACGTTCTTTACGAAAGATAAATCTATTGATTGTGGAAATCTCTTATGTCACAGGTTCCTCTACATTTATGAGTCTCTCTGTTTTTGCTTTCCGAACTGTCTAAATGTGTGTCGGCGGTTGGTGAATTGCTTCTTCAAGGGACAAGTGAGTATGAGCTCGGATGAGCTGAGCTCATCCAAAGCTGCCAAGCGAAAACGACAAAAACTTAATTCCTAGATGTACACAGCATCCAAATTGATGCATTTTTGCCTTTGAAATATATGTTTTTTGCCTATAAATTGGTTTTCCTAATTTAAAAAGTTTCTTGTAAAATATTGATAATTAAGGGTCAGCCTATAAAAAAATTTGCTTACTTCTGACATTCTGCGTCCTGGCACTACTTATAACATATTTAGTAGTCCTTGCTTCTATTGAAACAAATTATTGCATATTTACAAGGTGATCCATTTATAAAATTTATGGATATTGTAAGTAAATATAATGACGTTGCATATGTTGAATTAAATAAAGAAAATATAGTTATCATAGGTCATAATAATGTTTATGGATTTATTAGAGCCGCTTTGCCAATTAGTAATACTCATTGGATAGAAAATAAAATAATTAATTATATTAATGTTAGAGAATTAGTAAAAGAATTAAAAATTTTTTCGAAAGAAAAAATTAGATTATTTTTTGATGAGTTTAATCAATATAATATTCATATTGAAAGTAAAAAACATAATGAATAATTATTATGTCAAGTATATTATAGAGATACAATTTATAAAAAAGAAACATCAGAAATGCGCCAAAGATATGATAATGATACTTATATAGGATTATATTGAAATTTAAATATTAATTTGTTAAAATCTTATATAAATGGTTTAGGACAACAAGAAAAAATTTATATGTGGACAACACCTTATACTATTAACAATGACCATAATCATAATCATAATAATTTTAAAGAATCTGATAATAATAATTTTAAAGAATCTTATAATGATAATAATGATGATGATAATATAGATGATGATTCTGAAACATCTGAAAAAGGTGTAAATGGTAAAAAAGATTATAAAAATACTAGTAATTACAAAAATTTAAGTAAAGAAAAGTTTATATCTCAACATGATATTAATACTACATATAATCAAAACTTATCAAAATTTCATTTTCTTACAATTGAAAATAATAATAATGGAATAGTTGAAGATACTATCAAACAATTATGTTTTGGATCTACAAAATTTAAATTAGGATTTACATCAAATCAATTTAAAATTTTATCATCTTTAATAAAAACTAAAAATGAATCAGATTATGGTGGTGTTATTAAATTTTCCAAAAGAGATCAAAGACCAATATTTTTCTCTATTATATTATTATCAAATAATAAGTGTAATTTGGAATTAGATATTCCTATCAGGGAATGGCATCCTATACCAAAAAGTGTAATTTATGATGTTGATGAAGAATCAGTAGTTAGTGAAAATAAATTTAAATTATCTTTTAATAAGACTTTATATGATATATTGTAATAATAAAAACTTAATAGAAAATAACAAAATATTCTATAAAAAATTATTTTTAGATGTAATAAATTTTTAGATGTATTAAAATTTTCATATGTAATGAAATTTTTAGATGTAATAAGTTTTTAGATGTAATAAAAAAATTATTATTCCCACGTGTCATCATCATCACTTAAATTACTCTCACTGACGATTGTTTGAAATATTTCAGCTTGAATATCTTCTCCGTTATAAGGTAACATAATTTCATTTTCATCAGGTGCTTGACGTTTAAGAATATTTATTTGACCAGAAAATTTTTTTTCTTCAGTATTATTATTTTTATCAGGAATACTAATTCCAGTTTCTAAAGATCTTTTCCATGGTTTATTAACTGTAGTCGATAATGTTTTACCCGAATATAATTTTATAAAATCTTCTACTTTTACTTTATCTTGTGAATATCCTTTGAATGTTTTCTTTTCACTAAGTCTCCCTTGTTCATCTACAGTAATACAATATTTTATTTTAGGAGCAATAAACATTGCAAAATTAATTCCACCATTTCCATAATCATTTTTTCCTTGACACAATTCCCCACCAACATTTCCAGCGGCATCTACTTTATTGAAGAGCTCATTAGAAATGTCTATTGAATCAGTGTTTTTTACAATTAATGGAAAACCAAAATTAAATGCGGCATCTTCTGTTTCAATATCATAAACATATTGTGGTTTATTATTTAAGTATCTTACAGTGGTGACATCTTTGGTAATATCATTTTTAACTTGACACGCAGTAAAACACAATGGTTTATCTTGTCTTTCGCTTACTACCAAATTAATACCTAGAGATGATGCCAAATTGTATAAACCACTAAAGGTTTCTTTATTTTTCTGTGTAAAACAAATAGTTGCATATTTACTTGTAAAAAAGATTTCTTGCTCCCATCTGCTGCATAAAACCCAACAAAGAACCAATATCTAATATTATATTCAGCATTTAGAACATTCCAAGGAACACGCTTTTCTCTAAACTAATTATAATAATTTTCAGTAAAGTATATAGCATAATGTTTGGATTTTGAAAATTAAGTTTGTATACACTAGATGATCTCATTGTATTATATATTTTACAATCATTGTTATAAACTTCATTAATTTATGTTTTTAATTTCATTAAGAGGTTAAGGTCTTGGTTATTTAAAGTGCAACAATATCTGACTCCTGATTTATAATTATAGATTCCAGCAGAGCCATCTCCTAAAAAGAACCCTTCTATAAATGCTTGCTTACATCTTAAATTAGGTGAATCATTAACATAAATATCACTTACAACATCTAAACATAAAACAACTTTCAACATCTAAACACATTTGTTTAAATAATCTGGGAAAGAAATTATTCTCTAATGCAATATTATCGCTATCTGGTAATGGTGTTGTAAAATTGGCATCTTTATATAAAGAATATTCACAGTGTAAAAAGGAACCAGGTAAATATAAATAACTTTGCTGATTATCAACTTCAAAATTAAATCACCTCCAGTATTTATTCTACCGGAAGATCCGGGATTCATAGCAATTCTTATATAGTCATTCTTTTTTGATTGTAACTGACGAACGGAGGGAGGATCGTCTAATCTAAATTTATTTTCAATAAGAGAAGACATTTTTTAAAAAATAATTTGACTTTTTTGTTTTTCACACACACAAAAAAAATTTTCACACGCAGAAAAAAAATTTCTCACACAGAAAAAATATTTTCTTAGGTTTCCTTTTCGAATATATTTTAGAACTTTGCTAAACCAGTACCTAAATGCGTGCCATTGCCTCTTATTTCTTCAATTGATTTCTTCTCCTGTTTACTCTCTGATCGAGTACCACTTCTCAAGGTTTCACCTGTCACTGCTATGTTAGCAATTTTGTTTTCTGATTCCTGTGAAAGTTTTTTTAATATTTTTAGTTCTTCAGAAGCATTCTTAAGTTGACGAATAGTTTCCAGTTGCTTTAATTCGTTTTGAGACTTAACAGCATTTGATATTGCACTAGCTGTACTACCTATAGCAGCTGCTTCTTTTGCAGCAGATGTAATCAAGTCTTTATTATTTTTAATGAAGTTAACGATACTTCCTATGCCAGAAAAGATGCCATCTCCTTCTTTTTGAATAGTTTCTACATTGTTACAATGGTAAACAGATTTCATAGATGGTTCATGTGCTATTTTTTGATTTGAAGCAAAATGTTTAAGATTGTGTTTATAAATTATAGGCAATTTTTAGGATTAAATTTGACTTTTGAGAAAAATATTTACGTTAAGATTTACGTTTATGATTCGTTAGTAACCTGAAGACCTTTGGTACGATCAAGATTTACGTGTGTGAATGGACAACAACCGCGTGATAACTTTATTAATTTTCATTTGCACTTTATCTATTACGTCAAGCGGCGTGTGATGTATTTTAATTTCTTTTTTATTAACTTGCATTTTCTGCTGATTCATCTTCAACGCCATTTTAAGAGCATTCAATTGAACTTTAAGAACATCTAACTGATTTTTAACAGCATCTAACTGTTCTTTATTTCCTTTATAAGTTTTCCTTAATTCATTTTCTACATTGCTTTTAAGAGTTTTCATTTTATCAACTTCTTGATTTAGTGACTTTACTTCATTTATTATTCTATTCATCTTTTTCATATGTTGAGTAATTTTTAGAATTCAATTCATCAACACTTATTTGGAATGCAGCTTGTAACTAATTTAAATTTTCAAAATTTTTTTAGGATGTTTTTTTATTTTATTTTCTAATTGTTCTTTCAATAATTTTATCTGATGTTTATTTTCAATGACTGCAGATTTTAACTTTATACAAAGTAATATTAAAATTTTTGATTGTTCAGAATTTTTTAAAAAATGTTTTGCTATATCTGCTTCTAGCTCTGTATCCTTTTTATCAAGTTTTAATAATTTTTCGTTTAATGGTTTGTCATTAAGTTTAAGCACCTTTAATTCATTAAACATTAGAATTAAAACATCGTTTATATATTTTTGTTTTAAGTCATTGATTTGTGTATCAACATATTGTTTATTTGCTAACTCTGTATTTTGCTGCGGAAGAATAGAAAGATGCAATGGACCAGATAAAACGTCTCCAGTTTTCATGAAATAATTTTCTATTTCTATATCTGATTCACGATTATTCGGGATATATTCACCTCCACCAACATTCGGTAACATCATTTTTTTAACATTAAAAAAGTAATTTTTTTCTCACATAAAAATAAAGAAATGGAAATGAGTCAAATGTATCAAATTATGAATCCTAAGTCAGAGTTCTATGATAGTAAATGTCAGTGTACGGATTGTTTAAAAGCAAAAGTAATGTGTTTAGGTTGTCAAAAAATTATATTGAAGAAAAAAATGGAAAAAGCAAATTTAGAAAACTTATATTCGCCCGTATTATCCTGTTCTTCTTATTCGACGAGATCATCGGGATATGAAAATAAATGTTTTGATAAAAATAATAATAATCCATGTTTCGATGTTAATCCTTTGTTTGAATTACAGGCCGAAATATCTAAAGAACAAACAAAAGGTGTACCTTCTATCAAGGACAACTAGATATCAATAAGCTGCCAGGACGCGGAAAGCGAAATCATTGTGTCGAGTTTTATAGGCTGACAGTTGACTGCGGCCGATCAGCTAACACTGTCTTCCCAGCTCTCTGCTGTTGTTATCGTTATGACTCTGCACTGCACCGTCAGGCGGATAATGCACATAATACACAGACTCGAATCATCGCATTAAGACTTTCATCGAGTGCGCTACTTGAGGTCTTGTCGAAATGCCTCGGAAGTGCTGTGTGATACACTGTAAGGGCAATTACGATTCCAGCGATTCAAAAGTAACTGTTTATGGATACCCAAACGAAGAGGAGGAGCGAAATCGCTGGGTGCGAGCGTTACCGAATACGATCAAAAAGGTGACACAATACATCGGCATTTGTGCTTCTCACTGGCCGGAGGACACAGAAATGGTTAAAATCAAGCGCTATAATCGACCGATCAATCCACCATCAATATTTCCTAATTGTCTGCCTTCGAATTTCATTCAAACAGCTTCTTCTTCGCTCAGAGATGTAGAGAATCGGCGAGTCTCTTCTTCAGTTCGTTCCTCTATTCCTGATGAGTTGGAAACATTCGAATCTCTTGACAACATCGTTGATTGGACATCATTCATCGCTCAACTCTCCTCAAAAACTTTCATCGAAGACCATGATTTATGGGTTGTTAAACGTTCATCTACAGACGTGGTCAAAATGATTCACTTCATATGTGAAAACATCGTTGATTATTGTGTTTCTGTCACAAGTGACTTTGTTATAACATCTGTAAAACAAAATACACGTGTTGACATCAAGTCTGTGGTCGGATTTGGACGGAAGTTGACGAAGTGGTCTCAGTTAGAAGCTGTGATATCTGTTACAAAATCAACGCTACCTTCATTTGAAATCGAACTCAATTGTGCTGCAGAAAACATTGAGCATTCTATGCAGTTCGCTGACATCGACATGGATGTGAGGCGACGTCTTGAATTCTTATTATTTCAAGTAAAACACATGTCATCTCGTCCATACGAGTATCCAGCTTCCATTTTGAAAGTGAGTACAGAACTGTTGTTAGCCGGAACAAAATCATATAACATTTGTAGAAAGCACCTACTACTCCCTCATCCTGATACTGTCAAAAAGCATATAGGAAGTTTGAAAAGTACTGGCAGTGTTGCTGATGCCAAAGACACTATAAATGCCGTTTTTCACAAGCTTGTTGGCATTCAGAGAACATGTTTGTTGTTGTTCGATGAAGTGTACATAACACCCTCTGCAAGATACCGCGGTTGCCATCTTTTAGGCAGAGCTGAAGATGATCCAAATAAAACAGCTAGAACTGTTTTAAGTTTAATGTTGAAACCACTTTTGAGTCATCGAGCTTTTATGGTTCGTCTAATTCCGGTTTTTTCATTGACTGCAGAGTTCCTTGAATGTGAGATTTTGAAGCTTGTTGAAATAGTGAATGAATGTGATGGTAAAATCAAAGCATTTATTTGTGACAGCGCATCGGTTAATAGAAGCTTCTACAAATCTATCTGCTCTTCAGATAACGAAAATTATTTGTTTAAACATCAGTCCACTGATTCATACATTTACTGTCTACACGACACAGTACACTTATTAAAAAATGTGAGGAATAATTGGATTTCTGAAAAGAAAAAAGAAGAGATCAAATTTGAGTTGCCAAACAAAGGCACAGTTGTAGCTAAATTTAGTGACTGCATCAAATTGTATAGATCTGAGGCATCCAATATTGTTAAGCGAACAATTCTCACATATCAATCATGTTTTCCGTCTTCAATAGAGAAGCAAAATGTTTGCCACGTGCTCCGAGTCTTTAATGAGAAAACAGTAGCCGCACTTGTGAATGATGGATGTATTGATACTGCGAAATTCATAGATTATTTTCTTAGGTTGTGGAAGATGCTAAACATCAAAACCATAGAGGGACACATTCGCTTGAACGACTCTGATAGAAAACCTTTCTCCGATCCGAATGATAACAGAATTGTATTTCTTCGTGAAACAGCTGAAGCCATTTCAAGAATGCCCGGAAATTCAGGGCCGTACAGAATACAGTCTTTCACGTCTGTTACTAGAGACGCCTTTGTCCAAACTCTGCGTGGGCTGTCCAAATTGATTCAGGAGCTATTGAGAGACGAAGCAGTAAAATACATCTTACCAGGTATTTTTCAAACTGATCCTTTAGAAGGCGAGTTTTCATGCTATAGACAAATGAGCGGCGGGAACTACTATATCGGCCTAGACCAACTTTTGTGTAGCGCCAGACTGCGTAAATTGAAATTATTTGAGGAATTGGATATCGATCGTAGCGAATTCTTTCATGTTCAGAATTTGTGTTGCTCGAAAGAAATGAGTGATGATGAATTGAGTGTGATTGACTCTCTTTTCGAAAGATCAAACTCTTTGTCCGACAATGAACGCTCTTCCTTGTATTATATATGCGGATACATATGCTTCAAGGAAGGTATTGTGAATGATTCAGAATCGGATCTGTTGACTGATGAATCGGGTAATCGTTTTATTTGTGAGTTCACCGACTTAGTGAGCAGAGGGAAACTGACTTATCCCCGTCATGATGTGGTATATTTTGCTTTTGTAACATATACGTTCTTTACGAAAGATAAATCTATTGATTGTGGAAATCTCTTATGTCACAGGTTCCTCTAACATTTATGAGTCTCTCTGTTTTTGCTTTCCGAACTGTCTAAATGTGTGTCGGCGGTTGGTGAATTGCTTCTTCAAGGGACAAGTGAGTATGAGCTCGGATGAGCTGAGCTCATCCAAAGCTGCCAAGCGAAAACGACAAAAACTTAATTCCTAGATGTACACAGCATCCAAATTGATGCATTTTTGCCTTTGAAATATATGTTTTTTGCCTATAAATTGGTTTTCCTAATTTAAAAAGTTTCTTGTAAAATATTGATAATTAAGGGTCAGCCTATAAAAAAATTTGCTTACTTCTGACATTCTGCGTCCTGGCACTACTTATAACATATTTAGTAGTCCTTGCTTCTATTGAAACAAATTATTGCATATTTACAAGGTGATCCATTTATAAAATTTATGGATATTGTAAGTAAATATAATGACGTTGCATATGTTGAATTAAATAAAGAAAATATAGTTATCATAGGTCATAATAATGTTTATGGATTTATTAGAGCCGCTTTGCCAATTAGTAATACTCATTGGATAGAAAATAAAATAATTAATTATATTAATGTTAGAGAATTAGTAAAAGAATTAAAAATTTTTTCGAAAGAAAAAATTAGATTATTTGTTGATGAGTTTAATCAATATAATATTCATATTGAAAGTAAAAAACATAATGAATAATTATTATGTCAAGTATATTATAGAGATACAATTTATAAAAAAGAAACATCAGAAATGCGCCAAAGATATGATAATGATACTTATATAGGATTATATTGAAATTTAAATATTAATTTGTTAAAATCTTATATAAATGGTTTAGGACAACAAGAAAAAATTTATATGTGGACAACACCTTATACTATTAACAATGACCATAATCATAATCATAATAATTTTAAAGAATCTGATAATAATAATTTTAAAGAATCTTATAATGATAATAATGATGATGATAATATAGATGATGATTCTGAAACATCTGAAAAAGGTGTAAATGGTAAAAAAGATTATAAAAATACTAGTAATTACAAAAATTTAAGTAAAGAAAAGTTTATATCTCAACATGATATTAATACTACATATAATCAAAACTTATCAAAATTTCATTTTCTTACAATTGAAAATAATAATAATGGAATAGTTGAAGATACTATCAAACAATTATGTTTTGGATCTACAAAATTTAAATTAGGATTTACATCAAATCAATTTAAAATTTTATCATCTTTAATAAAAACTAAAAATGAATCAGATTATGGTGGTGTTATTAAATTTTCCAAAAGAGATCAAAGACCAATATTTTTCTCTATTATATTATTATCAAATAATAAGTGTAATTTGGAATTAGATATTCCTATCAGGGAATGGCATCCTATACCAAAAAGTGTAATTTATGATGTTGATGAAGAATCAGTAGTTAGTGAAAATAAATTTAAATTATCTTTTAATAAGACTTTATATGATATATTGTAATAATAAAAACTTAATAGAAAATAACAAAATATTCTATAAAAAATTATTTTTAGATGTAATAAATTTTTAGATGTATTAAAATTTTCATATGTAATGAAATTTTTAGATGTAATAAGTTTTTAGATGTAATAAAAAAATTATTATTCCCACGTGTCATCATCATCACTTAAATTACTCTCACTGACGGTTGTTTGAAATATTTCAGCTTGAATATCTTCTCCGTTATAAGGTAACATAATTTCATTTTCATCAGGTGCTTGACGTTTAAGAATATTTATTTGACCAGAAAATTTTTTTTCTTCAGTATTATTATTTTTATCAGGAATACTAATTCCAGTTTCTAAAGATCTTTTCCATGGTTTATTAACTGTAGTCGATAATGTTTTACCCGAATATAATTTTATAAAATCTTCTACTTTTACTTTATCTTGTGAATATCCTTTGAATGTTTTCTTTTCACTAAGTCTCCCTTGTTCATCTACAGTAATACAATATTTTATTTTAGGAGCAATAAACATTGCAAAAATAATTCCACCATTTCCATAATCATTTTTTCCTTGACACAATTCCCCACCAACATATCCAGCGGCATCTAATTTATTGAAGAGCTCATTAGAAATGTATATTGAATCAGTGTTTTTTACAATTAATGGAAAACCAAAATTAAATGCGGCATCTTCTGTTTCAATATCATAAACATATTGTGGTTTATTATTTAAGTATCTTACAGTGGTGACATCTTTGGTAATATCATTTTTAACTTGACACGCAGTAAAACACAATGATTTATCTTGTCTTTCGCTTACTACCAAATTAATACCTAGAGATGATGCCAAATTGTATAAACCACTAAAGGTTTCTTTATTTTTCTGTGTAAAACAAATAGTTGCATATTTACTTGTAAAAAAGATTTCTTGCTCCCATCTGCTGCATAAAACCCAACAAAGAACCAATATCTAATATTATATTCAGCATTTAGAACATTCCAAGGAACACGCTTTTCTCTAAACTAATTATAATAATTTTCAGTAAAGTATATAACATAATGTTTTGGATTTTGAAAATTAAGTTTGTATACACTAGATGATCTCATTGTATTATATATTTTACAATCATTGTTATAAACTTCATTAATTTATGTTTTTAATTTCATTAAGAGGTTAAGGTCTTGGTTATTTAAAGTACAACAATATCTGACTCCTGATTTATAATTATAGATTCCAGCAGAGCCATCTCCTAAAAAGAACCCTTCTATAAATGCTTGCTTACATCTTAAATTAGGTGGATCATTAACATAAATATCACTTACAATTTTGTTTCAATGTGATTGTATTGTCGTGTAAAAATAATTTATTATGTAGTAAATTTGTTCATAAATTTAATTGTTGTGGCTTTATTTCATTACCTATTTCATCTAACAATGAATGATCTTCAGTAACAACTACTATTCCCATTTTTGTTCTTATTCGGTAAATACTTTTATTTGTGTAATTTCTAATAACTTTTTTTACTTACTCCATCCATTATGAGTATAAATTTCTAAATTATCAACTAATGAAATTTCTTTCATATCACCATTAATTTCAAACGGATTAATTTTATAGTTGTTTACAATACTATCTATTCTAGAAATAAATAATAAATTATTCTTTCTCAATATTACAGGCGTGTCAGCTGTTACTGAATCTGTATAATGAATGTATTTTTCGTTGAAACCATTAATTTCTAAAATAAAGTTATTCATGTTTCTTCTAGAGTGAGAAAGAATAAAAGAACCAAAGTGTGATGGCATGAATGACGTCTTTCCATCTTTTACAATATTAGCTTTAAGAAATTCATCATCTCCTATTTCTACTTTCGCTAAATATTGTTCATCATTTAATTTTTCATAATCCTTTACTTCTTGAGTGAAATTTTTTCTCAATATATTCTCATTCCATAAATGATATTTAGTGGTTACATCTTTTTGTACAGTTTTGCCATATAGCGAATTCATCAATAATTTAATTAACTCATCACCTACAGTGTTTCTTCTGTTTTATATCTTTTTCTCAAATTAAAAAGTTTTTCAATATATTTTCGAAATGGTAAAACTTGATGATTTTTTTCATAAATTATGCCATCAGTAATTTGTAAGATTTTTCCACCACATCTAACAATTTCTTGTATGTCTACAGAAGTTAATACATCATAACATATACCATTTCTAAACCTGATTACTTTTGCATGAGAATTATTATTTTGATTTTTGACTTTATCTTTTGCAGGAACTGGTTGGAGAAACATATCATTCGGATATTGAAACACAACAGAGAATATTCCAGTTTTAGGTCTAAATGTTTGAGTATTAAATTTAGATACTATTTCTCGTTCTTCTTCTTGACAAAATTTTCTAGCTGATTCAGATTTAGGATATTCTGAATTTTCATCATACATAGCTGATGGATATAAAGATGTTGCATTAAAAGCCATTAGAAATTCATTTTTTTGTTCAAGTAGTTGATTTGAAATTTTCTTACAAATTTCAGTTTTATCTCCTAAATCTCGATACTGTTTCATTAAATCTGTTAAATTACTTCCAGTTAAATAATGTTTTAATATTGGTAACAAGATGTTACGAAATGGCGATATGTATTTTCTTATATTTGCTGAAACTCTTCCACCTTTAACAGATTTTCTGATATAATTTCTAGCCCATAAATCTATATGAGAATGAATGTTTATATTGTCATTTTGTACGCTTTTCATCCAACCGTTGAATGTTAAAGCGGAGGATGTTAAATTAGTAGTTAAATCTTCACCAACTAAATCTTGCATAACATTATTATATTTGTAGATACAAAAAGCTAAAGAAAGAATATCGTTAACTAAATATGGTCTCCATTCATCCTCTTTTTCCTTATAATTTCCATTTGTTATGTCTCCAATTTCATAATTTAATTTACACACATTGGTAGGAATTTTAAATTTCTCACGCCATTTAAAAAGACTTGTTTTTACATGTTGATAACTACATTTCATTATAATAGTCTGAAGTGCCAATTTACCTGGAGGTGAATTTTTTTTCATATTGTTTTTAAATCTAAAATATTTTTGAATATATCTACTAACACATTCAGTTGTATACGGATTCTGTAATGAAGCAGTTAATATTCCTCTTGAAGTTTTAAGAGGCGGTTTAGATAATTTAAAATTAGCTTTTATCGGAAAATAGGAATCAAAACCTGATGAATTGTGAGCTATTAAAGTTAGTTTCGAATAATTAAATTTTCCAAGAGTTTTAAAAAATTGATGGATCGGACATACGTCCTCTGGGTTTCCCCCGATCGGACATTCATCATCCTGAGTTCTCGTAAATATTTTCACACAATTTTGAAGTTTATTAAATTCTAATTCAGTTAAATTATTATACTCATTAATCTGTTTTTTAAGATTTTACTCTGAAACTTCGTACTCAAAGTGGAAAATCTTTTGTTTTAACACACGGTTTAATACCATGTTTTGTTTTATAATCTGTAACGAGCGCTACGTATTTATGATGATACTAAAATCTAACTTCTTTCTTCGAATTGACAGGGTTTGTAGGATGACGATAATCTTTTAAAACTGGTACATGTTCTATCTTGTACGCATTCAACATATATTTTTGTTATTTTTATTAAAAAAAATTTATAATAAAAAAAATTATTCGATCTCTCCGCAAAAATATTTTCTATCGACTTTTAGTCGGGGGCGAGGCCTAGTCAAAGAACAATTGTTCGATAACTCTATCATGAATTTTTTTATCAATATTAACTGTAATGAAGCCATAATCTTTTGACCAAGCATTGTTACACGATTGTTTAAATTCATCTTTATTTCTTACGCATAAATCTCTTAACAAATCACTTAAGTTTCTTGCATTTATTTCAAATAGTATAAATATATTTGCATTCTTTCTAATAACACTTCCGTATAATGAATACATACTTTGTGTTAAATAAAAAACACTACAGTTATTATGTCTACCTCTTGTGAAATAATTTCTCTGAACTGACTGATTTCTATCATTAACACAATCATCAAAAATTACACAATGTTTCATTCTTTTATCTAGTTTACTAGGATCTTGCATATTACCACTATCATCTATTAATTGTACCTTTATATGGTTATTTTATTGGATTCTACTAACAGATTATTTTTTGCTGCTTCTTCACACCACGAAGTTATTTCTTCTTCATATTCAGATTTTTCATATTCTTTGAATAATGAAAAATTGCTGTTTTTTAAGATTATTTTTAAATCTATATTTTAAAAATTGATAGACTGGTTGTTTTGCTGTTGTTGTATAAATTATAAGATTGTTATAATCCAAAAAACTTGAAGTCGTTAAAATTTGAAATAATAAATATGCTTTTCCACATCCTGATCTACCACAAATACCTGTTAAAACTTTATTAGATAAATTTGGATGATGATTAAATTTAAGTTTTTTTTATTTAATGGGGGAACTTCACTCATTTTTTATTAATTTTTTTAATTTTAATTTTTTTTTAAGAAGAAGAAGAAAATTAAACTTCTCTAACCAAAAGATCTATCATAATCTCTTCGCCTCCAAAATTTATTTCTCGTCCTTTCTCATCAGTGATTCTAATGTTAATGTTGTTAATCGTTTCCTTGTAATAGGAAAATATATTAATGTTTGTGGAAATACATTTAATCTATAACCAATGAGTACAGTAAAAGCTGGAAAACTGAATATTAAATTTGACAATTTACCATTTATATATCCTCCTTCAATAATGTCACAATGTACAACAATTGAATTTATTTAAGTTATTTTTGGAATCTTCTCACCTAAATGATAACCTTGACTATAGGTTTGTTTCTTAAATCCTAATAGTTTTGACAATGATCTATCATGATTAAAATCAACTTGATGATTTTCTTCTAAAGTAAGAGAAAATTTATTAACTGCCGGTTCATCTGCAAAATGTAGTTGTTTCTTATCTTTAAATGGTATACCTAAATGTCTCTTAATTTCATTTGATATTGATTCAACTTCGTAAGAACCAGGAAGAAAAGTTAGTACTTTCCACGTTTTGCCTTTATCAGTAGAATATCTAAATTGATCATTCACATCTTTGATAGCGTTTTGAATAGTGTTAAATGTGGAGAAACTAGTCAATGCAATTTGGTATTTTTTATTTTGTTCCAAATGTAGAATGGGTTCTAAATTACAAGTGTGTGATGAAGTAGTTGTTATAATTTTTAACGTCGTACTAAATTTTGATGAACCCAAAATCTCTGTCAAATTTTCTAAATGATTATTAATTTTGTCTAAATCTGCTGATGATAATTCTCTCGAAGACATTTTTTAGTTAAAATTTTAGATAAATATATTTTACAAAAATTAAAAACAACAACTTATTTCAGCTATACTTTTATAATCCTCTTCATTTAGAATCTTCTTTTCCAACAGTCTTTTCAATATAGCATGAATTTCATTGAAACTAGAATTATGTCCATCTTTTATTGCGGATATTGAAATATTTAATCTATTTAGTAATTCTTGTGGATCATCTGGTAAAAATACAGTTGTTTCTGTTTTAAAACCTTTTCCTACTTTAACTCCCGTTTATAATAAATTTTCTAATTGTTTATAACGTCTAAGAGATTTTGCTGCACCAACTTTATCTAACATCTTTATATTTTATGAGATCTCCTACAGCATAATTTTTTAAATCTGCTCCTCTTAAAAGATCAACAAAATTTCTATCTAAAGTAAAAGGAGCTTCATCTGGTGAAAAATTAAACCTCGAAAAGGCTGTGGAAATATTTCTTTTTGTCCGAGATAAAATCTATGTATTGTTTTTCCATCTATAAAGGAAATAGAATGTTCAAATTGCATAGATTTTGGTAATTTCTTATTAATGTTTGATTCTAGTAATCCATAGTCATCTAATATAGTTTTGTGTGCTGGATCTGTTACATTAATTTGTTTATCATGATTTGTAAGTTCTTTTTTAAGAGTTTTAAATGGTTCCATAGTTTTTTCAAAATCAGTTTTTACTTGCTCGGTTAGCTGCATTTTTTCAAACATATCAGATTGAATACCAGCTTTTATCATTCTATGCTGAGTATGATTTTCTTTCATAATATTTTTTTGTTTTATTAACTCATCCAATTGTTGGATTCTTTTTTGATTATCAGCTTTAATTTTATCCATTTTTAAAAAATAATATTTGAATTTTGTGGTAACATTGAAATACAACAAAAACATTTTACTGAACAAATTATTTTTTTATTACTTTGTTGTCTGACATCTTTTCGTTTTGAGTTTTGTTTAATAAAGTTTTGTTTAATAAAGTTTTTATTTAGTTCTTCTAAAAAAATTTTATCATTTTCTTCATTAGAAATTTTGCCATCACTAAAAGTTTTTTCCATAACTAGAATTTTTATCATCAACTTTTTCGGACTTTAAATGAAATGATATTTGATTTACTTCATTAGCTATTTGATCAAATTTTTTAATCTCATCTAGCGTAATAACATTATCATCACATACTCTTTGAAAGTAGTAATGTAATTTGTCATAGACTTCTTTAATATGTAAATGTTTAGTTTTTAATGATTTTCGTTTCTTAGTAATTAAAGATTTATCTAACATTGTAATAAGTGAAGTTGTAAAAACACCCGTACCTGTTAAAGCAGTAGCAACAACAGGAATTACTAAAACACCTGAAGATATAACAATTGTAGGAGCGCCTAAACTTATTGTTAAGAATATGCCAATTCCTTGTGTTACATTCTTAACTTTAGACCATCTCTTTCTTAATTTATCATAATGCTCTAATCTTAATAATAATTGAGATTCCTTATCTTTCATATACCTAACTCTATCTTTGTGTTTTTCGATGTTCATCTTTTCGATGTCCATTAAAGTAGAACTACGTTCATTTATTAACGAAGGATATATTCTTGCGGTTTCTTCCATTTTCGCTCCCGGCGAGGTTTTTTCCACTTTTGTTTCATCCATTTTTCAATAAATATTTTGAATACAATCTTCTGGTATATTGAGACTACGTGATATTTTGAGACAACTTAAATTTTTGACTACGTGATATTTTTTGGACTACCTAAATTTTCGCCCACGTGAAATTTTTCGACTGCCTAAATTTTCGAAATTTGGAGACTACCTAAATTTTTGAAAATCTCGTAAGGTGTGACATCCGGTGCGAGCGAAGCGAAGCGCCGGATGTCATACCTTATACTACTCACCTCCATCTTATCCTGATTCGTCTTCTCTGCTAAACATTTCGTCCTCTGGAATTTCTTCCATGGCGTCATGTTGAATTTCTCGTTTTGTTTCCCTAGCTTCTGTCGCTCGCAATTACTCCCTACATGAGTTGATGATCAAAAAAGTCCCTGTTTTTTCTGCGCACGTTTCAGTCTCTTTCTCCAATTTCTTGATCTTCTCCGCAAATGTGTGTTTGGGACCGCTCTTCGTGATGATGTTAATATTTTTCAATTCCCTGGAGAGCAACATGCAATGCCATACACTTTTTGCAAGTGTATTTTCGTTTGTTCTGTTAGAAGTATTTCAAAAGCAGATTAACGCACGTCAAAAGAAAATATAGTCCACGCACTTCTCGAACTTAAGTTTGAGGTTTGCGATCTTATCTCGTCAAGCTTCACATTCGTCTCCAGCGTACTCCTCCTCGATAATTCCGGAATGAGCTATTCTATAATGAATCAATTGATTACACGTAAAGAACACAGACACAAATATCGATCCTTTCGATTGAAAGACAAATTAGCTAATTTGTCCATATAATTTGTCTTTTGTTATCTGATGAAATTTTTCTGAATTAAGGCATAGCATTGAATATGAATTCACCTATTGTCTTCAATTAACTCCAGAAAAAATTTACCAATGATCTTCATATCATTTCATGCGTGTATATTTCTGAATGCCTGAACGAGCAGTTTAAATGCGCCTTTCTTATGTAATGTCAATCTTTTAACGATGACGAATCATCTCAGATGCACCTACACTCTGAGGTGCACTTTGAATTGCGGTCGCGGACAAGCATATAAGGAATCCAAATGTGCATGTCTTGAAGTATGGATTCCTCATAATTCGTTCACAATGAAACTTCATGAAAACCTTCAATTTTAATTTTAATTTCAGGAGAATATGTTGAGGCAGGGCTACAAAACAAGACCATTTTACAATGATAATAAAAGCAAAGACATCATTGGACTAAAAGAATGAAAGTTCATACAAGTGATTCTTAACCTGTTTCTTGAACTCAGAAAGACTGCCAATTTGCCTGAGATGAGAAGGAAAACCATTCCAGGCACGCACTGAAGCAACGATAAAAGATTGACGTCCCAAGGTCGGTCGACGAATTCTGGGAACCAGGTAAGTCGCTCATCGGAAGGGCGCAGTTGATGAAACTTTTTGAAAATCCGAGACAAGGTAAGAAGTACAGGTGCTAGTTGATGATAGCAGGAGAAGGCAAGAGTACACAATCTCTAGTCAATGCATTTCTCAATTGGCAACCATTCAAGATCTCTGAGCCGGGGAGTGATTGCACAATAACAAGAGGTACCATTCACCAAACGAGCCGTAGCATTCAGAACTGATTACAACCGTCTAAGATGATAAAAGATCTATCCGCTACATTGATGGAAATCGTGATATTGCACTAAATACTCTACTTGGTTTAATTTCATATGTTTTCGATGTCATCTGTCTATTTATTTCTCACTTCCTCTGATTCATCAAGTCATAATCACGTAGCTTGTATTTAACCCTCAGAGACCTGAGAGGGGTCCAGTGGACCCCGGAGTCAGATTTTGCTTTTTCACTTTTTGTCAGCCGCTCATATCGATGCAAAATCATCATTTTTGACAGTGAATTTGGTATCTCATTTCAATAGAATCAGTAGAAGCCTGGTAGATCAGGCCATTCATGTCTCAGGTTGGAACTACTGCACTAAGAGAGACTTCTGATACTGCTGAGAAGAGAAAGTTAAAGACTGCGTTTACGTTTGATCTTTTCTGATGACACTGACCACTGCGTTCTACACGCACTCCTGCCAGTGTTGTTACTCGTCATCCCCAAATGCGCTCAATGCTATTTAATTAGACTTATATTTACGCAAAAATCGGCTGCAGACAGATAAGGGCGAAAAAGTCGAATAATAGATGCCTACTGTGGGGGTAGTAAACTTTGTCCAAATTCACTGAAATTTCACATGTGAATTTACAACAGCCCTAGACGTTCTACAGCTTCAATGTCCCTGTCCCTTCTTGTCCATTATTTCTATAGAGTGTTGAATTTCTATGGTTAAAGTCATCAATGCTCCTTGAACAAAGAATTCAACATTCTTATGCACGTGGCAATTCAATTTTCATAAGTGTCATTTTATGGTTTAACAAATTAAGTTCGTTGATCTGAATATTATTGTGGACTTTTTACATGCTGCATGTATCCTAACGTGAACAATGATTATTGTCATTTATTATGATATTTCAGTCTTTCACGTGTAATTTGTGACGTCATCAAGCGTATTAGCAAAAGGTCGAGCTTGAAGCAATTGTCACTTCCTCATCGAAAATATTATCTCTACAAGCTGACCGATACCTCAAAAGTTTCAAAATATTCTTCATCCTTCTGAATTACTGTCAATATCAGGCAATTTCGTGTTCATTTCTCCAAAACCCCACCCAGCAAGAAAAATCCGCGGAACGAACGGATACAGGGAAGATAACCACAAAGAAACCGCGGATTACGTTTAATAAGTCGATACGGTGATAAGAGGATAACAGATATCCACGGATATGCGGGAGATATCCTCTATTTTCCGTGGCAGTTGATGAGAAGGATAGTCGATATCCGTGGATAGTGCACGGATATTTGAAGGTCATACCTCACAAGGATATACCGGATGAGCATCCTTAAGATATAATGACGGATATCCGAGATTGTTAAGTACTAAGTTACAGCATTGAGTTGTTTATGAGTACTAAGCAATATATGAGCATAATATAGGAAGAGTCAACCTTTTCATTAGAATCTAATTGTATTAGGCCTATTCATTGGGGTGCAATATATCAGTAATTGCAATGGTTGATTATGCTTTGGCGCGAATTTGCGACAGCTTTTCATTCGATATTTTTTAGAGATCTATACAGAAAGCTTACAATTTAGATATAGATTAATTGAAATTCAGCCGGGTGAATATTAAGCTGATTCACATTCTGTCGGTATAGACTTTACAGTCGTGCTGATAAACGATGGCGAAAAGTGACAGAATACCCAGTCGGTTTTCAAGTTATACCGCCGTACATTAATTCAAATGGATATTTTAGCAACACTTAAATCGATCTTATATGCTTTCAGAGATTTTTAGTATAAGTTTGTACAATAATTACATTATGCAGGCAGTCAATATTCAGTGGAGCCAATTAATGACAGCATAAAAACCACTGAATATTCTGCCGATGTCAGTATTATAACGTCATTCATTATCTTGGCTGAAAATTCTGCCGGCAGAATCTTAGATTATGAACAGTCCCAATTAACAAGGCAGTGTAATTTCGCTCAAATTTCATTCCTTTTAATAAAGTGAATTATTGTGCTATTCTAATAGCATGCTGCATGCCAGCACTTGTAGTTTCAAAATTACTAGCTGGTCTGTTTGATCTTTGCCACGTGAATGTGGACATCCCAGCTGAAAATTTCGAACTTAAATGGAGTCTTGTTTTTTAAAGACTAAAACAAAAAACCTTTCTGAATTCAATCTCTTAGCTAGCCTGTATGTCTGCATGTTTGCGTTTTCTTGTTTTGGCTCTTTAAAAACAAGATAATCAAACAATCTTCATATTTTTACCTTTCTTGACCTATGTTTAATTCGTCTATGTTGGAGTTTTATAAATATTCTGTAAGTTAAATGCATGGTTAAATGCATTAGCATTGTCTATGGCTTAACATTTCTGAGGTTGGCGATTACCCAAAACACATGTTCAAAGAGTTCAATCATCATAAACCATAGATCAAATCTATGACCAGCTGGCACAAAAACTTAATAAGTTACTTTTTCCAAAGTTAGCAGATTTGCTGCCGCTGCTGAGGAGTGTTATATATAATTTCTTATGACGATGTTTAGAAAATGCTAACATATAGGTTTATTTGAGATGAGTAATTGATGAAAGCATGTAAATCTATGGGCAGTATGTTTAGCCATAATGGTTCATACCATGCTATCTGCCGTTTACCATTACTAATAATGGTAAACGTTTTCTACATCTTTGAATCATGTGTTCAATGATATATTCAATAAAACATTGCAAAATAGAACAGGAGTTTTAAATGAAAGAGGAATTGACAGCGTTCAATAACATGCGACAAAAAGGTTCGCAATCAAAGAAATTTCTTTAAGAATGCAAGAAAGGTATTAGCTAAGAATGAATTTCCTTAGGTAGATTCCGTTCATTTCGTTACCAGGGCAATTAAAATATCCATGCTTTGTGTATCACTATGCAAAATTCTTGTTGATGACAATCATGTTTGAAGATGATATTTCTGCAATGCCTTTGAGGTAGGTTGAAATGAAAACGCGATAGAATAAGATCGTTTTGCAATTTCTATGTCAGAGTCTGTTATAATTTTATGCTTTCCTGCTTTGATTTGATTTTATCACATTATAATCCGTTTATGACTGTGCGTTTATGTCGAAAAGCTATTTTTTGCCATCCCTTCCCATTGGCTGATTAAATAGTTCAATCATTATCTTATGTTATGCTCACACTCTTATTCGCTTCACTATTCATTCTAGTTCATGATCTTCTACATAAGAATTAAGGATATACTTAGAAATATACCAAGAATAGGCATTGATTGTCTATAGTTCATGTGCATTAAGAATTTCATTTATCCCATCGGCCAATCAGATGGATTTGCTGAATGTGGATGTATTTTTCGACGTGGTTTTATCCAACAATCAAGTTGTATTTTCAGGTCAATGATGTTAGATATAATTCTCCGATTTCATTATTCTTTTGTGCGTTATGACTATTTTAAGTTAGTACATATATCAAGTTAAAAGGATACGTCATAAACTCGACGACTGATATTGGTGACAGTTAGGCCTATATGTATCGGTAGGACCATGTGCATTGTAATTTTTTTAACTTTTCGATCTTATAGTCTGAGCACTACACGTTATCCATAAGGGCGTACGACCTAGATAACATAGTGAAAATATGGGTTCTATGGTATTGTATCAATTTTATTCATAGTGGTGATACTAGTAGTTATCTAGCAAATCTCACAAATCTCAGATTCCTTTCCTCAAGCACCCAAAAATAAAGAACTAGAAAGACATCATTAGTCTTCGTGAAATTGATGTCTACACTTGGCCCTCCCAAAGTATAGTAAATATGAACGACCAAGACAGTGTTTAGAAAACCACTAGTCATTCAAGTTTTCTGAAAACAGGGTTTTCGGTAGCCATATTACTGCCTCATGGCCCCTAAAAGCTGTTGAACTTTTGATGTTGACCTGCGTAAAATTTTATCTTGTATCTATGCTGTGCTCCATTACTGTCCATTTTTATATATGTGGTATGTTGTTCTATGTTATGTTGCTCTATGAGGACATGACTATGAAATTAAATCCAATAGGGATTGAGCAACTTCTTCGGTTTCCATAATGACTGACCACTTCATTACTATAACATTCTTATATTCTGACTTGTTTCAAGCATCAACAGTAATTACCATCTAGTTCTTCATTATTTGCATATACATTAATAATATTGGATTTGATTTTCTTTGCAGTTCACAGTCTTCGACTTTTTCGACGACAGACCAAAGTCATTGTTCACAGTTCCGTCTTCTTGAGTGATTCCGAAATCAACTAAACAGAGGCATCAGTTGTGCTTTTGGCCGGCTCACGGTGTCCCCATTTCAACATTCAGACTCAAAAAATATACCATCGGCCAAACCTGTTTTTTCATGATCCATGACCCATTTGAAGTGTATAATCGCAAAAAGGAAAATTTTTTAATGCTCAGATTTTTTTTAAATGGCCAATTTTCAAAATGGCGGCTATTTTCGCTATGTGTGTCCTCTTTTTTTCAACTCAACGCATTTCCGAGACAAGGTAGCCATCATAACACTATATATTGTTGTAATGCATCCATAAAATACTTGAAGGAATTGTCAAGTACTGTCTGCAAAGGTGACATATCTATTTTATGAGTAGTACGTGCTAGTTTTACTACTATTTTGCAAAAATAGAAAATATTTTTGAGTCTGTTTTTTCATGCAATGAAAGATTTCGCTATAGCCATACACGATGCATGAAGCATGCTACATTTGCATTATCTATCGGAAGAAGTACTGACCATTCAATATTCGAGTATCAAATCATATTACAGGATGAGAGAAAAGACTTTATTATCCAAATTTTGCTCAGAGAAGATGTTTCAATAACAAGATTAACAAGTTAGTTCTACCAAGCCACACTACCAGGTGCTAAAACGAACTTCATTTATAATTAGAAAATTCATAAATGCAAGCTATTGTATCTGCATACAGCAGACAACAATTGTTTGCCATAGTTATTGTTCTCAGTGCTGCGGATTTTATAGTTGTCCCACACACGCTGAAAATCATAATGGACAGATTCTGAAGTTTTCTCGCTCCATGGCCCAAGACCTTTGTTGCCATTGAAGGAGCAGAACTCAGTAATGTGAAAAATCACGGCATGGATCTTCGGTGTGATTGGGATCTTCAACTTTTGATAAGATATCTTGAATAATTCGATTTTTTTGGCATAGTCAGCATCCAAGGTACTTCCATAGCATGAGTCGATGACGTCTTTGAAACGCCTGAATGCCTCAACAAATACAATTTGATTATTCGGAACCATTTGCTCTAGAACATCAACATTCGCCAACAACTTCCTGCTGGCATTCCCGGTGAAACTTCCTCCATGCAGGCCTTCTCTTTGGATACCACAGCGTAGCAACCACTCGTCAGCTTGTGGCCAAAGTTTTCGCAAAGCCGAGAATATGGTATTTACCGCTCCTGTGAGTAAATGTAGTTCAGGTGGGGGAACGAGAGAAATAACTGTGGTGATATCGGATTTACCACAAAACATTGGAGGATGAACGACGTTACCGTGATATTTTGCCTTTTCTTTCACTGCGCCATCGTCATAGTAATTCCAAAACAGTTTCCTCAAAGTACCGAGAGTTCTCTGATTTCCTTTGCAATCGAGTCGATCTTTTTTGATATCGCACCATGAGCATGGATGCACACTGCTATGTGACATCAGACCGAGCAAAATATTGCATAATTTTAGGTCACTGGCAATCGTAAATTTCCGGTTGAGCAAATGAATGCCGACATTGATCCACAACTGTTTCAGATTGTAGTAGTTCTCGGGTACTTCAGGAACGATGCCTATAATGAAGCAACGTTTGACTCCTGAGTCTTTGAATTCCGAACGCCTTGATGTGCCTGTTGCATCATCTGACGGATCGAAGATGGAAAGACAGCATTTTATAAAACCACCTCCGCCATCGATGCCGATCTTTATCAAAGCCGAGTCATTGTCAATACCTCTTTCTCGAAGAACAAAATCGACGAAAACGTTCAAATCACGACAAACAACTGCCCATTCTTCTTTTGAATCGTCGTCAGATTTTTGGATCTTGAATGGCAGTAATCGAAGGTCAAAGAATCCATCCAATGAATGATTCAGTTCAAATAGTTTGTCTCTAAGACGACGTTCTACAATTCCGGGGTTAGAATTTCGTAGATCTTGTGATAGCTTGTTTACTTCTCGAGTACTTAAATAAAGTCTTTGTTGAATTTTTGTAAAAGTACTTGCCTGAATAATAGGACTTTCTAGGCTTTCTCTCTTCGGCGGTATTCTTCGATCGCAGTTTCCCAGCGTGGCTAACGAAGTGGATTCGTTGATGGTTCTACTTGCAACTCGCTGTTTAGTTTGCTTTGAAGGGGAATCCAACAAAGATTCAACGTTGTAAACTCTTGCCCGTCTAGAAGAGCACATTTCAACTGAATGGTTACTTCCTCTATAGATCTTTGCAAAACAACGCCCGCATATTTTGAAATGTTCTACAGGTGGAATCACATTTGTTTGAGGTCGGCCTGATTTCCGTTTCAATTTAACTGCATCTTGTAGGCTCATCAGTGCAATAAAGCAAATTCTACACTCACATTTCTTGCAGGATCGAGTGATTGTTTGACGTCGCGGATCGTACTCATCTGGTAGAAAAAAGTCAACATTGTCCCCTTTACCTTTCTTCAGTAATAGCATGTGACAACCTCCACAAACGCCACTGGGAAAATCAGGATTGTCTATGTCAAAGTGTTGAATTAAATGTTCTTGTACGATAGAAATTTCTTTAGCAGAAAGATTTCTCGACGCTTTCCGGTAACAAACGATGCATACTCTCTTCCGTAGTTTTTCGTGTGTTTCATCTAACGCCGTTGCCATTTTGATCGTAAATGAAATCAAAAATTTACCAGTGAGCGACAATTCAATTCCTATGTTATATTTATGCCATAACATACATGTGTATGACCATGAATATCTTTGGTATGACTCATCAATCAGTTTCAATCAATCACGATGCACTAGCAGTTGAATGAAGAAATCGAACAATGCTATTACCGCACGCAACATAACGAGTCAAGACAATAGATATTTTATGGCTTCTATATCTTTATAGAAGTAAAGAGTAAAGAATAGAAGTATGAAGCGGAGAATTCTTTACCCTCTAAACTCTATATCACACTTGCATGTTATATGGTGGCTTTACTAATGACTTCATGTTGCCGGTAATCTGAAACAATGAGCCTTTTCCGAGTCTGCTCTAGACGTTGAGAAAAATGATCTTGTTGGTCTATTATGGTGACAAAATATAACATGAGATGTGAAGATAGGACATGTCATAGAAAAAAATACGATGATAGAATAAATGAGATGACAAAAGACGCTCGAGATTTCATTTGATAGCTAAAAGGATAGGTTTTGAAGATCATTATCTACATTTGTAAATTTTTAGATTCTGAGCTTCAATTGCTTTTGCAATTTCAATAGCTGCGGGAAATTTCTGATTTAATAAATGAATGAAATTATTTTCTATTTTTGCAAAATAGTGGTAAAACTAGCACGTACTACTCATAAAATAGATATGTCACCTTTGCAGACAGTACTTGAAAATTCCTTCAAGTATTTTATGGATGCATTACAACAATATATAGTGTTATGACGGCTACCTTGTCTCGGAAATGCGTTGAGTTGAAAAAAAGAGGACACACATAGCGAAAATAGCCGCCATTTTGAAAATTGGCCATTTAAAAAAAATCTGAGCATTAAAAATTTTCCTTTTTGCGATTATACACTTCAAATGGGTCATGGATCATAAAAAAACAGGTTTGGCCGATGGTATATTTTTTGAGTCTGAATGTTGAAATGGGGACACCGTGGGCTCCTTTATCCGTGGATGAGAGGTGAGTTTCTATCAGACAGTCCATTTAAGTTTGTATACTTATTCTCAAACGTTATGAACGGTGTGCATACTCGGATAGAAACTATATATCACGGTTGGGGTGGCCTACTCGCATATAAAATAATGGAAAAAGTAATCTCATGTTTTTCGTTGATCTATAGTTTGAAAACTTGTCTTCCACCTGCAACGAATCTGTCTTATCTAGACATAGGCATGGATAACTGTAAGTGAAAGAGTTAGTAAATGTGGGTATAATTCATAAATATAACCATTCGTCTAACTCCGTGACGTGAATAAGCTAAATCTGGTAATAATTGAGCTTATGATACTAGTTGACATATGATAGGAAGATGAGAATCCGATATAACAAAGAAAGGAATTAGTAATAATCGGCTTAATTTTATTTACCAAGTGATACGTGCTACCAGACTGCTTCAAGGGTTGATCATGTTAACGGAATGCATGAGGCTGAACATAATTTTTTCAATTACCAGAATAAACTGAACTTCAATTTTCAAATGATCGGTTATCAGAATTCATAAAAGTTAGGAAATCATAATGGATAAGTATAGAAGGATATCCTTGTAACTCGTGTTATCTGATAGTGATAGGAGAAATTTCTAATCAATTTTATCAATTTGTTTCCAGAAGAATTTCCACTCTTATTGAAAGATCATCTGTGCCAAATAAAAAGGAATGGATTCAGTTACCAGGCAGTGAGAAAGGTCATTTTAATTCTCGAACAGAAGCCGATGAGTATCTCAAATCATTGATTGGTTCAAATCCCACTGACAGCGAAAACGAACGGGCAGATCGCATTTCACGTAAGTCCTTTAGATTAATACAAATGAAACGTGCAGATACGGTGAACTTACAAGAAAGTACAATGAATGATACTTCAGAAACTCAAGCGAATCATCCACTTAATGAAAGTAAGAAACAAAGAAATATCTTTTATGAGTATCGTGTTCTAATGTTCGAATGTCAACTATTAATCACAGTAGATGATAACCTTATATTCTATCCTATTTTCTCTTACCACATAGAGCATGAAAACATATGGTCTTGTCTCGATTGTTTGCGAGAAATATTTGTACCGGATATTTTGGAATCTGTCATTAGTTATGGAGCATATATTTAGTAAATATCAATACATCTGTCTCAGATAGAAGTAATATAGACGTTTCACGTGATGGACATGCAGGACTTCATTTTGTTGATTAATAAGCTGTCTGTGATATTTGTAATCTGAATGTTCATCAAAGGTTCCTGTGAATCGACTTCCTCCGATGAATCTATATTCTCGTATTCAATTAATCTATAATCGTCATTAAATAAGGCATAACTGATTATACGAATTATTACTTTCAAACTGAAGTAACCTCACCCTGTCTACCCAGAGTTATGGAGCCAAAGGACTTCCCGGGTGTCATGGATTCACTGAACTATATTAGAAATAAGATGAAGATTTTAACAGTACGTACATACATCTTGTTCCATTATTTGATGTAACATTAGTTTTTATAGGCAACAAGCATAAAGTCTAATTATGGTATTAGCAATCTCAGCATATCGCTTTAGCAAAATACCGATGTCAATTTTTTCTTGTGATAATTGTTATTCAGCGCATTTTTATTTTTATTTAGGACAATCTCGAGGAACAGAAGAAAAAATTGGATATCCTCCGAGGACGGATGGATTCCAGAACTTCCACAAATCGAAAACTAGATGCGGCTGACGATGCTATGGAGACACTTAAAGAGCTGTTCGACCTTCCGTTGAAAGAAGTTAACGAGGTAAAAATTTTGGTTGGATCAAAAATAATATAAGTCTCACCTCAGTGACATGATCTGTCACTTACGGCGAATCAAGTAGTCACTAGATGTCCGTAACCGCTATTGTGGTATTACTCTCTTGAATGAAGTCTTGATTATAATAAAATGTCAGGTGGTATCCATGAGCTCTTACCGTGTTGAAGTCATTAAAAAAACGTAGCCCTACTTTTTTCAAACCGTGTCCACCTAAGTTCTATAAGTTACATTTGAAAAGTAATGGAGAATACTTATTAATCATTAACTTGACCTGAATTCAGCACTCAGGGTTAGTTATCAGTTTGGGGATTCAGATTTACTTTGTGATGGTTACTTACATCATTCACAAGTTGGACTTACGAGAAATGTAAAAATTGTAGTTTGATAATGAAACTTAGCGTGATTTCATGGTTTTATGAGAAGTCAAAAGTCAAAATGATTTTATTCCAAAAATATTGGATAATCATAACATAATTGTAACATATCAAAATTGTACATGTATTCCAGCACCAGGAAATATGACACCAAAGAAAAGCGTTGAGAAATGTTCATTAATAAACTCATCCCGGCAATGATAAATGAACCACTAGAAGTAGGCGAGGTAGCTCCTCAGGTCTCAGAGGGTGCAGAACTTCTTATTAAAATAGCATATGAAAACGGATATTGCTTATGTCTCTGATGGTGCATAAATGTATGAGATTCACTCAGTTATTGTTTCACATTTGCTTGTGTAACCGTGTTTTGCGATAAAAGACTGCAAATGCGAGTGTTTTTTGTACATGATAGCGCGTTGCGGGTTAGCCCATATGATTAATCTTTCAGCATGAAACTAAAAATATTAGGCCTTAAGTTTATAAGCATTCGGCAACAAGCAATTAACCTATTTCAATGAAATGAAATGCATGCGAGGTTTTTTGTAGCAGTAGACATCATGAAATTGCTTCTTAATACAAAAGTATTGTGCCAAATATATATGGCTTTTGAAACGCTACTATCGTATGTTTAAGAAAGCTGAACGACGCTCACCGTCAAACCAGGTTAATCACGTTTGAAATCAGGTTAATCTACCCGAAGTTTTGACAGCGATTCTAGATGTAAAACTTAGTTCCACAATATCGGCCGGGTATGGAAAACTCAGGTCTGTGAGGGTTGAATAAGTACCAAATCGATGACTTTTCAAGTGCGTTCTATGTATAATGCTGTCATTTTCACTGAAATTGTCTGACAAAAATATTCTATTTTTAACACAGTATGCTTAGAAATCTACAAATAGTTGCTTTCTGGCTTATAAAATAGCGCTGCTAATTCACATCTTTAATGATGATAATTTGAAATGTGATCATATATTTTTGAAATCCTTAAATTGAGGACCTTGTGTAATTATGCTTTAGTATCGTACAGGATACGTTTTTCGACATAATTGTATGACATTTAATTACTTATATCAGGGATTCGACCTCGAAGTAGATTTTGATCCAGACTTGAGATCAATCGGATAAAGTAATGCGACTTCTCGTCTTTTGGCCTTAACTACGTATAAAAAACACATGTGCAAATGGCATTCGGTAATCTTCATCAGTTTCGAACAGTTTTTGATACCCAGTGAAGGTCAGTAGTCGCATTACTTAAAAGTAAAAATAACAGAGTTGAAGCTAGTCATGACCACTGAATTTAAACGAGTAATCAGATAGCCTAATCACAAAAGATATTCTCCACTCATAATTTTGTATCTGTTTTTTTCATCTGATTTGTTCCATTACGCTTACTTGTCAATTTCCTAATAAAAGAAGTAGTGAAATATTAGAAATAAACGTTATGACTCAATCTTGCTGTTAAGAGCAATGCTCAACAGAATAGCAATAAATAGCGGTACCACAGTCGGTCGTTCATAAAAACTGCGGGATTTGTAAAATTCCATAAGGCAAGAATCCGATGTACCTGTAATGAACTGTTCATTTTTAACAATTTTATCAATTTGGTAGCTTAAAATATTGGATTACTTCTAATTAGGTCCTAATGACAAATAAAACGTCCATGAATAACGTCTCTTAGAATTCAATAGCGAAATGACTCACGTTATACACAGCGATTGACTGTTCGCGTAAAACAAGAACCTATTTAGAATCCTAAATTTTCTGTATGAATTATGTAAAATCGATCGTGTTTAGTGTCTCATTCGTACTTAGTCATCAATAAAGCATAATAATCTAGGATAATCGTTAATTGGATTAACCAAAGTAGAATAAGCACTGACTAATTACGCAACCTTGTAATATGTGCTTCATTCTGTTTCAGTTGTCGCGATTGGAAGTTATGATTCAAGGTGTGGATGAGTCGTCAAAGAAGATGAGATCGACTATTCGAAAGTGCTTATGTACATTAAGTCCAAAAACCTCTACCAGTGAACAATCAACTATTAACAAAACAGCCAGGGCGGTGTTTCGGTTAATAGCCCCTGATGAAGTATTTTAATATTGTACACGGGAAGCTACAACGAAATCAACGAAAAAACCTCTGGCTTCAATACATCCTCGATTAAACCATTAAACCAGTTGGTGACGACAGGTTCTGACGTCAAAGTGATACTGACAAAGATCTTGACGTCAACGCCGATTAACTTATTTTGTTCTGTTGTCACGTGTTGTTGAACAGAATTTTCCGTGTCTTAAGTGAAATCGGGCCTTGCCTATTTTTCTAACTTTTAGCAGCTTGATACAGATCGTCATATTTCTTCCAAAATTCTTCTAGTTCAGTTTTGGTGACTCGTGACTGTGACAGTTACAACTGTGTTCTACTTTAGTAAATTTTATTTTATTTAACGCATTAACTACGATGAGTATGTTGATCAAGTGACTGATTTCTCTGGAAAATCAGGTTTACGTAATTGTCTTCATTTTGTACATCTGAGATGCATGTTTAGTTTTATTACTGGTACTGCAAACCCTCAACTTTTGTTGTTATGATTGTTAAGCGACTCGTTTCTCTGTAAAATCATGCTGACGTAATTGTTTATTTTACTGTACACTTCAACTGCAAGTATAGTTTTATTAGTGGTACTCAGAACCCTCAACTTTTAATATAATTGTTAAGCGACTAGTTTCTTTGTAAAATCAGGCTGACGTAATTGTTTTTATGTTGGACACCTGAGATGCATGATTAGTTTTATTACTGGTACTCAGAACCCTCAACTTTTGTTATTATCATAACTGTTTAGATTTCTGCAATTCAATTTTTCTCAAATTAAATCTCGGCATTTGCATGATATTATTTTCCATCCTACTTTAAGGACAATTTCGTTATGAAGCAGCAATCGATTTTTATTTTGAGGAGATGTCAGTAAGAAATAGACTAAACAAAAAAGACAGTACTCATCAGTGCTTGTCCGGATGTATTCAACAATTGATTCCGAAAGGTAGATAGTGGCCCTTGCACCGCGGTTATTTATTCGATATCCTGTTTTCTTGGTTTATGGATATCTAACGTATCTCCGCAGATAGTGGCCCTTACACCGCGGTTATTTATTTGATATCCTGTTATCTTGGTTATGAATATCTATACAGAGCTCCCCTTGCTCGGTGGGACAGTAGAATATTGCACATCGCACACGTCGTGCTGCGCAAAAGAGAGTTGATTTGAAAAATCGAAGCTGCTATCACAATGGGAATACTGAGTTGCTACTCCGCCTGAATGACTTGCTCTGTGACTGAAATACTAGCTGTTGTAAAAAACTTAAGAAAACTGTTCGATTTTATGGAGCACGTTTAAATTAATGTCAAAGTTTTGATGATCCTAAAAGCCACATGCAATGAAACTTTTTTGATTATCAGAAATTCAGAGCCGCTAGAAGTCGTTAGAGTCGCAAATACTGCAGTTTTAGAGCAATTTGTAACTTTGTACGCGTCACAGGAGCCCGGTGAAATTGGGATAAAGAAATGAAATAAGTTACTATCGAGTTTGTAATTCTTATCAAATATGTGAATAATGTGGCATTCGTCTTTCCTTCATCATCCGTGCAATACGAAAATATGTTCCTGTAATGTATTTCGGAAATAGGTGGAGACCAGTTGTCGCAAGTGTCTTGAATGTGGCGGGAAGATGTTGAGGTATGGCCGCTTTTCTCTGTGGACTTCATTTCGGTGTGATATTTGGTGTTGTTACTGGATTTGGGATTTTTGGTGGATCTGCAGGTCTAGGCCCAATTTCTTTGATATTGTTTGTAATATTGACGTTGTGTAAAACCTCAGAGAACTTCAAAGTAGCCAACGGAAATTAATGCATCAACCTTGATGATTGTGTAAACTGAGCAGCCTGGACGATGAAGCTGTTTGTTATGCCAATAATTCTCAGTAAATTGATTTGATATTTAAATGGCTTTAAAATTACTTTAGAGACTTTTGTGGGCTCGTCAATACGCTCGGAATTGCCCAAAGTAGCATAAAATATGTGCAATGGATGAAAAGCCGGAAGAACTGCAAAATGGGTTGTTCATCTATCCTGGCTATTCCATGCTGCTGATATAATCATAAAGATTATAAGGTGCCATTTCTCGATATTTTAAGCTAGTTTGGATCATTCCGAACCGCGTTGACAAACTCTCTTAAAGCGAAACGCAGTGTCTAAGTCTGTCACTGAATTTTTGTTCTTAAAATTGTGTAAGTCTGAGGACGTTTGTCTATTACATTTGACAATGTTTTACAAACGTCGTAAGTGTAACATCCTAATTCAATTGATGCATAATTAAGCTTATTTCGGACTGAAAGAAAAAATGTTAAATACCTGCAATCCTACAATCTTGTTCGATAAATCATAGACAAAAAGAACCAAAACTGGGAAATAAAAATATCAATAATACAGTCCGTTTCCTAAATCGTTGCACAACCCGAATAGCTCTTTTATCTCTTAATCATTCTCATCAAATTTAACCGTAAGCTGCTTAAGCTCTGTAATTGATTACTGAACTTATTCACTTGGGCAGCCGAGACACTTGCTTCGCTTAGGAAACAATGTGGTGTGCCTAATTTTAATGAAGTAATTAGTGATTAGAAAAATTATTCATGATCATATCATAGCTAATCATGTCATTGATGTCATGTCATAAATGCCCCCGTTTCCTGTCATAATTGAATCAGTTGCTAAAAGTCTTTTCGATTCACTTATCGGGTGCAGCAACTACGACATGAGGAGATTCCTATTGCTTGTGAACATGTGGCGAGTAGATATTGCAATCCCGGTTTCTTTCTCCCCCGGATCCCGGCGAGTTCTGATAGTACTCTACTTTCCGGGTCTCTCTAATATGATTCCGGGTATTATTATACGTATGTTATATTAAATCAATATTATATTTTCAATGCATGAATTGAACTGTCAATTGTTTCATGTTAAGTTTCGTTAAAGCAACGATTTATGCTGATTTAAACTTTAAAAAAAAATATATATATATATATATATATGTCTATCACTCTCTATCACTCATTCTTCTTCGTTAAAAACACACTTTCCGTTGCCCCTTTATTACATTGTGACTTTTTTCAATCTATCTAGTTAGCAAAGATGGTTTCCATTCTTTGCATCTTGTCCCCTATTTGCCCAATGCCCGTGCTGTTTTTAGCTTTGAAGAGCAGAAAAAGGGCCTGGGAGGAAAATCCGTTCTCGTAGCAAATAAGCACAAATAATTGAGCATCTGAACCAATGGTGAAAAGTAGCCCATTCTGGCTTGCATTACCAAATTTATCACTTTCACTAATAAACCGAATATGTATGCGGTATTCCAAGAACAATCATTGTGCTAAGCATTCTATATCTGAATACAGATTATGACAGTGATAAAACAGTTAATATGCTCCTTTTAGAAAGCATCAATTATCTATGTTCGTGGAATGATTACTTCCTTTGAATTTCAAGGAGAGACCTTCTGTTTGCAGTAATGAAGATATAATCTCCATGAGCGACTCTTGGTTTGAATGTTAGATCAGCTCTTAATAACTTAATCATTCCATACATGTCCGTATATTCATCTTTTTCATCTCCCCTTGGCAATGTGTCCAATGTTTCTGATGTTACACGAGTAACAAAAAGGCCGTGCCATATGCCACGCCACTGTTTAAATAGTTTGACGTCGTCAAGATAACTCCCCAGTATGCCTTTCAGTACATCCTTGACTTCGCCGACCGTGTGCATTCCAGGCTTTAGTGGAATGTCCTCTAATCTGATTACAGGTTGAAGTTTACCATCTCTCTGCATCGCTACCGTAACTCTAGGATCCTTCTTGCCCATCAGTTTCTTTATCAGGCAGTAGTAGGCCCGTCATTTGTAGTTTCTCCAAGGAACCGCACCATTAATTTGACACCCACTGGAATGCAAACGATAAACAGCATCATCCTCTTTTGCATAGGAAAAATTCGTTTCACATGCAGCTATTAGATTAAATGAAAAAACCCTGAAAACAGAAAACATGCTTTTGAGCAAAAAACAGATACCGGTACATGCTCTTTTGATCTTAAATTCGGGGAAAAAGCATTTTAATGACATCGATAGTCTTCGCACATTGAGTGCTACCAGCCTATCTGCCGTAGTCTTTGATACGTCAATTTCGCTGGATTTCTTCATGTGCATGTGGTCACCTCCTCAGATGCTCATTTTTCATCATAGCTGCAATTGCATACCGATTACTGCATGCTATGCGATTACCTGGACACATGGGATTAGCGACCAGACATTCCAGAGTTTTTGTAGATTCGCTTTAACAATCGCCTTGAAACTCCTGTTTTATACAGTCTCTGGTCCTAGCTTGGAAAGATTTACCACATGTTTGATTGCAGGAACTCTATCCTGACCTGCTTGACGATTCCCTTGGAAAATGAGGACATTATCATTTTATTAAGGCATGAAACCATCAAAATTTTAATAAATGACTCGCTCATAAGTGTTGTTCCTCATCAGATGAAATTCACGGTACAAACAGTTCTGGAGTGTCAACAGTTTCACTAATAGCGAAACTCATGAAAGGCGGAACAACGGCGGACTGTGGGGACCCGGTTTCGCATGACAAGGTAGACTCAGAGCATGTGTTGCTAAGGTGATGGCGTCTACCTTTCAGGAAATGACGGGCGCGATTCCGAATAGTGCGACTCAGCGCATGATTAATCGAAAATCGTGCGATCCTGAATATTTGTAGATTCAGTGATTAGAAGTTGATAATTAGTCTACCTTGCAGGCTTGGACACTCCGTTTCACCCTACAAGGGCTCGTCATTACAGCTCCGAATGGTCCAAACTAGCTTAAATATCTAGAACTGGGACTCTACACTTGTTACGATAATCAGACGCTCTTCACAGCCGGGATAGATAAACACAGAGCAACCCGTTGTGTAGTCCTTTAGCTTGCTCATCCACTCCAACTACTTTAAGCTATCTTGGACCATTCCGAGCCGTACGAAGCCCTTGTAGGGATAAAATCGCAGCAGCGTATACTGCTGCCAAGAAATTTTTGTGCTTAAATAGTTCAAATCTGAGGACATTTTTCTCTTCTAGGCCGAGGGGAACTGGCACTCGGTAATCTTTATGATAAGCAAATATGCTTGACAGAGTATGTATAATTTGCATCAATCGTGCACTTGTCCTATACGTAGTGATGCAAATGGAAAATTTTCCAGAAGATTTTGAAATTTATTTTTCGGTGATTGACGTTTTTTCTTTTGCTTTGGAGACTTATTATAGTCGTTTGAAAAGACTATGTAGTATTCAAAGTCCGAAAACTTCTCTATCATCCCTGTATGTTAACTTTTGGTTAACCTTTTCCATGTCTATCAGATCTTTCCAAATGAATTTCAGAGATAAGATGGATTTCAGATTTCTCTAGCTGAATTTCAGATATCTGTCACAAGCTCAACTTTGAAAAGATCTTTAATTCAACTGGAGATCTCCAATTCATGTGGATCATATCTGAAATTCATTTGTGCAGATCTGAAATCGTTTGGAACTATCTGAACCATCTGAACTAGAAATGGAGGATGTGTATCCTCAACGATCGGAAAAATGCGCCAGAAGTTTGAAGCTATCATAGATATTCTTTTACTCATCACAGATATCTTCAGTTTATCTGTGATGAGTAATATCTCAGATAACTCAGATGAGCAATGTAAGCAATAAAATTATAGGCCTATCAAAAAAATTCCGGAAAATTTTCCGGAAAATTTTTATCACTACCTATACGACGTGTTAAATGCTATTGTATGAAATAAAGTATTCCTGCGGTGTGAGGTACCTCCTATAGAGATTTACTATCGCAGAGGAATGAGAAATCGCGCCGCACGGTAACTATGTCTAGCCGTACATGATCCCATGAGAAGAGTTGGCCTACTGGAGGTGGTGGAGGCTAATGAAACGCCGGCCGTAAGCAGCCGGACAATAGCCGGAAAAGTGCGACACCTTGCAAATGAGCGTTTTGATCTCCGCTCATCAACTTCGACATTAAGTGCCTCGAAATTTAATAATATGGTGAGACAAACTTATTCGAAGGAGTAGTGACAATCAACTGCACGACAACCTAACCTTGGTTGATAGAGAGTTTGCTATCCTTCCTGTGAAGATTAAATTCTGCAGTCACTTACATTTACATGTACGATGGTGTTGCGGACCATCAAACCAAGGCTGTCTTCAATACTTTAAGCTGCTAGGTTTTGATTTTGATGCGGATTTAACTCTTAACTGGAACTGATGGAGCATTCTGAACGACATGCTGCTTCCAAGAATTCGACTTCGTTACTTGATTGAATAAAAAAGTTCATTAGACTATCACGACCGACTCAGTATACCTCCATGGCACTCAGAGTAAGAGTAGTATTGGCTAACAAGGGTATGGATGCAAGGCATACTAATCCATTGTGTAATGACAACAGTAAATTAAAGCTTTTAGTAAATTTTTCCGCATTTTGATGTGCATAAAGTCTCGAGGAAAACGTGCTTGTTCAAAAGCTGATGCTTCCAGGGATGGAACCGGCCGCCTTGAAAATAGCTGCTGGTTTCCATCTCTGATGGCATCCATTCTGGCCGTGACTGCAGATCCATGAATTTCCATTACTAAAAATCACTTCCTCTTATTAATTCAATTTGGAGATACTAAAATGCCTGCATTATGAAATTCTGATTAAAACTTTTACTTGATAGCATATTTGACTAATTTTCATCTCACGATCTCGTAATAACGGCGACTTATTTTATGGAGGAGCGTGAGGCTTCCGCGCGGCTGATGCGACATACACTGTAGAGTCAATCAAGAATCTTAATGGCTAAGTTTGCCTCTCACCTGTACAAGCAGACATCCGGCATGACTGTGACTCTACACGGTCTCCTGAGCACATTACTCCTGAACATGTTCTAGTGCGAATCTTGATTCCTTGACCGCAAGTTGCACTGCAGCTGCCATAAGGGGACCATGATGACCATATTCCTGGAAATAGGTTTATATTAGAGTGAGACATGGATCTCATATCATTTCGTAATCAGATTTTTGACACAGCTGAAGCTTGCACCCAATGCAGCTGCATGCTTGCTCAATGTCCATGCGAACATAGGCCAGTGCCAGGTTTTATATTTGATTGGAAAATTCATGTTATTTCTGACTGGACACTAATTCGGACATGATTTAGCGATGCACTGCAGTGGTAAGTGTAAAGGCGCCTAATTAGTCTCATAATTTGTTGACAAGAATTTCTACCCATCACATGAAGTATACGTACTCAACACATAAATGTGATCGTAAGAGCGGAGGCACTCTTAAGCCGTAAGCACTCGTAAAGATGCTGATACCGATGACGCGGCTAATTTAGTTGATAGCTTCTTATTATTTGAATTGATGCGCTGTTATTCCAGTTTTGTGGCTTATTTATTGCTCATCTTCTGTCTGATGTGCTCCGCTTGAGTTGTCGAAATTGAGTCATCAATGTGTCGCAGATTTCTTCGGTTAAAAAATGCATGCCTATTCAGTCCAAATATGATTGTATAAAAGTATAGAAGCATGTTTCGTGACACAAATGCTCTTAACCGTTTCCCTGACTTTAACCCTCAGACACCTGAGGTGACTGGCCATATTTTTCAATTTCACTTTTTGTGGTGAGGATATATCAACCGCTCATGCTCATGTAAAATCATCACTTTTGATAGTGAATCTGAATGTGTTATGTCATTTCAATTGAATCAGTATGGTAGATAGGCCGAGGGGATTCACTAGACTCCCCTCAGGTCTCAGAGGGTGTAGAAATTCCTATAACAAAATTCTTGCTATCAGATGAAGGATGACTTTCTGCATGTCCACGTTGGTGCATAATGAGTGAAATATATTTATTCATTGTTTACATCATGCTCGTACATGTGCGTTACATTAGAAGATCGCAAAATGCGAATATTTTGTTTTCGCACATGATCGTAAATGACTGGTTGGTAGGCCTATATGAACAAATCAGCATAAATCAATGTTCAAAATGAAAGTTACCATTATATTCATAGTTTAACACTAAAAACACACTGCTGTCAAAGTTTTCACAGCAGTAATTGATGAGTTCGAGATCTCCACAGCTGTTAAAAATGTAGCAATTATGGCTCAGTTTAGGCCTATTTCCGATTGGTATAGATTAATTTGATACCAAATGTGAGGGTTCTGCTAAATGGAATACATCAATTTCATTAAAATCAACTATCTCAGGTTACATGGCGTCAGCAAACATCGTAAAACCACCTCTTAGTACAACTGATGATGTGCTAAATGTCATTGAATTACAAAAACACCACATTTTTTCATGTGTTGATTTAGAAGGCTGAAAGACACTCAAAGAATTAGTCACATCGACTTGCTACACGCAAACATCGTTGCTGTACCTAGAATAAACTTTCCTAATGATTTGATATCAGTTTGAGCAGGTAAAACAGAGAATTTGTAAAAAGGGGTCCACTGGACCCTCAGGTCTCTGAGGGTGTGAAAAAGCTCAGGTCTCTGAGGATTAAATATTACAACCTATTTTATCTCAAAAAACGTTTCCACAATTGTGCATTGTAGCATGCCAGAATTGTGTGAGAAACCTGTATTCCTTTACCTATTTGTCGTGAGACTATGTCATATATTGAATAACTTAATTGCATGGATTATTTACCTCATAGGACCGTAGGAAATGCAGCGAATGATATGATTTCAATGCATCCACATGCAATATCAGTAGGGCCTACCAACTGAAAATTTGACAGTGGATCGTGCAGTATTGTTTCATAGGTTATCGGCATGTGGTAGATTTAGATTGACGCTTTACAGTTGTCAGAAAATAGTCTTGGAACGCCAACTATAGGGAAATATTTATGACATCTCTGTCCAGTTCTGTCTTCTAGCCTATTACATGCACGCAAACTTGTGGTCATCAATATAAACTTCAATGCAGAGGACACTTCTTCTCAATTGGGATCATAAATCACTGGAATTCCCTCATTTAGATGAAGAAGCAGAACTCACTTCAGTCAACGTCTTGTCTCATCACATGCAAATCGTAAAAGAAGCGCATCTTGAATCGCCGTGATGCGGCTTCAACATGATAGACACGATAGGCCTATATGATTTTCTCTTCATGTGATAGCTACTTAGCTACTGTTCTTATTTCGTCCAAAAGAGAAGAAAATACTTTGTTTTGTTTAATATAAGATATAATTGGAGTGAAGTCACAAAATCTTCAGAAATGATTTTAGTTTTTAGATGGGTAAGTCTCTGGAACCCATAGGGCATTTTTGTCCGTTGTGATTGTTTGCGAGCTAAGATGCACAATTACCTTGTCAAATTAATATTATCCTCGGGAATTCATTAAGTTGTCGTACTACTGATTTTTAATCTAAGTAACATGTAAACCAGCAATATATGAGCTGCCTTTTGAAAAATCTACCGCAAATAGTCATTGAATATATTGAGTTACATTCTCAATTAAAGAAGGGAAACGAACTTGAATTGTCGCAATTTCATCTAATGCCAGGGATCATCAACTTGTCTAGTTCACATCCTACAATTGCTCAATTGTTCAGAGAGCACAAGTCACAAAACTTCCAAAGCGAGTGTCCATACTTTGCTTCTTAAACTTTTCGTTGCATGACCATAATGACCACACACAAGCATTTATAGCGTGGAAAAATGGTCCAGGAATTATCGGCTTTGAGGTTCTTGCGGGACACATTTACGGTCAAAATACATAAGTAATGCTTTTATATATTTCCTACAATTTAAAATGAGATAATTATAGTTATGTACCTTCGTTAGTTTACAATATTCATCTATTGACAATGATATGATTTTCAAAATGCCTATAACAAAAGTTAAAACATCAATCCATTATCAACTTTAATGAAGACACAATAAGAAAAGCACATAATTAATCATTCTAGCATTAATTGTATATTGTACCTATTCATAGTGTGAAGAATGAACTTGCTTTACGTTAGTCAGAGTGGAGTGAAACAAACTCAACAATTTTATTCCAGCAACTAAAGCATCTTGATACTCATCTTTCATAGGAATGCATGACCATTTCTTCTCCAGTGATTCACTAGTATCAAATATATTCTGAACCAAAACATTATTTCTTAGTGACGGCAACTAAAGGTCAATTACTTTCTTTTGAACATGGAATTGTTCAGAAGCTTCTGTTGTAACATCAAACGCTTTGCTTGTAGATTCTGTATGAATTTCATAAAAAGTGCCATTTTGTTTAAGTCCTGAAAGCGATTATTGAATGCTTTTTCGTAAATCACTAGGATGTTCCAACAATTCCGTCTTTATAGTAGAACTATCGTCCAACAAATAGAAACTGAAAAGGTCGAGGTCCGGTAATTTTTACTAGGCGGGCCACAGTTTGCGCATGCCTGCCATAGGGTAAATGTAGCAACGCATTGCATCATTTGGCATACTGACCTCAAATTTCCGCCATTAGGTTTGAAGGTGTTCAAAAGTGATTTGTGAAACACTTTTGCTTCATGAGTAATATTCGTTATTGTTCAGATACAAGTCTATCTACAAAATTCAATGAGACTGCTCTTAAAACGAAACTGGAAATTACGGATATGTTTTTTCCAGAATATTGAACGTGGTGAAGTAAATTGTTCATGTCTCATTTCGTCTGCATTTTACAACAGTCCATTGAAGCGCACTGGACATGCTGTGTTATACTGCTCCAAAGAAAAAGAGTTATTATTACGCATGCAAGATTTGTTACTAAGAGCTTGTGATTCTACTGTATCGAATGACTTGAATTTTGGCAATTGTGTTTTTTACTTTTTCTTTCCTTATGACTTTTTAATTTTTTATCGACGGCTGTAATTAGCACATTGTTGCAACTGTTATGATAGATAAAATATAATGTAATTTTTAGCTACAAAACCTAGTCAATTTCATCTTTAATCTTCTTCTCTGAGAACCATGAATTGACTTTAGATAATTTCTTCAAAAGACTTGTTCTCGTTCTTAATTTATTGGCGAGCTTTCGGATGATAACTTCACCCGCCCTCAGGCAAGTGCAAGTAAAGAGACACTCTTACTTGCTGGTTTACTTGTACTTACCTGATGACGGGTGAAGTTATCATCCGAAAGCTCGCCAATAAATTAAGAACGAGAACAAGTCTATTGAAGAAATTTTTTAAAGTCAAAACCTAGTGAAGTATTTTGAAGTGCTCCATTGTCCAAAATCAAAACAGATGTTTAATCTTAATGGCATGAAAAGCGCCACTGATGCGGCTCAATCATCAGTAGCCACTTCCACACTGTTAAGATATTTTCCTCGCCAATGGGCACTTTATTTTTCATAGCATCTTGTCCATACATATAGTGCAATCAATATAGGCCCTATGTACACGCACTTAAAACTTCTTCATTACATGAATATTTACGGTGATGGCTATCTGTAGAAAACATCTAACTATTGAAATGTCACAGAAAATCATTATTTTGATCTAATTATCATTAAAATTATTCTTTTTCGATGCATGCTTCTAGACAGATCAGAAACAGACAACAACAAAATTTCACAAATAAATACATGCATTCTGACTTTTTTATTAGAAGTCACTTCGCATTTATAAAAGCTTTTTAGGTTTTCTCAACGAAAATCAATGAAGGTCACAATAAATAGTAAGAGCAAAATAAGAAATGGCTTGGCAATTTCAAAATTATCTACCTAGTCTTTTACGCAATCCTATAATCATTCATTCTGCAGGATGGGAGGAACCTGCTTATTATTTAGACGTCAAGAATTGGCTCTGAACCTCTGCCGGAGAGTTTGAATAAGCAAGAAACTTTTATTTCAAGCATGGTTCCTCCCCTACTACCTTCCAGTCGATTGATGGTGACTTTTTCCAGTACTATTCTACGTCGAAACTCATTTCTGCCATCTGTCTGCATGATGCAGTCTCATATCCTCTGTGACTAAGATCATAGACTCAAGATCTTATCTTAACTTTGCGTTTTAATTTATCGTAACGACTTGATTTTTTAATCTGTTTGTAATTTTGATTCATATTCACAGTCTGAATAAACGCACCTCTTTCTCTCCCAGATGAAGCACGAAACATGCAAATTTACAACTGTGTCGAAGTCTTGTGACCACCGCCGATGATGACTCTGGTCAGCAAAGACTTTTACCTCATTATTTATTGGCTTTCAATCGTTCAAAAATTAAATAACAAATTGCTCAAATTAAAAAGAAATTTGTTTCCCTAGGCACCTGTGAGTGCTATCACGAAAACAGTCAGCAGTATTATTAAGAAATTGGCATTTGTAGTTTGGTCGAAATATTTTAATAAGTTTTAATGATTTTGATGATGTATCTCTGACTGGAGAACATCTTTCATCATGTACAGTGAATTTAAAATAACAGAATACAGTATAAATGTGCTTACATTAGATGAATAGAAATCCTGCATTGTAGTCTTAAGTCCAGAATACACGTTGAAGTCATATACTCGTATTTACCATAAGCAGCAAAATTCAAAGTAAATATAAAACATGAATCTGAAAGAACATGCTGTGGTGTACATTTATAGGTTAATACAACGAAGGCTAAGAAGACCTCATTCTTCATTGTACCGTTGCTGCAAACAGAACCATGAGAGGAATGAATAACTTCGTAGAGAGAATTGAATACTACGCAACGTTGGACAAAGACGTGTTTCGGGTATAGTTTTCGGGTGTGTTTAACGGACACCAAAATGCATCCTTTGAAAACTGAACTTATACAGTAAATCAATGCTGCTGGGGTTCATGTTTACTTTGGGTAAAAAAGGATAATAATTAATTAAATGACAACAATAATCGGGAAAATTCTGGAAAAATCAAATATTCCCATTTCAAATTCCGATCTTCATCGAATTCTATAAAATAGGATTCTAAACTTTTTGTCGCAAAAAAGATCCTACAAGAAATATTGTGTTGATTGGCACATCAGCCAAGTCAGTTAAAGTTACCTCGCAGTTGTGAAAATTGATAGCGCTAACTGAAGTCAGGACAGAATTAATGAAGCAACGTTTCGAGTGCTAACATGAACTATAGGCAATGATATTACTTTTTGTAGCTCAATTAAAACCCTTAATAAGTCTATGGAAACGGATCCCTTCGGATCTTCAAAGCGGACTGTTCCTACATGCATGATAATGCAGACAGGTCCGTGTAAAAGACGTACTTCATGGTCCCTATATGGCGACTCTCCGGACCTATGGACACAAACCTTTTCCGACCTTTAATACGGATCATTTCCTAAACAAGATGGGGTCAATAAAGGTTGCTGAACATAATAACGTAATAAATGATATTATGATAATGCTACTGCACTGGAAATCAATTTAGAAAAGCGAAATATTTATTCTATACTCCTACTACTTTTAGCAAGTGTTAGATGAAATAGAAAACACTGACTTACCTTTCAATTTAGTCATGGCTTCTTTCATGAATCCTTTCAATTGCACCATCATTTCTGGTATTGTCATTATCGAATCTGATCCTTTTTTGATTTCTTTCAGCTTACTTTCAACGCTTGCTTTTGGAGTTTTAATAGAATTGTTTTTTCTGGATTTCTCTAAATATAGATCGTAGAAGTCTTTGACAATTTTCTCATGCGTTGTTTTCAAAGCTTTGACTTTTGCCAACATTGAATATATCACTTTATTTACTTCAAAAGTATGTTTTACTCCTGACAATCTCGTGTTATCCACTGCCTCCAATATTTTATTCATGTATAATTTATTACCGAATCCAAACAGATTTGCGTGCAGATCACCACTTACAGTAACTGACTTTCGGTCTTTTCCTTCAGTAGGGTTTGGACCATTTGTTGGCGATGTTTGGACATTAGCTGTCACCAGGAGGAACAAAGTACCAAGAATTGAAAACTTTGACAATAGCATTCTGGAATGAATGAAAACTTTCACTGTGTAAAAGATAAGACTGAAATCGCACAAATTGACATGAGTTGACAGATGCGTTCACACAACACTGTAAACTGTAAACAGTCACTGATCGGACAATTTGTGAGCCACATCAGTATTTTGGCACTTACTGCGTATTATCAGACAAATTTCCTGCTTGTCAGACAATTTTTGTCTCATCGCACGAACTAATTACATTATTGCGTTTACTGCCTATCATACTACTTATGACTAATAGATACACTTTTATTGAAATTGGATGGCATCCTTGATAATTTTCAATTATAGAATATACAATGTTGCAAATAAGTAGGGTTCTTTGTATACACCTTGAGGCATGGCAATAACAGGTCTGGATATTTGACGGATTGATGCCATCTTCTAATTCTGTTTTACAAATGTATTTTACAGCTTTTAAGGGTCTATGTACTTTCGTAAAGTTGACATTGACACAACAGACTTGTAAAGCATCAGAGCTGTTCATAATTCGAGTGTGAATGAGTGGAGCAGAGTTAGAACCTGTGTGATTAGGAGTGACTAGTTGCCATTAGCTGATGTTGAACAGTTTGATCATATTTAAACACTTTGAGTTTGAGAGACAATACTTCTAGAAAAGTAGACAGAATTGTCTGATACCTTGGCGAATAATTGTCTCATCTTGTCTGCTCTGAGCGGCCACTTTTGGTTGTTCATTGTCTCATGTTGTCTGTTGCAATTGTCTGGTCATTTTGGCTGTTATTTTGTTTGATTTTTGGCTGTCTACAGTTTACAGTGTAAACGAAATTAGTAATATTTTCAACATTCAAACACTTAGAAAACATAGAATTCGTATTTTCTAGACGCATAGCAAATTTTGATGGTCCTCATTTGTTGCATGCGCTTGTGAGAGCTGAAAAAGCATTCTAACAAGTTTGCGCCAAATTCTGACAATAGTTTTCCATAGACTAATTTACGTTCATCCAGAAAAGCGAAGACAAAAAGTAGAGGCAATCACAAATTAAATGTAGGACACAGTCATAAAAAACATGCATCATCAGGAAATCTAGCTAGCTTTGCACGTCAGATTCTTAATGAGTCTCACAATCGGCTCTGAAGGAATGTCTGACAAAATACATAATTTGCACTAACAAGCCAGCGCAAATACAGCATAAAAGGATAAAACATGATACCTCCCAAAGTCAGTCATTGACATATTTTCGCCTAATCATTGTTTGAGGCTAATTTGCTATACGTGTTATTCAACAGTTTGCCATCAAAATCGTGCATGCGATCAAGTAAGCCTAAGTTTGATCAATGTTTGTGAATATAATGCATACACTGAGTCAATAATCGCAACACATGAGTCATCAGCCTTGTTAATTTCAATTCATTTAGTTATTTCGACAATTTATTCTCTAAGTCAAAGAAATAAAGCAAAATTCGAGGATCTACAGCAAAGAGAGTGACCAAAAAATAGGACATGGATACAAGCAACAGCAAATGATGAATGTTCACATACGTCAAAGTGACCACTATCCCTAAATTTTGACATTGATCAGAAGGAACTCATGAAATTGACAGCAGAACATGCCGAAGCAAAAATTCATGAAAAAGAAGAAGGTTGCACGAATGCTCTACATCGCTTATCAATTTTCAGTTGTTAGTTTTACAAAATTTGCGAAAATAAAAAAAACAGAATCTGCGATCACATTTGTTTGAATTTTTAAGTAAGTGTGGATAAAAGTTGGGACTGTCATTCATAATATATCGATGCCACTGAGTACTTTATGCAAAGCTTGTAGAGTTTTATCAACATATTAAAGACTATTTCTTGCAACTACATGAAATCAAATAGCGTGAATTCACATTGGGTTTTTCGCATTACACGTACCACCCTGTGGGAACGCATCTTGCTAATATCAACAGATTATCTGGCGAGGTAGCGATTTTGTGGATAATTTTTTTAAAGGTTCATTTTCGTGTAAAAACTATCTCCGCATGTGAAAATGGTCATAATTTATCCAAAAACATGTGTAAAATTAAAAAACGACAGGTGGCGAAAAAGTTGCTATAATTGATTGGTAGATATTTGGTTACTAATGCGAGCTGATTTTTCGCCAACCGGCGAAATCGTGGATATTGTAGCAACTAATTAGTGGTAAGTAGTAATGTTCGTATATTACCTTCACATGAACATACGTGTATATAGTATACTCAGTCTGATCTGATAAAAAGGGATCTTTTTTTAATTCACGAAGGCTTAAACTAAAAAAAGTATTTATCTTCCATAAATGTCGCAGTAAATACTATGCTATTATTCAAATATTTATCATTGTTGTAAATTATTGAATGTCAAGAGATGCTATGAAATTTTTATTCTCTATATTCTTATCATTGTCAAAGAATGATAGTCTGCACTTATTTCTTAGATAGATTAGCCATATGTGGGGGATAGTGAGGAGGTGAGGGAGAGAATAGAGCCTCAGCTGTAGAGGCGGATTACTAAAGAAAATAAGAGAGAAAGTCAAAAGTAAAAGGTGACATATAGAGCGCGAATTGTCGCCGGCGAACTTCGCCAGCGAATATCCCGCAAATATGACTGAACTTTAGCATGATATTCTGCAGCTGACATTCGCCAGTTTTTCGCAAGATTCGTTCCCACAGGGCATATGCATATTATCCATTCGCCTTAGCACACAATGAAGCGGAAATAAATCAAAATTACCTTAATTAAGAAAGATGTCAAGTAGAATCGTCCTAAATGTTTGATAATTTGCTTCTCGATAAATTGTTCGCTAAAAGTTATCGGATACATTATGATCAGATCGCTTCTAACGAAGATTCTCTGGAGCAATTAAAATTCGGCTATTATTGTTTTATTGAAGTATCGCTAGCATCAGCTTTGACGTCGAAATGATAAAATGAGCGTGAGTTAACATCTAAAATGTTTGTATAGAAGATCGGTTTCAAAAGCAATGCCTTTCAATTCTTTATTTCACAATCGCAAGATGATAAAGCTGCAGTGTGAAATAAACTGAAATTTAATAAAAACTAAAAGTACAAGAGTAATGGCAGATTAGCAATTATGAACTAAATCAAATTTAAATCACGAGAAGTGGGTTTTATTTGATCAGATTTTTTAGTGGGTTTTCTTTCAGATCTTATTTTCAATTAGCGGACTATCTAAGTCTACTTAACTAGCGTAACTCGGAAAATTGAATATATAAGCATCAGTGTAGAAAGCATTTCAGCTAATGAACTCAATTTGTGCACCTTTCACTTTAAATGCTACAATCCGACACTGAAACCGGTTACCAATCTGAATGACAAGCCTGCCATAGATTTTAGGATAGGCCCCTTTTTCATTGTTTTGCAGCATCTTAGTGGCAATGGTCCACGGTGTCACGGTTTCATTTTTGAAATTTCTTAAAGATTTTTCTTCAGATTCCTATGTAATTTGACCTCTAGACTCTGAATATGATGGTAAAAATCATCTATCAAAGACTTTTAGCACACTGAAAAGCGTTTCTTCGGAAATTTGAATAATTGGCTGAAGGAATGCCACAAAAATGGAACAGCATCTTCGAGAAAAGTTTCAATAGTGCGCGCAACTTCCTTAAAAATGTTGACAAATTGCGCTCGATTGCAGCAATCGATATTTTGCCTTTTGCATCAGCTGTCTGAAGTTTAGGATCATGTACCGTAGTTACCGAATCTCTTGGTAATAGTTTGGACGAGAAGTTTGACAAGTTTTGCAATGAAATTTTAGCTCTAAATTTTTCAATTGCACCCAAACTTAATTGCGTATTTCATCATGCGACCGAATTTTGTTTGTCCACGTACCAAGGACTGAGGATATACAGCAAACAGGTCAGCGAAACTTTGCATTCAAATTTCGATTCCATTTGGCAAAATGACAAAGTATGAGAGACACTGCTAATCCGAACTTTGTCAGAAAACTCCTAGCCGCTGTACAAACCTACAACGGAAGGCATTTGTAGAATATGTTGGAGCTTGTAGAACCTTTTGATAGTTATGAAGATTATAATATTTTTCTCATTGTAATAGAGCCTGTTATTTAACCTAATGCCGAAGAAAATGTAGAAACATCTTCAAAATTATTTATGAGCATTTTATGAAAAGGACGAACTTGAATATGGCAATTTAAGATAATTTTGAAGGATTTGCACCGTAACTAATGCCATTGGGTAAGGATTTGTCCCATTCAGACGGTTCTTTCATGTTTTATGAATTCAAAAGTAACATAGTTTTGTCATTTCTGCAGTTACATGCTTTATCAATACTTAGAGCTGATTTAAATAACACATGAAGGTAATGGTTGGAAAGCTGCTAATTAATAATAGGCCTATAGCCTAATACTTTGATTAATAATAATTTTTATGAATTTTGTATTCTAATTCGTGATTTTTTCTCGAAAAGCCCTCGATGGATGATGTTTTAACCATCATATTCAGAGTACAGAGGTCAAATTGCATAGGAATGTAAAGAAAAATCTTCCAGGAAATTTCAAAAATGAAACCTCACTCTCCGTGACACCGTGGGTCATCGAAATGTGATTTACTTCTGTGGCAAGACCTATACAAGTTGGTACAAGTTAGTATACACAGAATTTTCAATTTTTCAATAGTATATCTATCTGGATACTGCCTCTCTCCCTCTCTCTCCTTCGCTATCTCTCTCCCTCTCTCCCTCGCTATCTCTCATTAGCTTAACATCATCCTATGCATCCCCTATTGCATCCCCAGCATGCAAGTGAATGGAAGCACTAAAAGGAGGGTGCAGCGCAGGATCATATAGGCCCTGCTAATTACTCAGAGGGATAAGTGCTCGGTGGTAATAGTCAAGGTAACTAGATAAGTGAGAAGTGCATGTACAGTATCTGTAGAAGACGTTAATTTTGATAAATACTATTAATAAATATATATTATAAATACTAGTAATAGATACTAAAAAAGCAAAAATTGACGCTTGACTCTTACCTCAAAATCGGTCTGCAAAGTATTACTTCAATCCTGAAGACACACAATTGAATACTGGTGCTGCTTGAGAAAGTTTTCATGAATTAAAGAGGATCGTGGATAATAAGCGTGGATTGCTTGCTTTTCATAAAACATTACATTGCTTCACAAGCCTCGCCTTGCAGAGATCAAAGTTGACGCAAGCGTGTTGGTACAACGGATAAGTTGAAGATTTAACTTTTGCACGGTGGAGGAAAATGAAATTTGGTGAGAAACAATGTGGGAATTGCGTGTAAGTAAATCTCTTATGATCTGAATAGCAATCTGACTATAGTCGATCACACCTTGTCTGAATCAGCTCTTGTCGATGGAAATGCTCAAAGCCAATATGAAAGTTTTCTGACTGCTTGGGAGTTTCGAAAGATAAATTTGTAAACAAGAAATTTCAAGACAGGGTTTTCGAGAAATGTATTTAAAGCTTTAATTTTAGTGCTTTTTTCGAAATCAGGGTTTTAGATTATGACTTTGGCAATCTTATAAGTGATTAGAAGCTGGTGTCGGTCGGCAGTTGTCATGGTTCACGCTCCTGACCCATACAGCATAGCCGGCAGCACACTGCTGTTGAAAAGGTTAGCTCTGGTTTTAGCTTTTGTGCACTAGTATAATTGAGGAAATAGCACATGGAATTTCTATGAAAATGTTGTTATGTCATGTGCTATGTCAGTCAAAGGAAATAGATTCTGACTAAAAATGACTATTCGTGAAAGTGAGCTGCAGACGCTTTCTACATGCATAATGATGCTGTAGAAAATGTATCTTCCACTTTAATCTGCAATAAATTACTCAGCAAAATCTTCCTTATGGCCTCGCAATTTCTCCGCTGTGAAAATAAATTAGAATGATTGACCATTTTTTAAAATTATTTGAAGGACGTTCCATATATCTGATGAAGAAGTCACGAGCACTTTCAGCTAGTACCGCAAGCCACTATCACGCGCAATCTGTTTCGCTGGATAATAGCCTGCGGTGCTAGCTGCAAACGCGCTCTCGTGTGGGAAAAAATTAGTTTTCAGTTATCTTCATCAGATATATTTGTAACATAGGACAGATTATTTTTGCGCGAAAAGTGTCATAAGACGATAAATTAAAAGTGAGAAATGCATGGCAGGAAATTAGCAATAAAATTTAAGTTCCCCCTGCCACACTGAATATAAAATATATAATTCATAAAGATAATAACATCATAAATCAAAACAAATAAAAATATTCTACAAACTAAATTCCGCCTATCAGCAAATATCATTGAATATTGAAGGATTAACCTATACAGTTTAGAGAGTTAATTAAAATTGAACGTGAGAATCATTAGAGCGTGTAGTTTAACTTCAAATTTTCATCATTTGGTCGAAGGGCATGCTGGTTCGAAATTTCACAGAGGAAATAGAAGTGCAAACAACACTGTTGAGTAATTCGAATGGTATTACGATATACATTATCGGTTTTTAGATTTAGGTGCCTCCTATAGATAAACAAATATGTCAAAAGACTACATATAGAAGGTCCTTCGAGTGATTAAAAAATTTTTCCGTTGGAGATACCTAAAGTTTTCAATCCAAGCCATTTATGAAAGTCAAATCAATTGATCCAGCAGCCGTGCACTTTTACAGCAATCTACCGGCAAGTCAACAAAATGGCCAATTATCTAATAGGAGCATTGTAGACTTTCTTTTAAAGCATAAACAGGACTTAAGTGTAATAACTTGATATCTTATAATGAAAACAGTGAAACCAAAAAAGCATTGCAATGGCAACTGTCTCCACAGGAATGTGTCTTATTTGCGCAACATAAAAAGAAGACAAATTATACAGGGTGTCTCAATAGTTCCGCACCATAGGAAAAATATGGTAATCTACACACTGAAACATTGAATAGGTTATTATAGATATTTCATGCAAAATGCAAAATATTTTTCAGATTTCATTATGTAAAGAATTTTAGGGTAAATCCAATTTATTCCACAACATTTCTGTCTTTTCAACTTTGGGTTTCAGATTTCCGTGAAAGTTTTTTACGCTGAGCACGAAAATCTTAATGGCGACCACACCAAATAGAGACTTTCTATAGAAATCTAGCACTTTTAAAAAAGCTATATTGTCTACATCTCGGTCAGAGGACACATCATCTCGGTCGGAGGACAAATTGATCTCGGTCAGAGGACACATCATCTCGGTCAGAGGACACATGATCTCGGTCAGAGGACACATCATCTCGGTCAGAGGACACATCATCTCGGTCAGAGGAAAATTGATCTCGGTCAGTTGACAAATTGATCTCGGTCAGAGGACACATGATCTCGGTCAGAAGACAAATTGATCTCGGTCAGAGGACACATGATCTCGGTCAGAGGACAAATTGATCTCGGTCAGAGGACACATGATCTCGGTCAGAGGACATATGATCTCGGTCAGAGGAAACATGATCTCGGTCAGAGGACACATGATCTCGGTCAGAGGACACATGATCTCGGTCAGAGGACACATCATCTCGGTCAGAGGACACATCATCTCGGTCAGAGGAAAATTGATCTCGGTCAGTTGACAAATTGATCTCGGTCAGAGGACACATGATCTCGGTCAGAAGACAAATTGATCTCGGTCAGAGGACACATGATCTCGGTCAGAGGACAAATTGATCTCGGTCAGAGGACACATGATCTCGGTCAGAGGACATATGATCTCGGTCAGAGGAAACATGATCTCGGTCAGAGGACACATGATCTCGGTCAGAGGACACATCATCTCGGTCAGAGGACACATCATCTCGGTCAGAGGAAAATTGATCTCGGTCAGTTGACAAATTGATCTCGGTCAGAGGACAAATTGATCTCGGTCAGAGGACACATGATCTCGGTCAGAAGACAAATTGATCTCGGTCAGAGGACACATGATCTCGGTCAGAAGACAAATTGATCTCGGTCAGAGGACACATCATCTCGGTCAGAGGACAAATTGATCTCGGTCAGAGGACACATCATCTCGGTCAGAGGACAAATTGATCTCGGTCAGAGGACACATGATCTCGGTCAGAAGACAAATTGATCTCGGTCAGAGGACACATCATCTCGGTCAGAGGACAAATTGATCTCGGTCAGAGAACACATCATCTCGGTCAGAGGACAAATTGATCTCGGTCAGAGGACACATGATCTCGGTCAGAAGACAAATTGATCTCGGTCAGAGGACACATCATCTCGGTCAGAGGACAAATTGATCTCGGTCAGAGGACACATCATCTCGGTCAGAGGACACATGATCTCGGTCAGAAGACAAATTGATCTCGGTCAGAGGACACATGATCTCGGTCAGAAGACAAATTGATCTCGGTCAGAGGACACATGATCTCGGTAGGAGGACTTGCTACCTAATAGACTTATACTTATATGATGTTTGTACAATTTGAGCGGTATAAGGCTACATTACATGTTGATTGTTGGCTTGTCAATGTGCTATCTGCTCCAATTATAATTTCAATGAAAACTGGTGATTTGAAAATAACCACTGTATTTCCAGAACTCATAGAATATCCAAAACGAAATTGCCAACGAAATTGGAATAGTACCTACAGTGGGCGCGCATTCACTCATCGTTGATCAAAAAAGCTGAGAGCATTTATCAGACTGCTCTTTTCAAACTCATAGCCTGAAGTAGCTCCAGGAATTGTGGAAACAGGCATAGGAAGAAGATGACAGTCTGTCTCCGGGACACCGGTGTCCAAATCGTCTACAGTGGGGAGAGTGTAGAAAGATCTTTTCGTGTCCAATGGTACACTGACATACCGAATCGCAAGAAGAGCACATGTAGGACCAGAATCAACAGAAATAATTTGTCCGATGTAAACACGTCGATTGGACCGGCGACCAGATGCCGCGGCCAATGCTACGGCCACCCAATGGCCTGTGCTTGATTGAGTGATAGGCCTACATGGTGTGCTAGCTACATCGTTAGTAGGAATATCATAAGGAGCATCGTCTAAAGTCCATACTTTTGGATCAAAACACTGACATGTCATATCCAGGGTACGAATGCATGTGCCACATGGCATGCGTCTGTAGTACATTGGTCCATTACATACCGAAAACGTTATGCGTTTTCATAATTCCGGGAATCTTCGGCACCAAAGTTGAAATTTGGAGCCTCATGGAGTCAATTTCTTCCGTAGTCACCTGCAAGGAAACGATAAAAATAGATTTCTGTGAATTTTATTTAATTGCTTTTAGATCCGTATAGAAAAACTTTAAGCATAAGTTACAATTTGATGACCCATTTTTCAAAATGTATAATACAACGCAGTCACAAACATAAGACGTAAGGATCAAAGTCTACATTAAAACATGTTAGAAAACTTCTCGCTGACTCGAAGATGTTATCACAGTGTCTCTATACAAAACCCTTTACTTTACTTACTTCTTTCACCAAAATTTTTGAATCGTTTGATTCAAGCAGCTGCACGATATCTTTGCTGTTTTTTACATGATTCCCGGTCGAGACATGTTGATCAGCTGGACGCTTTATGGATGCCCCGATCCCATCTGGGGCTCCTTTCCCATGTCCCGCCTCCGAAAAAATCCATTCAAAATTTTCTATCTGTTGCACTTGACAAATGTGACGAAGAAGGAACATTGTCGTTCTGTTTCGATACTGAGAAGTCGGGGAATCGGAAATAATGACAAGCTGAAACCGAAATTTGCCATCCTCATAATTAAATTAATTTTAATTTACAATATGGCAAGTTGTAATTGCACACAAGACTAATTGCAGAAAGTATTTCGAAGCTTATAATTATGTTCGTATAATAAAATATCTATAATGTTTAAGAGATTGTTTATGCATGCACATGTACGCCCCAACCTGGTGCAAATGGCCAGTAATGTAATCTATTAATTACATGAATGCCTATACAATGAAATGAAATGCGAAACCAATTTAGGTCACAATTCCTTATAGAGCTATGGGCCTACCCTGTCAGTCATTATACACAATAATAGGCATGTGCCCAGAGGTCTACCAGGACTTCAGCATAGGTCTTCTCAAAATTTCGTGCCACGAAGCTCTGTTTATCTTCGAAAATTTGTAGATATTTTTCAATTCCTCAAGAATGCTGAGGAGATGAGCTGCCACACTTTCGCTTGTTTTTCGATAATCGTCCGAAATTGTGGAGAACGATTGTTTAAAGTGATCCCCATAAGCCATTCCTTGATGGATAACAATTTGAGGTGAGTGCCCGAAGTGAGCAGATTGGACTTCTATTCCATACTTTTAAAGTATAATTTTCGGAAAAATCGATGTGCAAGACCATCAATCCTGTCTCAAGAGTATTCATCAAATGCGTGATGGCTTTATAAATTTGCTTTACCCGAAAAGTATGAGCTGAAAATTGCTCCGATTCATGTAAATAAATTCTCGTCAATTCCGCTACACTTTCAAGTTTCTAAAAGAAAGGAATGCATGTTTATTAATATTCCAAAGCAACATAATTTTAAAAATTGTACCTCAACCAATTTTGTTGTAATATGATCGCCATCATCCGATCGCTCCCAGCGACAGAATTTGACAATGTCGGCGGTTACACCCTAGTCGCCCGTCCATGGATAATTATGGATGATTTCATGCATGTATCAGAAATCAATCATGCATGGGGATGCATGATTCATGCATGGGAATGCATGATTCATGCATTCCCATGCATGAATATTATCCATTATCCATTAAGTATCAATGATTTATCAATGTGACATTTGATGTTGCTAAAAAAATCATGCATGATTTTACGATGCACTTGATGAAGTTGACCATGGTCCCCAGGAAGGTGGAGTGCGCTTTTAAACAGCACGATCGATACAGAATTGAATTCTCCAACTGAGTGTGGAATAGACCAGTTCGTGTTAGAAATATGCAATGATTCATTGCACTTGCCGACTGGGGTGCTCGTAATCACAAATGGGTTCTTCACATATATTTCTATTCAATTCATTTCTGGATCGATCATGCGGTTCAAAAAATGAATTTCACCAACCTGACGCGCCATTACGTTTTCATCAATTGCATGGTAAATCATATCTGATTTGCATGCTAGAACTACCTGAAATTCACATATTAAGGAAATAATACATAGCTCATTATGGTATGAATAGATTTTATCTATAGCCTAACAAAAAACAATTAATCAGTGTAAACATGGAGGCTACAAAACATAACGAAAAAAGTTCACTTCATATAACAAACTTGTTCGCTAGTCTTTCTCTTTACAAACATTGAGATTCTTCTGAAATTGGATAATAAAAGCTAAATTAAGTTGCATAAAAGAAAAACAGAACAAACCTTCAAAAGAGTCAATTCAAAAAATTAAAATTGAATTGTTTTACATACTTTTATCCCAGGCACAGCTGCAGCAGCCAATTCAAAGTTCTGGGGTTTACTCTAACAAAATTTATAACTTAATTAAAAACAGAATTAAATTCTGTAGCCAACAGAAAAATTACATCTAATTCGCCTTTAAGAGTCCTGTTAGCTGGCCTCTAGGATTCTATGAACTGGAATAACACACGGAAATGATAGATACGCTAAGACACATGCGTGTATTATGAAGTTGATATAATCTCACTGTATAATCCATGCTATACTGGGTCTAATATATATGAAATGCAATACATTCATAGACGAAAAATTCACGAAGCATTCACGATAATCATGGTGACATAACGTTAGGACATTGCAAGACTTGAAAAATGCATATACACGATTGATGTAATGATTATCAGTAAGTCATCGGTATAATTTGGCATCATAAACAGCCACTGACACTTCAAGGGGCCATATATGTATAGTGATAAAACGGTAACCACGTTTGATGTCGAAGATTCTGACACACAAGTATGACATGCATAAACTCAATGGATTCCAAAAACACAAAGATTATTTCGCAGTATTCATCCCATACAATTCGCACGAAATATTGAAAGATCAACCATAATCAATCCAATTGCACACACTGACGCAGTGATCAGCAGCGAGTACCGAAAGTTAATAGAGGACAAAGGAAGTAAAGCATCAAATGTGGAGATCACCACGAGCATTAACCACCTGCAACGAAACAAAAATTACAAGTATGTTATTTTAAAACCATTGTAGGGGCTGTTTGCAATTGACGTCAAATAGGAGGGGGAGGGGCTTACTCAAAATTGACATTTGATGTTTGACTTTTACTGATTAAGTCACCTTTTATGAATACATGATAGCAACTGTATACCAGATTTTCCAAAAATTCACACTTGTCTCTTTCAAATTTCGGGACACGCGCGGATCATTAGACAGATTCTTTATTGATTTAAGATGACCAAATTGTAGCTGAATAGAATATCATTTTCAAATAATCATTAAATTGTTCCGCATAAAAAGCCTACTGTTTTAAAAAATCGAAAATAGCCGATGCTGTCTGAGTTGAAAATATATTCTCAAATTTTCGTCGTCCCCTGACGCGGTCTGAAACAGACAAAAGTTTGGGAATATATTTTCAACAGCATCGGCAATTTTCGATTACTTAAAGTGATCATTTATTTCCATTCTTATTTCTAGTTCATTATGTAATCACGTGTTTTATATCTATCAATATTCGATAAACTCCTTTTATATCATCTACATCGTACACTAAATGATGAAAGTCATGTAACGACTTAGAATTTCTGAGCTGCAGAGAAAAGAGAATGACCTAATCCCATTTTCAAACAGCCACAAATTTTGAAAATGATTCCTCTTTTAAAATACATACTTTAATATACAAGTAGAGAATGAGCTGCCTAACTCAGAAGCACCAATTATGACTTTCAATGAAATTGGAAGAACATGTGTATCCGGGAAAACGACCACCTTCAACGTCAATCCACACAAAAATGCCTGTTAAATGATCATAATAATTGCAACTTACCAGGAATAACGAGACCACTTTAAATGAGCTGCAGAAAAGCCCGAAACATCCCATGCAATTGAGAGAATCCGTGTAATGGGAAAACAACCATCTACAAAGAAGGGATTAAGTACAGACTGATAAACATAATAGTTTTACATTTACAGAACAACTATTACACAATTAAATCAAAAATTCCAATGAAAAAAATACATGCACTTAAGTTTTTCACTTTTATCTATAGATCAGTGGTCGGGCCAGAGATTTTTCCATTTTTTTTTCGCAGCTCTACAAAATTTTCGCAGGCCTACTAATACCAGCAAATTATAGTATCATATTTCATGATTATGAAGAGTAAAACACCGCTCTTATCAAAACTTGACCAATGCCCAATATCTGTCGGGACAAACTGATTTTTCAAAATGTCTTGCACAATCTCCGCAAATAAGTGCTTTCTTGTAATAAGCCAGATTTTTCGAAAGTAAAATACGTTTCGTCAGTGATGACTCACAAAAGATTTTTCGCAAATATCTGATTTCAGAAACTTGCTACTACTGCCATCTACTCTTTCTTAGGAGCCATTTTGTTAATACTTAACTACCTAAATTATAAAAAATAAATAGATAAATGAACGTTGTTCATACTCGGAAGCACATTAGGCACGGAGCCTTTCTTCCATGTGGCCGAGTTGTCATTTACCACTTTCATTCTTTTCCGTGCTGAGTGTTTAGCAAGAATGCAGAGTGTACCTATTTTAAAAGTCTTAGGTTTGACCAGACCAAGATTTGAACCAAGGTCTCCCGGACTCATAGCGAACACTCTACCACAAGGCCACAGCGCCGGTTCCTAAAGATAAACTGGCATTTTGTTACCGAATCCATCTTATCAGCTAGTACACACATGTGCATGTAGCAAATATAGTCAAAAGTCACTAACCTTACAACTAAACCACCAACAAAAATTTTACAACAAAAATTCTTGTTATTACATGTCATTTAAGACATGATCCGTTCCAGTTGATAACAGGCGCTGACAGGAAGGTCACAACAAAAGGAGATAAACCAATCAGCAATTGACAGAAAGCAGAAGTTTTCATCAAAAGAAAACAAGTAATAATTACGGATCGAAAGAGAAAAAGTGGATGATGCAGAAATTCAGCGGTGTGGAAATCTTGACTTGTAAAGATGCAACAATCATATACATGAAAACATTGAGCATGATGTCTCTGAGTATGATCAAGTATGATGTTCTCTTTCCATTGACTCCTCCTGCTCCTCACGCTGCTGTCTTGCTTGGTTTTCCATTAATATTGCACTGATATTTCCCATCAATTCTCTCTGTCTCGGAATGCATCGAGCTTGAGGGTATAGGTCCACCCCAAATTTCCCGGCACCTGGAGGAACTGAAGTCGATCAGTGGCGGCGACTGCACAAGCAACAAAATTTTTGCATCTGTTTGCAGGAAATTGCAGGAATAATTGGTAGTCGCATTAATCTGATGATCACATTATTTCTGCAACAGACGAAGGTCTTAGACCGAAAACTTGTGTGCCAATGAATCTAATTCGAGCAAAACAAAATGTGCTTTCCTGCAGTATTATCAACTCCGGCTCAATAGTTCTACAGCATATTAATGCTTTCCATTCCCTCGTGTGTTTCTTTTTTGTCCGATGTCTCTATCTTTTATCTCTTAGTGCTCTGAAGCATCGAATTTATTGTCACAAAATTATTTTCCTTTTTTTGCTGTAACTGTTTTCCACTTTTTTTGATGGTGATCTGTCCTCTTGTTCTTTAAAACAAGCCTTGGAATGCCGCTTGGCCAACGACACTTTTTACGAAGACTGTCTGTGGTTGGCAACGTGTGGCAGAACCATAGAAATTGACAACAATAAACAGACAACTAAAAAGATAAAATTGCTAACTTCAGATAAACAGTTTATTTCTATGGGCAGAACTGATTGTCGGCAGCTAGGTCAACGCTCACACACTGTTGATCAAAAATAGATGTCTCGAGATTCGGACATTTCATTTTTATGGACTTTGCATCATTTAAGAGAAAATTCCATAACAGTCTATTTTCCAGGGTCAGCTATGAAATTTTCTGCCTATCTGGTATAAAATGGGGTACATTTTTTGCAGCATCCACGTCTTTAGAATGCGCGTTCAAATTTTCTGAATGGAAGGTAAGAACCGTTTGTAAGATGAGAGTACATTCATTTAACATCACTCATCGCTTGATTTGATCTTTTCGGGTGATCTTAAAAACCACCAGCTGTTCGAGGATATTTTGGACAACTTAATGGCAATGCAACTGATAACACAAGGCTAGACATTGTGTTTTCTGCATCCATGCATCGTTAGCTGAATATCAAAAATATGAGTAAATCGTATAGGAAGTGTGGAGCGCTTCAAATGACTCCAGTTGCGTTCAGAATTTCAGGCATCGAGCGAGTGTACAAAATGAATTTCAATGCATATATCCGACAACAATACTCATATTAATTTGAATTTTATTTGTTTTGTCTATACATCAATTGAAAAATTATTTGAAATCAAGTCGGTTATCATTCTTCTATAGAACTATCGGCAACTTCTTAAACATGGCTTTGACAGCTTCGTATGCGGTTACAACATCCACAGTAACTCAGTAGATGCTCGGAACTACTGCTGCAATTCTTTTATTTTACTGAACCTGTTACAAGATGTAAGACGCTGTGAATAATATGAATGAAGCTTTAACTAAATGATAACGTAATGAATAACATGCTAATTAGTTGTTATTAGTTTGCCTTTTCCATCCTGTAGACCAGTGTTTATTCTATAAGACAACATAGGTTCATTTAAATGTAAGAATTACAAGGTTCAATTTTTCGCAGGACCAAGTCAATTTTTTTCCCAGCGAGTTCATTTTTTAAACATTTTCGCAGATGGCCGACCACTGCTATAGATCTGCCATTTAATATTACGTGCAATTATATACAGATTTAGATAGTTCTATATATAACGAAATTATCAACCGACCTTTTGATATGGCATATTTGAATTAGTTAGCATTGATCAGTTAACCGGGCTGTTCAAGGTCAATGACATACGGTAGTCTAGTCATGTCAAGTTTTGATAATGCCATGAATTTGGAATACATGCACATGTACTCGCTACGCAAATATATTTTGGTTTGATCAGTCTGAAATTGACAGATATTCTCATCTGGTACAGAAAGAAGGCACAAATATAAAAAGAAGAACTAGGCCTACATGTAAATAATATCAGGATTTCTGTTGAAAACTGTAAAACATACGTGTGTATTTAACGAAAATCAGAAAACAATTAAAAAAATAAATCTACTAGTGCAAAAAGTCTAAACATAGCAACTCCTTAATTACATCTCTACACAAATTTGCATCATCTTCTTACTTAATATGGGCCTATAAAAGCAATGAGTAGGCTTTTGAACAAGACGGCCCCAATCATTACAACAATCCTTCACTCGTTCACAATCAAGTCAATGTCATCATCTAAAGAGCTAAGTGAACTGTTACAATCTTCACAACACGGGGTGTGAAAGACGGTTTCTCAGTTTTGTGTGTGTCGGTGCGCATAAGCTCAATACTCGCTCCGTACCAGCACTGGATGGAGGGCAACTGTGGACAGCAGCTGCAAGCTCAGCAAATTTCCACAAAGACGTTTTCATCCGCATTTACTTGGACGAACCGCCAAACTTGACGGCTTACATATTTTTGATTTCACTTGAAAAAACAGGTGATATGAAAGATATGCAAGACAATAAATCAGTTATCGTCCGCTAACCTCCTTTATCCTTTCAAAAAATATACACTACGAGTGTGTAGGCACAAAACTCTCCCGATTGTTGTTAGGCCGAAAATTATAATGACTTAAATAAAGACACAAGGTGGCCGACGTTTCCCGTCCTGACGCTTTATCAAGGCCTAATATGATAAAAGTGAAGCACTACAGTAGATGGAGCCGTGTTGCGACTGCCTCGTGACGCCTGTTCATCCGAGGTTTACGATTATTGATCAGACGACATTCCACCAAGCTGGTCTCCAGCGGATCACTCACACACTTTAACCCCTTCACTGAGGCATGGCTCGCAGAGCGTGCATATACCGTGAAAATTCCTTTATCCTTTTACCGACGACAAGCAGATTTAGATGTTACCTGACTTCTGACTGCACACTGATAAATAATAGTCTTCAAGAAAGAAACCTTCACCGAGCGCAAACATCACTGATAAACAGGGGCAATGAAAAATTAATTTCAAATAATTGCTAGGGATTTGCTACAATTAGGTGCAATTAATTAATTTCTCAATTGACGAAATTAAGCTGACAATCCATTTGATTTTTTGGATAAAATTATTGCAATTAATTGGTCGGCCTACATTAACGTACATTACCTATATATGCGGGGATGAGAACGGGCAGTTAGGGGCTCTGACAAAAAATCAACTTTTGAAGGGCCCTCACGCAATCCTCTAGAATTCCGTGGGCTCTAAATAGAAAATTAAAAAAAATTCATTATAGCCTTTCAAGGGACACTGACGGAAACGCGTATCCGCTAAAGATTTTCATCCCTGTTATGCGAAGTTGCATGCTCTCTATCAATATCAATTTTTGAAGGCTGTAGTCATGGTATTTAATTTTTAAATTTAAATTCTACAATCATTTGCAAATAAGAATGACCAATAAATTCACTATGACTGAGATACTTCTTAGTTGTCTAAACTAATTTAGAGACGCATATGAAGACCAAAGATCTGTTATAGTGCCCGCTACTTTTGATAAGTGATCCTTAGATAACTTCGTTATAAATTAGTTCTGAGCTGCCAACGACTGTAAGTCGTCGTGCGAGGATTTCATAGAAGACTTAATTGGTTGTAGTCAAAGTAAAAGCAATTAAATAGACAATTAAAATGTGTGGTACCAAATAGTCACCACAGAATTCTGTTAAATACTGGTTGAATATGTGACAGTGAATTCATAGTCTTGGGAGCAAGGGCTGGTTCAACGCGGTATTGAAATCTTATCAATTTAAAATTTTTGAGTGATGAATATGTTTAAAGTATTTTCAGCAAAATATTACTGAATTCCATTTATTGTATTACACATTACTGTATCAAGTTATTGATTATTATTGAATTCTAGCGAGGTGATGATAATCCAGTCAACCAGTGGCTGTGACTGTACACTCCTCCCCCAAACTAAGTAGATACCGGTAGTACATGATTGTCATCCATATATTGTGACACAAATTACATGATGACTTACATGGCACAATCCACATACTGAGGACTGGTTCAAAATACATTCACTTTGACAATAAGTAGGAAGTATAAAATAGATATTCAACAAATAGAAGCAGACATAATTATAATAATGTATTGCATGCAAACACAATTCAAAAAAATATTAAGAATGCAACATAAGTACTTCACAATAGACTCAGTATTATACCCGCGACTGCCGATCAATATAATTTGCCACAAAATATCCAGGATTACAAAACATTCGGAAGCTCTGACATATCAGTCGTTATGAAAATTAAACGACTTACTTTTATAACCAGCTAAATCACAAATGAGGTCCATTTGTTCAACCGTCTAATGTAGCTAGCTTGAGCCCTATTTCTTAATCAGGGGATGGGACCATTTGGATTCATGCAGCCTCATCTAAAAAAATCAAGTATCCACCTACTATTCGTCTCAAACATGCTGTATAAACCGAGTACAGTGGCGCTGCTTTCTGAATTATTTTGAGTCATGACCGCAGAATGTGCGCATTAAAATTCGTTTCAGTGGTTGAGAAAATAAGGTTTCATTTCAAGACCTCATGTGTTGGTTCATTTTATAGTATATTATAATATCATGTTTTTCAATTTCATTAATTCATGATTTTAGCATGACACTTAAAAAATTGCAGAAATCTTACTAATTTCCAATTTATAATGTTACCCTCTATCAATTGGCCTACTTAGTTTCCTTGCCTGATACTACCTGAAACCTTGATGCTGTAAACCTAGTACGCACTACATCTACCGGATGAACAAGGAGTAAAACATAAGCTGTTTTTGAATTCCTACCCAGTCTAAAACAGTCGTGTTACATTCTCCAATATCTATTCCCGAATGAAACCCGGGTCAGAGTGAGAAAAAGAAATGGAACCCTCAATTGAAGCACAGTATAAAAATGATCACGCTGAAAATGATGCGACGCTTGAACTTTCCTACTGAATTTCAGAAAAATATTCATTGTTTTTAAATCAAAAACTTTAGCACCGGTAGGTCTAGAAAAAATGTTAAATTTTTATTCAATCTCAAGCACATTATTTCAAAAAGGAGACCATGAAGGTGTACGCTTACAGCTAAAATACAATTTAACTCACACTTCATGGAATAATAACTTGGCTTGTAGCATGAGTGATCGTCTTACCTTCTTTTACGAGGCCTCCAGCACGTAAACTTGAGAGAATCGGCAGAAATTGAGTCACACAGGTATTCGATTCACACATCTTCTACCATACTTCCTTTAGTTCGAAGAAGATTCACGAAATCATAGTTTGCCAATGTAAAGAATCAGCATGAAAAGTCGTTGGCACATCCAGTGAAAGCTTTACAATTCACAGCCCTTCTGTTCGAGTGAGGAGCGCACATCGAAACGAGCGCAGCAGTATGGCCAGACAGTAAGGTCACGCATTGTTAAAAGAAACGCAAAGTAAGTCAATGCGCGCCAAAGACGGCGGGCGAGGACACGCGCACACTATGCGTGAGTCACTCTATAAAGCAATGATCCTACGTGTAAGGCAAGATTGATGTTGTTATGACGTCATTCGATCGTATTATACAGAAGTCCTCGACTGAAGGCATGCAAGGAAGAAACAAACGCTCATATTAATGTAGACCTGCAATTATTAATGAAGTATGGGAAATATGGGTGCTGCTATTGTGCTTGTCTGTGAAATCAAGCTGCATGTTCATCGACTTCGCTAGTGCAAGTTACACTGTTCAAGTTCAATTCCATTGTTCACGTGTTTGTCTTAGAGATTCGGTTCCGTTTTGACACCAGCTGCTGTCTAGTGATAAAAAGTTGTGACTTTTCAATCATTTGACGTAAACATTGTTATCATGTAGCTAAACAGATGATTTCAGAAGTCCGCTTACTGCACTGTTTAATGCTAACAATTACATAAGTATGCAAGAATATTTTTGTTACATCGACAAATTAATTCATAAATATTTGTAAAATGTTTCAGATATGAACATTTAGGTGATTATGATAATATTTGTCAAATAATAGTCAAAGATGTATCAAAAATTATTAAAAAATATCAAATATGCAGTATTTGATTGTTTTATAAAACAATTATCTAATATTTGTAAAATTTGTCACCATCAGTCAGATATTAGATAAATTATCTCGGTTTTTTCAACCCGGGAATACTGTAAGAATTGAAAAGAATAATCTTTATTTTATCAATGCGAATTTATCATGAATGTTCAACCGGGATTTATGCATGAATCATCAATGCAAGTTTTTAAGATATTATAATTGCGTATTTTTGGTTCAATAATGATAACCGATGTATTTTGACAATGCATATAAGCTTTCCAATCATTAAACATGCTTAACAACAATGATTTTCAATTTTGAATAATCTTTATTTTATCAATGCGAATTTATCATGAATGTTCAACCGAGGTTTATGCATGAATCATCAATGCAAGTTTTTAAGATATTGTAATTGCGTATTTTTGGTTCAATAATGATAATCGATGTATTTTGACAATGCATATAAGCTTTCCAATCATTAAACATGCTTAACAACAATGATTTTCAATTTTGAATTTTCCATGGATTTATTGGAATCATCGATCATGGATTCTGTGTCCATGGCTGGGCTACTAGGGCATTGTTTGCATGAATACTGTTGCGACCGTTACAGTTATTACACTTCCGATAGCCGCAGTTTTCGTTAGTAATATCACACACCATCTCTGACGCTAACGTTTCTTTCTCCCGACTGGCTAAAATACCTCTCATGTACAGTGTGTCTACCAAAAGCTATAAAATGTGTGACGTTCGTGTTATAGCAAGTGACAGAACAGACTCTAATTTTATTTTATTCTAAATATTGTTGTTCATGGCTCTATATACGTGATAGCGATTTTTGCTATAATTAAGACTACATAAATATATCGAAATTTATTATTATCGAAGTTTATTACTTCGAATTATTTGTATTCCACAATTTGCTCTCAAGTATAAAAATGGAATCAAAACTCCAAACATATTACAACACATATAGTTGCAAGTATGAAGCAGGTCTAATGTAAAAAGATAAATGACTTATGTGAAAGTCGAGTTTTGTTCACTGACCTGAAAGTTGGTACATTTTATACACAGACAGACTCCACGATCTTTCAGTTTTGATCGCATTGCATAGAATGGCTTCAACGTATAGAATGTACTGCGTCCTACAAAAACATATTACTGTTACAAAAGTACTTTATAATATTGCATAGCATGTTAATTTACAGGTTCAGCATCCGGTCCATGCTCAGACAAAAATTTATGATAGAGCTAGTCCATTGTAAATTTCTAGTACCGTATTTGTTGTTTTACTCCTTTAGAGTTACGTGTTTCCTTCTTTCCAGCAGTTGCTCGGCTGTTGTCGTCGCGTAAAAAGAAATCGACGACTTCATTTCTCTGAACTGTGGCTTTGCGCTCGATTGTCATTTTGTCACTCATTCTCGGATCGATTTTTGCCAGGGATTTGAAATGACACTGCATCCCGCGGTATTTTGATTTCAGCTATAGAAGAATTAAACGTCGTAATATTTAATTAAAAAAATCAAAACTTCAATTTTCTAGGATATTCACCTTTTTAATTAGGTCACACATCTTAATGCGTCTCGCGTTTCTTTTTTTAATAGCACTCATAATGCGATGATGCGTCAAAACTATCGTGGAAGTTTCAGTCTTAGACTGCAAGGTTTGCGTGGCTGCTTTTATTGGTGACGAATTGTTCGAGTTCACATCAAGATTGGAGCATGATGTTAAAAATGATGTTATTGAATAATCGTGACACACTCGCATAAATAGAACTCTTACCTTGCGTCGTTGCAAGCGTTTTGTTAATCTCCAATTTTCCCTTTTCAATGATTTTACTTCTTTTCGCAGCTTTTTAATTTTATCTTTCTTTTTCCGTGTCTCTCGTTGTTGTGCCTTAAAACTTTTCTCATCTGACTCAATGGTTTGCACAGAACTAGCTGACACATCTAAATGTATTAAAGAGCTGTCGCTTTTAGTTGTCCGCATATGGCGCTTCTGAGCACTGCAATTTCTTCTTCGCAAGCGCTTAGCTCTATCATCTTCACTATCTCTCTTTTTCTTGTATGATTCTCTTGAAATTATCCTGCGCCTCTCAAGGAAGGCGTCACCCTCTCTTTTTTTCTTACGTTCCCGATAGTCTCTATCATACTGCCTTCTCCGTTCACGCTGTTCAGCCGTGAGCTTTTTCTTTTTAATATCGGGCATCACTTGTGCTGGACAATGTGAAGAAGCTAGTTGCACTATATGGTGAGACTGAGATTTATTCATGCATTCCATATAGCCTACATTTGTAAACTGTGATTATTTAAGTTTGTATAGGTGACACTGAAGCGATATGGCATGTAATTCAATACTTGACAGGTTTTGTTTCATTTGGGTTATAACTTTTCTTATTGCATTCATATATTAATTCAAATTTATTGAGGGGTGCGTTTAAAATACTTCAGAATCCGAAATCATGAAATGACATGCATGACAATTAGCCTACTACCGGCAATGTGTTGTTGGTTACATGTACGAAACTATGAATAACAAGCCCAATAATAAAACGCGAATTTTGGAAATTCATGATAACTTCACTGCGAGTAGTAGCCTTCAGCAGCTAGCAAATTGGAATAGTAATAACTGTATTAGCAATAGCCTACATACAGAGAAACATGAAGCATTTAAAAGAGAAATACATGCATGTATGAAGACATTTCAAACAAAGAGCGAAGTTATACGGTAGGCATGCGTTAGTTCAATTAAGTTTACAGGCCATAGGTTGTAGCTATTTGATGTTGCATTGTTATGCTATGTTACACTACATGCATGTCATGTGGCCTAAGTAGGCCTATCTAACCTGCCTAGACTGAAAAGACTGTCTGAATACAATCACCTTTAATAAAATCTACAATTAAATACATTGATTATTATATGACAGGCCCTTAGCATGCACAAGATGACAGCATCATTTTCACACCAAAATTGTGCACGTAGTAAAACGGTACACTACGTGCATTTCATGTGTGGTAGGTAGTGACCATTTTTTTAGGTAGTGACCATGTGAAAATTTTGAATCAAAATTTTTCGTGGAAAATTATGGAAAATATTGGAAAATTTTGGAAAATATTGGAAAATTATGGAAAATTTTGGAAAATTTTGAAAGTTTTGATTTTTTTGATAGGCCTTACTTTGAGCGCTTCAACTGCCGAGGCAGCTGCGTATCAATAAATTGGGTCTAAAGCTCTTAATTTCATCATTATTTCGATTAAGGCGATCGTAGCAATACGAGTTCCGTCCGCGGATTTTTTGAAGATTCCTTTGCCACCAGTGGCTTGTGCCATTTTGTTAGCATTTTTAATTAACACACAGACACAGTTTGGGATAACGTGAATCTTGCTTTACAATAGGGGTGTATTTTCAAGCAATGTGAAAGATCTGGAGCAAAAATAATGTACTTCATTTTGGAGTTTGCTTATTAGCTTGAAAGTTAAGTTTTATTATGCAGCGTTGATCATAGTGACACAGAATCTCCATGTGTTGATGAACAAGTGAAATATAAGCACACAGTCCATGCAGCATTCATGATCGACCATATTGGAAGACATAAAGACTGTAAACTCGTGAGATATTTGGTCACTAAAGATGTCTGTGATGAGTAAAAGAATATCTATGATAGCCTCTAACTTCTGGCCTATTGTCCGACATCTTCGTTGAGGATACACACCCTCCATTTCTATATAGTTCAGATGGTTCAGATAGTTCCAATTCGATTTCAGATCTGCCGAAAATGAATTTCAGATATGATCCACATGAATATCCAGTTGAATTTAAGATCTTTTCAAAGTTGAGCTTGTGACAGATATCTGAAATTCAGCTAGAGAAATCTGAAATCCATCCAATGTCTGAAGTTCATTTGGAAAGATCTGAAATAGACATGGAAAAGGTGCAGTTGGTTACAAAAGTTGACATACAATGATGATAGAGAAGTTTTCGGTCTTTGAATATTACATGGTCTTTTTAAACGACTATAATAAGTCTCCAAAACAAAGGGAAAAACGTCAATCACCAAAAAAAAGATTTCAAAATTTTCCAATGGAAAATTTTCCGGAAAATTTTGAAAATTTTGGAAAATTTTCTGGAAAAATCAATGGTACATGAGTACCAGTGAAAGCAATATGATACACATATTTGCATTTAATTGTATTATCAAGATACCAACAAAGCGAGATAGTTTGGATCACAACATTTTTTGATTTGGATAAGCAGCATATCTATATGATGCGTCGAGTACCAGACATAAGCTATAATTCAGGATAAATGCGCTTCAAAATGGTTGTTTCTTTCTACACTGTAGTTTAAATTAGTGCAAATGACGCTTCTTTCCTCACCTTAATATTCGGTTTCCATATTGCAAATGTGTTATAAACACATACAGATGATCACCAAGTGGCATGATACACGGAAAAGCGATAAAATGATCAAAATATGAAATTCAAAATCACTGAGACGAGTTGACCCAACCGACGGAAAGGCGATATTCGGTTGCCTTGAAGCAACCGAAGGAAAAGCGATAAACTGATCAGAACCAGGAATTCAAAAACCTTGAGAGCGCAGATCACCTACGAGCAGCAACGCGAGATGATGAAACGATGAGAATGAGCTATTCACTGATTGACGTCGAGAGAAATGCGTCTTACGCTTGGTGCGATCGAAACAATGTGCTATTTTGTCTGATGTGTGAGTCACTGATTACGAGAGTTTCTGGTTCTTCTGGTTTATGCATTAGGGTTCATGAGCCTGGGAACTCGGAGTGAATATTTGCATGCGCAAAACGAAGTGACCTAAATGCAATGCATATGTAATGTCCTCTGACCGAGATTTTTTATGGTCTCGGTCAGAGGACATTTTCGTGCTTTTTGGAGATTTTGAGAAGGTTAATTACGATAAATGAAAAAAATCTTTTGCATAGATGTTAAGAGTATGGATCCCTCCTATGCTGTGAAATTTCATCGATTTCTGACAAAATTTCTGGTTTCAGCATTACTATGAACTTTTTAGGAATATTTAAATCCTCTGGTCGAAAAAACGGATAAAAATATTTTCAAATCAATATGTCTCACTTGTTGCGGCACCATGTTGAATTTTCTTTACGGATTCATAAACTAGCACACTAGAGGATTCGTTTGGTCCTAAAAGTTTGATGGAAAAATCAACCCGATTAACCAAAATCTATGGCACTCCTATAGGAAACGTCCTACGGAATTATTGTAATTTTCCTATAGCGGGTAGTGCTATTGCTATGGAACTCTATTCTATGGCACTGTTGGAATGTTTTGTCCCATTGAATTTTGGGGAACTTTGATCCTATTGCCTGTGGGACTAATTTGTCCCATAGACTTGTGGGAAATCCTGTCCTATCGAATTTCGGGAAATCCTGTTCTATCGAACTTCTGTCCCATAGAATTTTGGGAAATTCAGTTTTCATGGCAGCTCCTAATGCTACAGCGTGTCTAAACCTTTCCGCGACATACTGACGCTTTATGTGATCATGATTGTAAAGAATAATCAGTTTAGTTTAGCAATTGTGATAATGTCAATTTAAAGACAACATGCATGAGGTATTTGCACTTTTCACTTTCGATCCCCTTGACATGTCGGTGAAAGTCCGGCCCAGATTTCAAAAAAAATAGTTTGAGAATCAATCACACTATGGAGCATTATTTTTTAGCTAATTTCATGATCATCACAAAACGCCATTAAATTCAAAAAACAGCCAATGATTTTTAATATCTTCTCTTTTTAGCCGTTTGAACACTTGCTTCGATGAAAAGTTTCTCAGAAATCATTCACCATATTTCTTTCTCTTCCATTGGGAAATGTAGTAGGAGGTGATCTGCAACAAACAGGAAATACATTATAACTATGCGATAAATGATAAGTTGATGATGGAACATAGACGTTCTGCATATAGGCAGATAAGCTTCATTTAAATGAAAAATAATGCAAAATATTGCAATTGAAGAGTATTTGATAATTGCTATGTTTCTTGTATTGGAGATTTATATTATTAATATTAGATTATAACATAATAATGCAAATGCGCCCCGCTGTGATCTTGCGGATGAAAAATATCGCCAGAAGTTTCATTTTACTTGTTTATTGTCACAACTGCGTTTCGTCTGCTCTCAGTAGTTGTGACACGCAGAATGAATCAAACTGATTGAAACATGATTCCTGCTAGAATATCGATCAGACAATGGTCCTTTCTTTTTATTCAAGTTGTCGATGCACTTCTTTTCCTATTAGTAATTTTTCTGCATATGTACTTTTTAGCTACTACTTATTCATTTCGTGATTGCTTGTCCAGTGACTGTCCATTGCTTGATCGATACTCTAGCAGGAATCATGTTTCAATTAGTTTGATTCAGCCTGCGTGTCACACCTAGTGAGAGCAGACAAATAAACTTTTGACAATAAGCAAGTAAAATGAAACTTTATGGAACATTAGACTATATTGGTTTCCATGCATGCATGCATGCGTATATTCAAGGTGTAAGTATGTAAAGTTTTCTAACTTTTTGCAAGCATCTTGCGATACTGGTAGAATTTTAGATTTGAAAGCACTGATATTATTAGAGATAAGATTTATGCTCTTATGCTTTCACCTACTAAAACCGCATCAGATAAAAAGGAAAGAGGTTAAACTTATTAGTGTGATTATCATGTTTGTATTAAAATTCAAGTGTGAATTTTAATTTTAACACATAATTAAAATAATTTCAAATATTATGGACCATGGATTCAATCTTCATAGATAATTAAAATACTGTGGTGGCGGTGATATTAGATTTCTGTCATTACATTTGGTCCATGCATGCTTATTTAGACAGCAACTCATCATACTTATGAATAGATTCTCTTCTTTGTTTCTTTGAAAAGTCGGTCACCTCAGTTTGATGGGAATTGTAGCATGGAAATAACAAAGAAAGGGTAATCATGGCTAATACATATTTAATCTCAATAATACATTAATGGATCACGCATACTTAATTACATACATGCATAAAGAAAAATATAGGAAGTATCACTTATTTGCTGGCGATCGACACACACTCTCAATTGTAGAGTCTCTCGTTTTAACGATCTATTTCTTCACTTATTCAATTAATCAATTAATAAGATTTGATGATGTAAAACCGAAATATAATTATAAGTACAAAGTGGAACAGAAGTATCTGTCGAATGTGCTAACTTATAAGCTAAGATAAGCTCGTACAGGGAATCCTAGTTGGTCGCTGCGCTCCTCAGGAAGTGACACCCTTGCAGATTCTGACAAGAGCTTTACATACACGGGCCACTGTTGGCGCATGTATAGTTATTCATCTCAGTATATTTTCGTTTCTCCCTAAGGAGAAATCTCCTGCCAAAGAGTGTCCGTCTTTACAGGGAATCCTACTTGGTCTTGATATCTGTACACAGGTTGTTTAATAGATGATATCGATTACTTGCACTGTCGGTTCCTAATTCATTGCTTCTGCGATGTTAAGTCATTCTTCCCATTTTCGGCAATTCGGTGTGCATCTATTTCTCGTAGAATTTGCTCCATGCCTTACAAGTGCAGTGCAACTGGCTGTCGAACTAACTATAAAAACAACTCATCCGACGATAAAATCGCCTTATACAAATTCCCAAATCCTGATTCTGATCAAGAACGGCTGCAAAAATGGATCCGCAAAACTCCCCGATCGTGGTCCGATCAAGACATCAGCGGTTTGAACAGATCTGGCAACAGCTATCGTGTGTGCGCACTTCACTTTGATTCTACGTGTATTATTTCAGAATCTAATGATACAAACTCAACGCGAAAGAAAAAGAGAGCCTCATCATCTAACCCTCTGTCTCTGAAAAAGCTTTCGTCCTCGGCGATTCCGACGATATTTCCGAATCTTCTGTCGTATTTGAGTGAATCCGAGATGCCTACGAGGGGTACTTCGAGTTCGATGTCGTCTCGCCTTGCTGCTGAACAAAACATTTTGGATACTTCGGTGAATTATTTTTTCGATAAAGATAAAATAGCATCGATCGCCGATATGAAAGAATATGTTCTTCCAAATCATTTGAGTCACTATGTGAAAGTAATGAAGGATGATAATTGCTATTTTCATGACATTGCAATTTCTTCTGATGGTATACCTCAAATTGTGAAATCTCTCTGCAATGGTATGGATCTTAATGTGTCAGCTGTGCATGACGGTGTCATTCAACCATCCATTACGGAAGATATTATTCGTTTATCGAAATTGGACTCTTTTAATCAGTTGGAGAATCTTCTTTCACGGTTGAAGAATGTGCAGGGTGACCTTGAACATGATTATCAACATCACATAATGAAAGTGATCCCTCACATAGATCAAGCCATATATGATGCCGAACAGAGTGATAATGAGAAAGTTTATTCCAAACTCAGTTTCCTTTTGGAACAATTTCACCTCATTACTATTAGAAAGCCGAATTACTCCTCAGAACTCCTATCCTTATCTCACCTCCTATTCAACCATAGTGCAAGTGCGTATCGATTTGTACAAGATAGTGATTGTTTGACTCTTCCATCTGCACGACATCTTCAAAGATTATCGTCGAATATGAGTGCAAGTATGTGTGATGATTCCCTTATTTCATATTTGAAATTGAAAAGTGACCAGCTTACCACGAAAGAAAAGTTAGTAATCGTTAACATTGACGAAATTCACTCCTCAAAGGAACTTGAGTTCAGTGGTGGCCAATGCTTTGGAATTGAATGTCACTCCAATGCCATTGCCAGAACAGTTGGTACTGTTTTGATTAAGTCAATCTGTACAAAGTATCAGGAGGTTATCATGATGGAGTCATCTCAAAAATTAGACACAAGCAAACTACAACCTATTAATGAAATCGCTCAGACTTCTACACAACAGCGGCTTTATACCAGTTGTTATTTCAGTTGACAACCATCCTGTTAACAGAAGCTTATTTGAAACAGTTTTGTGTGATGGTGAGTTAAAAACGCACATTGTTAATCCCGTCAATGGTGAGAAACTGTTTCTTCTTTTTGATCCCGTTCATAATTTCAAAAACATTTACAACAGTTGGTGCACTAGAGGTGTTTTCAAATTTCCTGATATGCATGATAACTCGAAGTTTCACACAGCCGATTTTTCAGACCTTATTGACCTCTACACTACTGAAGTCGGTAATCCTACTCACATTGCCTTCAAACTAAATCAGAAAGTATTGTGTCCCTCGAACCTAGAAAAGACTAATGTGTCACTTGCTTGTAGTGTATTCGACGAAACTACAGTATCTGCAAGCAAATTTTATCAGCTCTCTGGTGGACTTATTATTTTTCTCGAATTAATCACTGAGTTGTGGAATATATGGAACATTAGATCTTGTACCAAAGGCTACCATAAACGCATGCCAGAAGCCAATCCAATTCAACCAAATGACAGACAACTATCAAGACTTCGAGAATTTGCTATTTTCTTTGAGAACTGGCGTGAAGCAAAGTCGCCAGGCTTAAGCAAACAAACTTTTCTTGCAGTTTCCAGTTGCTGTAAAGTCTTGGCAGAGCTATCTGAATTTCTTTTTACATAATACGACTTCAAAACTATTCTCTTAGGCCGCTTCGTCAGTGACTGGATTGAAAGACGCTTTGGAGTCTATCGGCAATTCCACGGTGGAAATTTCTTCGTATCTGTGCGTCAGATATTTGAAGCTGAAAAGAAACTTCGAATTTCTTCTCTGCTGAAGTATCACGGGTTCAGTCTCCGTGATCTAAAACAATTCGCCAGTGATGACGATAACACTTCGTTAGGAATGAGCATTCCACGAATAGGAAGTTCAGACATTGATTCGCTTGACTCAAATGACCGGAATATGATAGCTTTTTTAAGCGGATATTGTTGTCATCTGTTGATAAAATCTCCAAGTAATACCTGTAGTGAATGTAAATCCTTGTTCATTGACAGTAGTAATACAAATTTACAGATCTGTGACACTTACAAAGGATTTGAGGAGAGTGATTTTGACTTGTTGGAGCTGAGAAACCGCGGTGGTCTGAAAAAACCAAGTTTCTTAGCCTTTTCTGTTGTTGCAATTGCATATTATGTTTTCGCAATCATAAAGAATACTGAATCGGTTCATAATCGATTATTTTATTCGTCCACAGTTGTAACGCTTTTGTCTCAATTTTGCATTGAAACAATTTTACAATCACCGAACTTGAATCATTTGTTAAGAATTTCGTGTAACTTGAATCATTCCACTCATGAACTCATTATGAGAATACTGCGTCCTGTATTCAATACCTTCTTAAAAAATTTTATGAAAGAGCAGAATGATCGCAGCTCAAGAGATTTTGAACAGTTACAAAGAAAAAAGTTGAAATTGTCCTCAGCAGTGTAGGCTAACTGAATTGCGATAGGAGGTTATTGCATGCGTCATGACCTTAATTTGAAATTAAATATTTTCTGTCTTGATATTGTTTTGTTATAAATCTTATGAACTTTATAAAGGAAAAGGAGGAAATAAGCAAAATACACAGAAAAATTAGTGGTCTGATTCCCATTCAGTTATAGTTATATCTACATGTATCATGCTTTCCTTAACTGTGATATCTTATTGTCATATTTTGAGTTATCTGAACACATTTCACTAAATTAAAAAGTTGGTGTTATAATATTATAAACAATCGGATACGCAGAGTTTAACTAGGTATAAGGGAAACCTAAATTCACGTCTCTTTCGTGTGCTGACTGAGGGAATGACAGAGAGGAAAATACAGGGAAACTGGCCCGCGTGTGTAAACGGCTGTCAGGCATGTCACTTCCTGAGGAGCGCAGCGACCAACTAGGATTCCCTGGCTCGTAGTATTCACTGCTTTTATGTGTTTTATATCATTATTCATCATGCGCTATTCCCACAATGACCTCCACAGTGGGAAATTTTTAACATCTATTTCAAGATCGCATCCCGATTCCCGACAATGCTGTTAATTTCAATTCCGGTCTCACCAATATAAATAAACACCAATTTTGTAATCTCGTTCGCGGTGCTTCAATGTTTTATCATGAATGCCAATCCCTCCCTATGTCGGCGCGCTCTGTTCTTATCTTACCTGTCAACTTCTTCATTTTTATCTTTCAGTGACACGTGTAAATGCCTGCTCAATTTGATTCATTTCATGATTATAAAAATCTGAAGGAAGGTGGAAAGCTCGATTAGCTTTCTCTCATTACTAGTGTGACTTTTACTATATTCAAAAAAAGAATACTTTCTCGTAATTATTTCCTTCCTTCTAAGAGAATTTCAAATAAAATATTTATCTTCTTTATCATTTAAAAGTTCTTAGATGCAAAGCGACATTTTCCTATCACACGCGGAAAGGGGCGGTCACAGAAAATTCCAGTGGGGGGATTAAATTTAATTGTTCCAATCCTCAAACAGAATAAAAGGTGAAGTAATCAGCAAATGTCTTAAGTTATATTGAATTGCCTGTTTTAAATTACATTTTCTTGTATATGTTCATTTAAATGAGATGCCATCATTTGAATTATCAGAGAGTTAGGAAAACGAAATCTGTTAATTAAGCACGATAGAACATGTGTTAGGTGATCCATCGGCACAACATTTAAGAAATATTGAGAACGAATCGAATGACAGATACATGTTATAGTCGTTCCAATTGGCAAACCACCACACATGTGGGTGGAAAGTCCGTGGGTGGAACGGATTTGAAAGCACTTGGTCAACTTTCTTGCATCACACAGCTGATGGGCAGAACATCTGTTAATTCAAGTGCATCATGTAGGATACGCAATATCACAGCGGGTCATCAACATCTGAGCTGCCTAGGATAAACAAACCTATTGCGGAGGCCGCTACATTCCTTGGTTTTACATGTCTCTAAATTGATAAGCTCTAAATCAGTGATATAAGCGGAAATGATGTAACGAGATAGAGTTCGTTTCGCCGTCCGACATTTGTACTATTTCAGTGCAGATACATTGCCAAATTATTGCTTGGAAGCTAAAATGTAGAATTTGCTGATGTTAAATTGATAAATTGAATGTTCATATTTTATATCACAATACTTTGGGCTGGTGGGGGGATGCATCCCGGCATCCCCCCCCTTCTGACCACCACTGCACACGTAAAACGCTGCTTGATAGTGATATATTTCCTATCAGAACAACTAAATGTCGAACTTACACTCCTTCATTTAAAGCGGCCGTCTTGAAATGTATTAATAGATGAAAAGTGTTAATTTAATAATTGCAGGATCACAGAACTGAATCCTAGTCCTGATCTTATTAGTGATATTCATGTGGAAAGATATCTTTCATCAGACTGCTGGAGCAGGATATTAAATATGAAAATCCGCAAAATCTGAACCATCCGGAAAAGTGCATGAAAATATAAAATTCTTTCAAAATTATGTCTGAAAGCAACTAAATGAAATTAAATAATTTTGGGTCCCAAAGTCCTGGGAGACTTCAAGCCATGTGCTGCTGACTTCGCAACTCTCCCCAACTCCCAGTCAAAATATTGCGTAACACATACTCGTATAAAATTAGTTCAAGCCCTTCACAATTGATCTGACAATTGAATACAGGTTTTTAATTTTCGAACTAAAATGGATCCATTTGTCTTCAGTTTTGATAATATTTTTTACAGAGGTCAATATTTTGATGAAGAACATTTTTTTAAACGTGGAGTTATTCATATCGATATGTGATTGATACAGATGTGAATCATTGCTTAATCGTAATGTTTTTAACAAGTAGGTACACAGAACTGATTTTTAACACATAATTTCCATGCTTGCAAATATCATTTCCTCTTCGTTTTTTCCTTCTTCATTTCTATGAAGAAAAATGTGATTTTTTTCAAAACTTGGATTGGCAGTATAAAGCGGCCTCGTTCACATCAGAACAAAGAAATTGAAACACTTCTCAATTAGCTATCTACAAGCACCAAACATGTCAAGCAACAAATTTGATCTAAAAACATTAGCTATGGCAAAAACGAGCCAAACTAAATATAACACAAAGATTAATATCTTGATTTGAAATCTAAAGCCTGCAGTCAATACCTGAGTCGAAAGGCAAAGCCTTAGACACTAATCACCATATCTTTTGCATCTAGCTCTTGAAATGATTGATTGATCTTTATGAAATGAAATTAGCTCTTGAGAATAAATCGAAATATAAACACACTTTTGAATAATTCTTTTACTATTTCCAATACTCATTAAAAGTAAATTCTCAGAAAATTACATTGATTTAGCACATTGGATTTGCTGATAAGCACCCGCATTGACAACTCTATCACCGGTGCTTAAAAAAAATTTGTTACTTTTATATGAAAGAAAGACGTGTCTGATCTTTAATCATGCTATTAAAAAAAGATTGTTGAAATTAGTCGATCTGAGATGAATACATGTACGAATTGCGAACAGCTTATGTTAAAATACTGTTAATGTTGTAACAGAGAAACATGACTATAACACACTATCTATCGCAAAATGTTATGACTGAACTGGAATAATGACAACAATAATAATCTAACTAAAGTTGGGAGGTAGAATAATTAAATATTGAGTTTCATCCTCAGTTGAAAATAATTGAAACAGATCTGAATAGCTGCTATTTCATCCAAAATCAGGAATCATCAGCAAGCCTAGTTCACATCTCTCAAGATCGACACAACTCCCTATTTAAGGTTGCAGCCATGCCTGGGTAAATTTGGGATTTGCAATTAGCAAGCTAGTGAAATTTCGATTAATTAAATATCACTTTAAACAAACTGCTAGCAAATCGCCTAAGTAAGTGCGCCTGCAATAATTAATAATAACTTCTTTTTGCATACACAATGTAAATAGAATAATTAAATAGTCCTATTTGATTTTTAATATTGAAAACAATGTTTTCTTATTCCATTTACATTGTGTTTGCAAAAAGTAGTTTTTATATTAAATTTTTATTTTTTTAAATATTAAATTTTATATTATCATATTAATTATTGCAGGTGCAGTAACTTAGGCAATTTGCCAGCATCAGTGTGTTTAAAGTGATATTTTATGAATTCCCGTCGAATTTTCACTAACTTGCTATTTGGAAATCTTAGAATCTTTAGAATTAACAGTGGAGTCAACCTGATAGAATACATATCAAAGGTTTTGAAAGTGAAATTAAATAACGATTTTCTAAAGGATTGCTAAAAGACCAAAAATAACTGGACTATAATTCTTTCAGATAGTAGTGTATAAATTGTTAGAACACCGGGGACTTGATAACTTACTTCATGGCTTAACACTAGAAAGCCCAAGCTGAGTCATATGACTCATATACATACTCATCTATGTGGTGTGATTCATATATCAATAGAATTCAATAACCCTCTCGTGACTTTTATTTTTTTATCGTGTACGAAAGTATTGTAAACAAATATTTTCTTTTTTCGCAAGCATATTGGAGTAATTTGTGAATTCACATTTGTATACCTAGAAAGCCCAAACTGAGTCAAGGGACTCATAGTACTTTAATTCTTACTACTTTTCACTTTTCGTATGCTTGCCTGACGAGTGTGTTCGCGTTTTGGTTTTCTGAATAAGAAGTCTAATGAGCCTATTACACCGCTCGACGCGTAATGCATGACAGCTTTTGGGGAAGATTGAAAGCATTGATTGAAAGAGATAGTCAGTCAGCCACATTGCAATTGTATTAGCCACATCCAATCAATGCTGAGAATCTTGGTTGCGTGTGAATAAAACAGTGGTAACACTGTGCTTTCCATCGTCTTCTGAACTAACGTGAGAATGAAGCGACGCTTTTCTGTTGATAAAGCTGTATCTTTGGTTGAGCTCTCTGATGATGAATACAACGATATTATATCAGAAGAATTGAGAAGGGAAATCCATAGACTGCGAAATATCGAACCTGACGACAGCGATGGCTCCTTGTCAGATGAGAGTGATCAATCTTCGGCGGACAATAATAGTTGCACCGTTCAATATGTTAGTGATGATAGCAGCTCGGATGAAGATGACTTGTTGACTTCTGCTTCGACCTCGATTCCCCACACCGCCTCTTACAGGTCTCGTGATGGTCGCGAATGGAAGAATGCTGTTCAAACTGCTGGTCGTTTACCGAGTCAAAATGTTTTCCGCGCACGACCAGGACCTACGAGTTATTGTCGAAATATTGAATTACCTGTGGATGCTTTTCGATGCATAATTGATCCTGGCTTGCTAAGAATGATAGCTAAGTATTCTGTGGAATATGCGAGAAAAACCGGCGATACTGATTTTTAGTTAGAGGAATACGAGCTTGACGCTTTCATTGGACTACTATATCTTAGAGGTGCTCTAAATCAGAACAACTTCCCAGCAAGGGAAATGTGGAATGTTGATATTGGGTGTCCAAAGTTAAAAGCGACGATGTCACGGAATCGTTTTATGGAGATAAAGAAATATATTCGTTTCGACAATCGCAATACAAGAAGTGAACGGTTGAAGACGGATAAATTTGGACTCTTTTCAGAAGTACTTTCGCGCTTTGTTGAAAATTCTCAAAAAGCCTATGTTCCGGAGTCGTCTCTAACTGTTGATGAACAATTGCTGCCAACAAAAGCACGATGTCCTTTTACACAGTTTATGCCCCGTAAACCGGACAAATTCGGGATAAAATTTTGGATGCTTGCGGAGGTTGAAAACAAGTATTGTTTATCGATACATCCATACGTCGGAAGAGATCATACTCGCATAACAGGCCTTGGCCATCATGTTGTAATGAAACTATTGACTCCATATTATGGAAAGGGTTACAACGTGACCGTCGATAACTTTTTTCACCTCCTGTTCATTGGCAGAAGAGCTACTAGCCAAACACACATCTTTGGTTGGAACTGTTAGAGCAAACCGGCGAGAACTGCCAAGTGTACAGAAGATGGACTTACATGATTCGATCATTTTGCAGTCAAAAATATGAATCTTTCCATTTACCAAGCAAAAGTATTGAAGAAAGTCTACGTATTGTCTACTCTGCACAGCTCTCCGACATGTCAAGACGGTGGTAAGAGAAAACCAGAATCAATTTTATATTACAATAAAAATAAATGTGGTGTAGATATGGTTGATTCCATGTGTCGCCAAATGACCACGAAATCTGGCTCCAGACGCTGGCCATACGCCGCATTTTGTAATGTTTTAGATTGTGCTGCGTTGAATGCTTGGATTATTTACAGGAAAGTCTGTAATTCAAGCATACCTCGGCGTACGTTTCTAATTCAGCTTGCAAATGAGCTGACAAAAGAATCTATCAGCCGTCGAAACAGCGACGCTACTTCTCAACACCAATCTCCAGCAGCTCTGTCTTCATCGAATGCCCAACAGGTGAGAGGTAAATGTAAAATAAATCGATTTTGCATTCGAAATCGAACAACTGTGATCTGTGCTCAATGCAAGTTACCTATGTGTGGAAAATGTACCGCTGATCTATGTGCGAAATGTTATAGACCGTAAGTTTTCATAGAGACCATATGTATGATTTGTTTATCTGAGTCAAAATTGCGATGCCGCAATGTTTTGTTTATCTTTATCAAATATATTTTTGTTACATATTAAAATTTGTGCTCTTATATGTTCTAACATATATGCAGTAAAGAATAAATTTCATAAATTCCTCCGTAAGTTTGATAATTTTAATAACATTCGAAATTGAGTCATATGACTCAGTTTGGGCCTTTTAGGTAATTTTATTATTCGGGCCTTCTAGTGTTAAAACACCGATTCGAGGATTTCACCAAACATGGATTTCTCAGAAGACGCAGCAGACTCGTTGAAAGAACCCGATCAACCCTAACTGAAATTTAAAAACATAATCAGAATTGTTTACTTAAAAACTTTGCGTATGGCATTGGATGATATTTGCACAACTGTTTGAAGATAACTGTTGACCCCTAGATAACTTACGATGCCTAGGCTTACGATTACCTAGGCTTGGGCCAGTGAGAAAGCTATGAAACAAGCGGAATCAAAAGATATATCCGTTATCTAAAATAAGAGAAATTCTGTTATAATTTCGATGTAACTAACGGCTGCATCATTTAAGTGATTACAGCGTATCTTCAAGACTTATAGCATAAATGTATGCGTAGGTCTTCGTTTAGAAAGTTCTACGATTTTTTAATTAATATCCCGAATAATTAAATCTAAATAAAATATTCAAATTTGCAATAATTTTTGTGCTGTGATAGCACACATGGCATAGCACTTGAACGTATTGTTGAACTGTCTACTTTATACATACGACAATTGAACGAGGAATAGATAAGACTGTCTACATAAATCTTATAATACAGTAGTTCTAGTTCCTACCTCAAAAAATCTAAATAATTGCATAATTCAATAAAACAGTGCGCGAATGAATTGCTGTAACAATGAGGACTTGATGATTTGACTGATGGACTATACAAATAATAAATTCGTTTCAATTGAACTTACTCCATTGGTGTGATGATTGAGACAAACCGGATAAGATGATTGATTCAGCAAACGACGGATTTTCATAAAAATACGAGACACTGAGACGCGACCAAAGGATGTGATTAACAATGACTGTTGCACATGCCAAAAGCATCTGAAATTATACTGAACATGCGAATGTTGCAATATCATTGGACAAAGTCAGATTACGGAGTCAAAACTGTCGCTGCGCGTTTGCTTCTTTTGGATAGCTTCTATGGCACTCATATTTTCCCACTTCCAGTGCTATTGGATCCAATAGAGTTCAATTGAACGTTAAGGTGTGCTATGGCATTCCCATTGCGTGTCATAGAATACCATAGAGTGCCATTGAATTTGGTTAATAGGGAATATTCTTCGAGAAAAGGTACCTCGATCAGGGGACAGAAAACGTCTCTGTCAGAGGACATTTTTTTCATTGGACAATGGAAACCCACTGAGAAATCAATGATCAATATTTAATACGATATTCAAAATTAGACTGTCTTAAAGAGCTGATCTTCTTCTTTCAGATGATATAAATATTAGTGGGTGCATTTCAATGCAACTAATCGAAAATTTGTGTTGAAGTTAGAGTACTGCAATTTTGGACATGCTTTTTTGAGTATTTTTTGGCAAAAAACGGGAACTTCTGAAGAAGCTTTTGGCTATGTGACTTTTTAAAAACCACGGCATAATTGCAGGAATCCTGACGGTTCGATTTTAAGAAAAACTATTGAAATCGGTTCAGAAGTATGGATTTTACAATTCGAGGACACATTTTCGTCAAATGTTGTGGAATAAATTGGATTTACCCTTAACTTCTGAAAAGTCGCAAAAGATGTTCAAGAGGTTCACAGAGATAAGCGGCCATACCTCCACATCTTGCTGTCACATTCAGAATGCCTGAGACAAATGGTCTCCACCAATTTCCGAAATACATTACAGGAACATAGTTTCCTACTGCAAGGATGATAAAGAATCCATTTATGTATCCATTTTGTCCCAGAATAAGCAACGTCATTGCTAATGTCCGTTGTAGAAAGTCCAAATTGAAATTAGGCTTAGTGTTCAATGATGATTCGATGAACACGACAAGAAACGAAATAAGTGAAAATGCAACGATTAGAATTGTGTGCACCTTGCAGCTAGGATGCACCTGAGGCGATTCCCACATTGTTGCAGTTTCATGACAGATTGAAGTCAAGATTGTTTTTCACATTGTTCGTTGAGGCATTAATAAACATTGGTGCACCATGAAATTAAGTGAAGGTCACTCACTGGTCATCTTTTCTTTCGAATGAATAAAAACAATGGATATACAGTACTTGCCGGTAATTTGACAACAAATAATTATTCAGTAATGATAAAGTAAAATGATTTAAGCCAAGCTGCTGATTATATTTTATATTGATTTATAAATTTTCGCCGGTATAACGGCCTGTTTTATCATATCAAAGAATCTAGGACACAAATTTCAGATATCATCAAAATATGAAGCTATCAAAGATATCAAAATTATCAAAGAATTCAATGGCACTAAAGCATACGCACGTATCAAGATATCAGAATATCAACAATTGGTAGGCTCTGCACTCATCCTTGTTGTTCAGGGCAGGTTTCATGGATTCTATTAACATAGTTTCCCTGAACCTCAGATTGATGGCATTGATATCGGAAGCCAAATTTTTACTGAAAATGGGCCGATTTTCAGTAAAAATTTTGGCTTCCGATCTTCCCATGGGAAGACTGAATGGGGATAGCATGTTTCTTTATGTTTGAATACACTTGAGCTCTTCTGAGTCTTGTGTTCTTTGACTCTCACATGGAGAGGGCGTACTGTGCTACCGATGTAAATTTCCTTGCATATGTTACACTTTAGTTCATAAACTATCATTGTTTTGTGACACAACTTATTGTTGGATATGGTACAGTTGTTAAGGTCACACTTTGGAATATCAGTCGCATTCTTTGAAGACAATTCTATACGTAAAGTGTAGGAAAGGTGGGCAATTCTAATTGGAAGATCCAAGTTGCGAAAACTCTCAGGACTTTGTTGTCGAAAGAATCCGAAATATATGGTATTTGAAAGTAACAGAAAGAATCAGTTTTAGTTGAGGTTCAGGGAAGCTATGTTTGTAACATTCATGAAACCTGCCCTGAACAACAAGGATGAGTGCAGAGCCTACCAATCGTTGATATTCTGATATCTTGATACGTGCGTATACTTTAGTGCCTGTATTTTTTCCCTAGTCATTTTAAAAGCTGACTGGTAGGACAACCCCGGTAAACTAATGTAATGGACGGGGTCCAACGCGTCCTGCTCCAGTGTAGCTTTCCTAAAAGCCTCAAAGACATCGGCTAAGAGCAAAACATCTAATTTTAAGTAGGCAAGCAAATAGTCACTAAACGAGGGACAACCTAATTCTTGCCATGCCTGCTGTGCATGCCTATAGTCATCAGGCGAACAGTCCTCACCCGTCAAATCGCTCTTAAATTCATCGATGGAAGGAAGGGATGCTTCTTTCAACGTGTCCGTTGAACTAAAATAACTATAAGGAAACACCCCTTTCCGTCGCATGAGACTGTCACTAATAGTAGGATGGTCTTTCTTTAAATTTTGAGTTAGGGGAAGTGAGTCTAAATTATTAGCCAAAGTGGCTAAGGAAGAAGACATAAACTGGAAACTGTCCATAACTTAATGTCATAAAAGACAGGCTTCCCCTCCTTCGTCTTGTCAACATTGACTTTGGCCGACAGAGACATGAATTTTTCCTTGCTTTGCGCTATGACGTTCATCGACCATGACTTCATATGTCCTAGACCATGGCGAAGAAGAATATGCGCATCATAACATTTAAAGTTACGAAAGATGACGGGTAGCGTTCGCCGTTTGAGCCTAAGTGAGAAATTACACTTACTGCACAAGGCAGACCTAAATTTGGCACTGAGATGGCAATGGTCCCTCACTTTCTTATGCTGCTTCTCATCAAAGGATGAACAGCAGCGGGGACATTCTGTGATTCTTTCAAATTTTAATTTATCGACTTCTGTGAAACACATGGGTTTCTTAGTGAGCTTCGTTTCATAGCGTTGATGAAAACGGACTTTTTTATCTAAAAATTTTAAAAATTCTAAGATGCAGTCTTCACCTTGCCACACATGCAGTTTATTTTGGTTCCTATAGTAAGAATGCCAAACTTCATAACAGGCAATGGCTGCAGGTTGGTGAGTCTGATCTTCACTATCAATATAGCATTCAATGTCCGCATAAATGACACAAATGGGACTCAGCTCATTGCCTTTTTCTTCATACCTATAAAATTTATCTTTGGGCATCACTTCCATTTGAAGCTTACCCCGACTACACCACTCGTAATCCTCTTCAAAAAATGCTTTGGATGTGAAACGCCGTGTGCAGCGATCACAGTAGCATAAATTATCTCTATAGGTTGCTTATTGATGGTATAACTTTGACATTTTATGAATACCACAACAATGCCATTCTGGGTGGTTGTCGCTATACACTAGAAGGAGATTGACAATCCGGTCGAAGTTACTTTGGCGATTGTTATACCTAACGCCTTTCAGACCTTTTTCCCAGAGATGGATGACGATCTAAATTTTATTCAATTTTTCAAATTGAGTGATGTCTTTAAAAATCTAATGTGTTGACATCTAGTCCGTCAAACTTAAGCTCATCCTCCCATTCACGATATTTAGTGATTCGTTCACGATTTATACCTATATCATTGTAGTGAAGAATGGAGAGGACGGCATACTTGAAACACTGGGACTGACACTCTACATTGACGACAGCCTTTTTGTCAGTCAGTGCTTTGGGGAGGGTGAAACAACCACTCCCTTGCAAATTTTCTAAGAGATTGATTTTAATGTCTACTTTCTCTATCCCATCAAAAACCAGTCCGCTATCTCTTTCATCAAATTTATTTAAGTTGTTGACGAGATAGGTCGCATGTCTCTCTATCCACTCGTTCATATCACCTATGAGATCAGCAGCACAGGAGGCTTTCCTAATCGTCACAGTGGACCCTACTTCTCCCGTACTGCTGTCTATTTTATTGAAACGAGCAGAGACGTAAGACATGCCTTTGAGTAAAACCTATCTAAACTCGCCAATATTTGATGAATTAAACTTACATTATTTGACAGGAATGGATGAATATCCTGTATAGGTTCAGAGCTTTCCATCTCATAGTCACGAACGAGCCTCTCAAGGGAGAACTTGCTCAGCCTTAGAGTGACGTTGTTGTCAGTGTAAAGCTCAGTGGAATGTGTGTGACAGAGTGTGTGCGAAGAGAGAACAAACTCTGTGGGAAAAGTCTTCCGACACGAAGAACAGGAGAAGCCGACGGGTGGTGAGGGATGCTTCTTACCTGTTGTTGTCGGTGGTTGCCTCACACTGCCACAGGATCCGCCTTCGATGTGACGCTGTAAGTCGATGCTGTTGTAGAACGTACGTCTACAACCTTCACACTTGGGTCGTTGAGGGATTGGTCGGCGCTTTCCTCCTCTGCAGGCATTGCCAGCGGTGTGATGTCTCAAACTGTAGGCTGAGGGGAAGACCCTGTCATACCGCTGGCATCGATAGTCCTCCTTCTCCACTTCGACATCAATCTCCCTCTCCTCTCCGACTATCTCCAATTCCTCCTGCTCCAACAGACGCACTACCGACACGACGGAGAGGAGAGGGAGGTCGTTTGCTGCTGCAGCCGGTGGTGGCGATGCTGGGGAGTTGGTTGGGTGGACCGGGACGTCGCCGTCTAGGAGGTAGGCCGCCAGATCTGTTGAGAAAAAGAGACAAAAGATTAGTAACATACTTCAAGTTTGAAATCTTAGTTTGAGGTCTTAACCCCCTGTTCCCAATCGCGGATAATTGCCATCTAAAGACTTGATCTCCGGCAACACCGATGGTCGAGGAGGAGGAGGCAGGAGTAGGACACGAGCCGAGGGTGGAAGGGTCCTGGGCTTGGGTGTCGGAGGGACGTAGTGGCGGGGAGCAGGGACTGGTGCAGGGAGCGGAGCAGGCGGTGAGGCTGGGGCGACGATGATGCCCGAGAAAGGAGTCGGACTTTGAGCGGAGGTAGATGGGCGGGAAGGTAGGGTCCGAAATTCAGCATCGAACCTCCGCCTCGCGGCTTCTTCCCACTTCTTCATCTTTGCCATATCTGTAGAGAGGAAAAAAGAGATGAGATTAGAGGTTGCGGAGACAATAATGATAGAGAGTAAACTTTACTGATACAGAAGCGCTAAAACATGACATTCCAACTCTCAGTTCTCATAGGTGAGGATACTTACACTTGCCAAGCTGCTCGTAAGCTTGCCCGATTGCTCCTTGGGGGACGGGTTCCCCATTTCGAATGCATTCATGCACTGAAAATGAATGAGAGCAAAGATAAGCAGAGTTAAAATTTGGATTCTGTTTAAACATGAATAAAATAGGGGAGGGGTTTTGATTTTGATTGGGATGTTTACCCTAATGATGTTAGTAATAGAGTGAGTCAACCTTGATACAAATACTTACATTGCTCGATGGTAGCCTTCTCCATCTCGACAGCAATGCGGTAATTTTCAACTTTGTTGAATTCCATGACGGATAGTTAATAATAGGTAATGAATTGTAAGACTTCAATCACTGAAAAGGAAAGATGAGAATCGTTTCATTTGCCTAGTCAACGTTTGGGAACAATCATTGAAGTGACATCTAATGAGTTACATTTCACTCTACTCCATATCATAAAGACTAACCTTTGTCGAATGGCTGAAGTACTCTGACCTGGCGAGAGAAAGCGTCACGTTGAGTATGAAGTCGAACGCCCAACATGAGCAACGGCTCAGAGGTTTCGGTCTAACAAACAACGAACAACCCGTGCAACGCAATCCCTCTACGGCAGCACCCGCCGTTCCGAAGGAACGCTCGAGCAAAGGAGGTATTACAGCGATGATATGTTTTATGAGCAGAAGTGAATCTCTCTTGAAAGGAAGAGACTATTCAACTTAATAGCATGTCAAAGCAACCTGATGGCAATAGCACACCTTGTGAAAGATAAATGTGAAGAGCAGAGCTGATGCACTGCTTTTTATAAGATTTTCCTAAGCGGTGAATGGATGAGACCTCTCGTCCAATCACAGACGAGCTAGAGTTCCCGATGCGCGGACGCACATTTGTAACGTGTTATTGAAATCGTCTTAGGCAAAAATGATGTTTAGCAATAGACTCAAGCATGGCACCTGAAGTCGATACATTGAAACATGATGATTGCACGATTCGTTTTCATCAAGAGAGCTTCGGAGGCTTAATACAAGATTACATCCTTGAGTTTGAAAGGGAGGAGACAGAATTGAAAGCATGTTTCGACTACACACGAGAAATATTTACGGAGTTGATATCTTATTTCAAAGACAGTCTCATCAAGGCTCACTTAATTGCAAATGTCAATTACATTCATTTTCCGCAAGGTGAAGAAGTGGAAAGTGTTGACTTTCAATTTCGTTCATACGGACAAGAATATGTTACTGATGCTTCTGAGTTTTATACACGACATCTGCGGAAGATTATTTCTCGGATGGACAACTTTCATGGTTACGGCGATCATTTGCTTCTGAATAAAATAAACCATATTGTCATTGCCATTAGTAAAATGGGTTTCAATGATGGCTGTTGATAAATCAAAGACCAAACAAAGTATTTTTTCATGACATTTGTGTTGTGCTAAACTTTCTGACTACACTCACGAATAAAACTTCGATGATCAAACTTAACTTTCACAAACGTGTGTCACGGTAAAACTATTTGACTACACTAAACTTTGCTTTTGCAAGACATGATAAACTTTCTGACTACACTCACGAATAAAACTTCGATGATCAAACTTAACTTTCACAAACGTGTGTCACGGTAAAACTATTTGACTGCACTAATCTTTGCTTTTGCAAAACATGATAAATTTTTTGACTGCATTCACAAGAGCTTGTTCACTAGCGAAGAGAGAAATGAGCTTGTGGTTGCGTGTGGCGCATGAATGTCCCTTCCAATTCATTCGATTTCATTTAGCCTCAGTCAGAGGCAGTCTCACAGCGTTGGTGGAGAATCTTAAAGAAAACCTATGGGGGATGGCTAAAGCGCTCATGACCGAGTGAATGAAAAGAGTCCGTTGAGATCGGTGTCACATGCCCAACATAAGCAACAGCTTAGCGTTTTCGGTCTGAAGTATGACACCCTCCCTTGCCCTCCTTCTATCTGTGGAAGTGGCAGTGCTCGCCGTCCAAAAAGAACGCCTCACCGTGGGAAGTATTATATTGAAGGTCTCCACCTCACGTTGAGATGACTTGATAGCCAGACATGAAACGTGCTTGATAGCAAGCCGTGATTCACAAGCGTTTTGCAATGGAGATGTTTAGTAGCCACCCATGACAAGATAGCTGAGACTTAACCGATTGGCGTCCAAAGTGCTACGTTGAGAACTGTGTCAAATGCCCGACATGAGTTGCCCCAGAGGTTTCGGTCACACTCCCTTGCCACACTTATCACTACGGCATCATCCGCCGTCCCGAAGGAACACCCTGTCATTGGAATATTACAGCGAAACTCTCCGTACCATGCATCCGACACTTCCGAAAGGCAAATGTGAAACGTAAAGTAACATCTCCTCAAACCTCTTTAACATCAGGAGGGTCGAAAACAACAGAACACCTCCAAAAATAACGAATTAAAATTTTCGGCAGTTTTGCACTACTTATAAAACGTTTATAAGTAGTCGATGACTTGACGCGAATCATGACCTCTCAAACAAACGTTGAACGAAGTCCATCCGATTCCTACAAGCAGAGATACATGCCTTTCAATTTTAGGCCTACTACGATGGTCTGATATCCAGGCCATCTCCTGGCTCTCCACTCACTCTGACAACTTAGGCGAGTGCGGCAATCGAAAAATCTACCTTGGAAACCCGGTTTTTGGAGTCATTTGATGAGAGAGAAAGAGAGAGAGAGGCGAATGACCTTTTCTCTTCTCACCACATGCATCTAATGACATGGTGTCCCATCACATCTTACAGTCAGAGATCAGTGGTGGCGGTGGGCAAAAGACATCCACTTCTGCACGACAAGACACAAAACATGCTCCATCCTGGACAAAATCCCTTCTCTTCTTGTAGTCTTAACACATACCCGATTCATGTCTCTCTCCCGCTAAGATCAGGTCAAGGTCAATTTAAGGTCACTCCTCATGCCTCTGCTTGTCGTCCCATCACATCTTACAGTCACAGACCAGTGGTAGCAGTGGACAAAAGACATCCACTTCTACACAACATGACACAAAACATGCTCCATCCTGGACAAAATCCCTTCTCTGCTTGTAGTCTCACCCTCTCTCCCCGGAGAGATCATGTCAGGTCACTCCTCCTGCCTATGCTTGTAGTCTCAATCCCTGAGAAGTCAGGTCAAGGTCACTCCTGCCTCTGCTTGTAGTCTCATCACAATACACTCAGTAATACATCACGCCTTCACATTTTCCCGCTTTTAGCACCACTTATAAAACCAGCAGTAGTCACATCACGTATTTCATGACGCGGAACGGAAACCTAAGGTCACGCGAGGTCACGGGCGATGACTCATCATTTCACATTTTGTCCTTCCGTCTTGGATGGGCTTACTACTGAAGGGGCTATGATCGAATACTTTGGGCGACACAGATGCAAGCAAGCGATCCGCAAAAAACCAGTGCGATTCGGCTTCAAGGCCTGGTGCTTGAACAGCGGCACTAACGGCTTCCTCCTCCGCTCTGACATTTACCAGTGGGCGAGCGGAGATGCCTGCGACGTGGAGCGCAAATTCGGAAAGGGCGGCGGAAAGCTCATCCGACTGCTCGACAACAGTCCCGACTGATGTGAGGACCTTTCCACTCAGAATCTTCATCGACAACTATTTCACCGGACTGCCGATTCTGGCCGAGCTTTGCGAGAGGGGCTACGCCTGCACCGGGACGATCCGCCAAAATCGTGTGCCGACTTCTTGCCCGATCGACGACCACTAGTCGATGAAGGCGAAGCCTCGAAGATCAATGCCAGTCGTTAAGACGCCAAGAACAAAATTGCCGTGACTCGATGGTTTGACCGTCGTCACGGTTGCGTCCACTCACGGTGCCGTGCATCCTACCCAGAAAGTATCCCGTTGGTCGGCAAAAGAGAAGAAGACGTGGCAATCGATCAGCCTTTTAAAATTCCATCACGTGATCAAAGACTTTGAAATCAATTTCTATGTAAGCTTGTGTATCAGTGGCAGATTGATTATTGCTTTGCACCGATTTCTAGGCTGTGGATGACTTCTAACGTCATAAAATGAAGTCTTCATCTATTATAAATGTTTGAGTTCAAACTTTCAAATTTGTATGAACATACATCGGTTCTGCTTGTTTGCCACTATTCAGTGCATACTGAGAATTGTACAATGACTGACACGCCAAATGAAGTCAGGGCAAAGATTATAGCCTTGTGGGAAGATGCAGACAAAAGCACAAGACAGATAGCGGATGATCTGGGCCTCGTACAATCGACCGTATCCAGGATTATTAAGCGATACGAGAAACAGGCTCACATCAGAGTGACCGAGAACTGTGTCATCGTCCACGAAAGACTAACGAGCGTGACGACAGAGCTCTTCTGCGTATCTCAGTCAAAAAGCCGCACGCCTCTTCATTGGAAATCACTAATGAGTTGAGACATGACCAACTAGAATGACGGCCAGGCATAGCGCATAATGGCCTCGAAAAAAGGGGGCCGATCGCTTTGCATATCAAATGCTTGAATTTTCTACTGTATTCGCGAGAATTGTGAGAGGCAAACGATAACATGTGTATGTAATTGGAAGTCAGCCCTTGCTTAATGCGTTGGCAATTGTATTCATCAAGCAGGCATTGAGTGTGTGTGTTGTCATTGCAATGTGTATTGATCAGAGATTCTCCCTCACTCGATATAATGTGAAGTGCATGCGCTGCCTGTCAGTCTGCTAGCATCAACGGCACGCGAATGAACAATGGGTAACAAGTGTTGTGTACCTCTTTGCTGCAGTGGCTACGCGTCGTCTTCCGATCGGCGAACACAATTCACCTTTCCACGCGATAAAGATCTTCAACAGAAATGGATTGCCGCATTACGCCGAAAAGACTTTTCGTTGACATCGAACACAACAATTTGTGACAAGCACTTTGAAGATAGGTTTAAGCGGCGAACTTCTGTGGTCAACTTAAACTTGATTTCGCACTCAATCCTATTCCAACAATATTTGACTTCGCGGCTTCTGTCAAGACTACAATTGCTCCTCCTCGAAAGAAGCCGAAAGTGCGGGGTGTACTATCCGACGAACTACACGATTTTAACAGAATTGATCTGTTGAATGACATCTCCAGTCTTTCCATTTTGGATGCTCCTCTATGATGGCATCTTTCCAAAAAACCAAATGCTGTGTGGTTTTATTTGTTGAAGGAAGATGAGCCATCGACCATTGCGGCCGTTGTAGTGCAATCTGACCACGCTATACGTCGACAACGCTCCTGTATGTTATCCGCCTTGGCTTCGCACTTTACCAAACTGCAAGCTGACTAGAAGATCCCAAGTGACTGAATTGTGCAATTATTGCAAGAATTTTTATGATGAGAAAGTGTGCGACTTTTCTGATGATGAAGACAATCAGAATTATGCCTTGTTGAAAACCTTCGTGAATCTTCGATTTAAGCAGAAGACATCTCCTTTCCCTGCATCGGTTATGCGCTTTGGCTTGCTAATTCATCACACATCACCGAAGGTGTATCAACATCTCCTGAATGTTTTCCCTCTTCCAAAGGAACGCACATTGCGAAAGTTATCGAGTGGTACAATTGACTCGTTCGCCTACCTGTCAAAATTGTTGGAAAACGGGACCATGTCAGAGGATTGTACTATCGCCCTTGACGAAATATATATACAACAAGAAGTGCGGTACGATGGAAACCAATTGATTGTAGCAGATGAGACTCGTTCTTGCTTTAAGACAATACTGTGCTTCATGACTATTCCGATTAAATCAGGCCCTCCTGTTCTTATCCAGGCCATTCCCTGTGTTCGAGCTGAACACAGGCAATTTTTCAAACATGTGATTGATTTACTTTCGAAATTGATAACAATAGCAAACTTGAAAATTCGTGCAATTTGCTCCGATAACAACCGCGTCAATGTGTCATTGTTTCGCTTACTACAACAATCTTATCCCTGTGGAGACAACAAGTTCGTGATTGATTTCAATGGAATATTTATTCATCTCATTTTCGATGTCGTGCACATACTGAAAACTATTCGAAATAATTGGCTAAAGTTGTCTGGATTTACTGTGCCTTCCTTGAATATTACAGTTGACATGTTTGATCATCTAATCAATGATCGATCAAAAATTTCGTGGTCTCTTCTGCATCAACTTTATGATGCTGATATGAAAAGGGCATCAGCAAATCTACGAGTAGCTCCGCAGCTATCATTCTCGGCATTGCATCCATGGAATAACAAGCAGTCTGTGCCACTCGCTTTAGCAGTCTTCAACCCCACAAATTCAGCAGCCCTTCGAAAAATGTTTCCGAGTAATCCTTGCATGCAACCTACAGCATCATTCATAACACTCATATACGTTTGGTTTAACATCCTCAATGCGCGAACTCCTCATAATCCTGTTCAAATCGCCTCAGGGATACGACTTGGAGATGGAAAGCTGGAATTTTTGCGCACCTTTTCAGATTGGGTGCGGCGGTGGCAAGAAAGCAAATTGCCCGGATTCAGTAAGCAGAACTTTGAGGCCCTTATTTTCACAACTGAGAGTATTACTGAATTGTGTGGTCAACTGCTCGCATCAGGTTACAACTTCGTTCTCACACGTAATTTACAAAGCGATCCCTTGGAAAGGCATTTTTCTCGCTATCGACAGATGTCAGGTGGAAGATTCCTCGTCGGTTTGTATGATATCCTAAAGTCAGAAAAAATTATCAAGATTTTGACATTATTCAAATACTGTGAGTATTCAGATTTTGTTGATTTAAGAGAAGCTGATTTTCCTGATGTGACATTTGTGAACGAGATATCATCAAGTATTGATGCCGAAGATATTCCACCACTTGATGAAAATTTTGATGACACTGTTCAATATATTGCCGGTTATGTGTCTCGTCGAATAGGTCTCCTCGTGAACGCATCCAATTGTCCTTGCAAAGAAATTTTAAAATCAGACACAGCCGAGACTTCTCAATATTTGAGGGATATTAATCGTGGTGGTTTAATCACTCCTAGCAAAAATGTGTGTAAATTTTTGAAAGAGTGCTTTGCAATCATTGACTTTATTTCCCCACAACTGCTGAAAATTGACAATGCTTTACGGTTATCTGCGAGAAAAATTATCCTCAATCTTTTATCCTGCCCAAGTCCCTTTCACAGCTGTGAGATTCATTGTTCTCGTGCAACCGACAAACTAATTGACACTGTAATCAATGTATTTTTCAATAACTTCCAAAAAAGGATTAAAGATGATGTGCGTAAAGACTCAGTGAAAGATTTCAAAAGGCGTCAAAGACGCAAAAGCGAATAAATTACATGTTTGAAGGCACTTCTTGTTTTGTCGTTTACATTGTAGACTCATTTTTAGTATCAACCGTGGACTGAGTAATATTTCCATGCTAGACATTATGACTTAACTTGAAAGTTTCATCAAAATCGGTTATTAATATCCTGCTTGAAATCCTGCTAAAAGACAGACGAACATGCACATGCATGTGCAATGTGCATGACTACAGTCAGACAAGCATTAGACATACAAACGTGACTAAAAACATAGCCTCCACACAGAGGCGGAGATAGTAGCAGTTCATTGCTAGAAATAAGACATAAGTGATCGGCCCCCTTTTTTGGAGGCCATTATGCGTTATGCCTGGCCGTAATTTAAGTTGGTCATGGTTGAGAGAACACTTTGATATCGATATTGACTCATCGACAGTTCGACGTCGTCTATGGAAAACGATAGACCAGCTTATCGACGTTAAAGGCACAGGTTCTTACTGACACCATTAAGAGGAAAAAACTTGACTGGTGCAAGGAACATAGGCATTGGACTGCTGAAGATTGGAGCAAAGTCATCTTCAGTGATAAAAGCTCTTTCGAACTTCAATTCAACCACCCTTGTCCCAATTCGTGCGTCGCAATCGTGGTCAAGCTCTGACTGAAGATCATTTTCTACAAGCATTTCGTCATCCAATAAAGGTCATGCTGTGGTCCTGCATATTAGTCCATGGCCCAGGTCGTGGGAAGGCTCAATGAATTCCAACAATATAAGGAGGTGATTTCTCATTGTGTAGTGCCTCAAAATAATCCGAGGTGAAAAACGTGGTTTGGGACAGAAAATTATTGGTTTCAGTAGGATCTTGCACGTGCCACACCTCAAGACAAATGAAGGACTTTTTCCATGCAAAACATGTGCGCATCTTGACCTGGCCCGGTAACTCACCCGATCTTTCGCCGATTGAAAACATGTGGGCAATAGTGAAGCAGAGACTAAAGAAAAAGATGATTCGCTCTGAGGTTGAACTTATCAACGAGTTTCTTACCATTTGGACGATGGTCGGATGAACTAAAACCCATTTGTCAGGCACTTTATGCTTCAATGCCTCACCGTGTATCAGCGTGCATAAAAGCCCGCGGTGGGCCTATAGATTACTAATTGTATCACCTCACGATTCGTATGTTCATTGAAATAGAAGTTTCTTAGATGAAAATTGATTTTTACTTCAAAAGTTGTATAAAGGGAAGAATAAGAATAGGATATATCCTTCTTTTTATCAGGTGATGCAATTTTAATGCACAACCCTGTACGTCGTCCATCTTTACAATCGCAACATGGGCAGGCCGGCAGGCAACCGTGCGAACCAGATCATTGGACTCTACTGCATCAGCATGCGGAGAGAGAAGTTGGTGGTGGCCGATCTGCACCTGCATGATGGACGCGGCCGTCTTCAACGCCGGGGTGCTGCATCGGCTGGATCGCCACGACAGGATGCCTCTGCTGGACTTCCAGCGTGAAGTTGCGCGAAATCTGGTGGTAGCCCCTGGAGCCACACAAGTTCGGGAAGTGGGAAGGCCGCGCATCTGTGCAGTTAAGTCACGTCACAAGACGCATGTGCGCACTGGAGCCGCACAAAGTCGCGTCCCGTCTTCTGTGTGCTCTTTGTGCCGCGTGGCACTCTTCGTGAAATTTCTCCACCCATACCACCAGCTGCAGTGAAACAGAATACTTGAACAGAAGCACACTTTTTTCTGGAACAGCACTGCACACTTTTGAAGCATTTTGTACACTACTTTTTATACTAAATACAGTGTAGTTTGTTCGGACATTTTCTCGAAACTTTTTACAAGTGACTGTGAATGAACAAAAATTGAGTAGGGGGCCAAACTTTCGTCTCTATATAATGTAGTTTTGGGTATTTTTTCAGTGTAGAATAGAACAATTCTTCTATTTGGAGTAATTAATTATCCACTCGCTGATGAGGAAACAGCTGTTATGATTCTCTTCGATTCGCTTTCTTGTAATAGGCTAAGATACTCATAATGTGATTGACCTCTTGCCTTGACTGCAATACGTAACTTACCGAGCCGAGTACCTTTCTTGACGAATACCTGATATTTGGAGTGGTAAAAATGTAAAGGTGCATACCATCCCATGTTCAAAACTACAGAATAAAAAGATCGTCTTCAGAGTCGCACAATTCAAACAATTGTGAACTATATGAAGGAACTCAGCTCACTTATCTGTCCTGTTGAAGAGTCTGAAGTTGATTCAGTATTTCCTCCCTCTTGCAACTTCTCAATTTCATCTGATGCTTTACTTTGCTCAATTTCATCTGATGCTTTACCTTGCTCATGTTTCTGTTTCTGAAATTCCAAAATTTTGTCATAATGAATCCAATCTCCAGCAGACAGCGCCATTATTGAGAAAAACCGAAGCGCCAGAAGTAATTTATTCATTGTCCACTTAACTCTTTCAAAATTGATTCTGCTGTTGCAACGTCCTTTAAGTATTCCAATATATCAGAAAGTTATGTAATGACATCTGACCATCGGTTGAATGAATAGACAGATCATAATAAAATAACTATTCACACAACGATTACATCACCTGCATAAATCAAAGGTGTGGCTAGGTTACGTCCTTTTGTTGTGCAACATCTGGTGACGCCTCCACACCGCCCCAGTTAGAAATTGCCACGATTTCTACAGTCCTGTCCCAGCAAGGCGTTGCCGACTCTTCGCATTCTTCTTCAGCATTCTTTAGCATTCTTCTCACAAACCAAGCACAGCCTTGGTTTGTGATGAGGTCTGTTAATGAGCGGGTCTTTGGATCAAGATTAGTGAGGCCTCTTTGAAAAGTTTAATGCACGCACTCACTGAGCAGGTTTAACGAGCGATCTCTGGAACAAGCCGGCAGGCATCGATGTGTGTTTTGGTGTGTGCGAACTGATATCACAGCACTGACTCTCACTGGTTCTGGTGTCTCTGCTAACAGCTTATTGTTTGCCATTTCCAATAGCAAGCGATACACGAATTATCCATTCGAGAAGGAGCAAGTTGTCTAATTCTGTGAAGTGCCATTTCGATATTAAGGTTACATACAATTCTTCCTTTCTAGGTAACCGAAGCGCGCGCAGATGAATCTAATTCTGTGGCCATCACACTGTCTGTCGCATGCCCTGTACATCATTGACACTTTTACTTGTGTCACACAACTCTAGCGACTTTCCCATCGGCTACCAGCTATACTAAATTTCCTTGGTCAAGGAATCACAGCTTTATATTCTGTCCGTCTCTCTGTACTTTCCATGCAAAAATACAGAAAAAGGAGCTTCTTGCATTCTGCTATAGGGTTGAACCAATAAAGCTAGGCATTTATACACACTTTCACTTAAGAGTTTGAACTCTGCAATTTTTTTCCAAAAGTTTGTGACACAGCGACGTAATACAGTAGTCTGGCAGCCAAACGAGTTTCTGCAGGGAACGAGGCACACGACGAAAGTGAGACTTTCACAGAATGATGTGCACCCGATGCCGCACCTACTACGAAATCCGCACGTCTGCCGAGCTCTAATCGCTCGAGTTCCTTTTCTGTCAGACAAGCTGAAAGAAGCTTCCTGTGTGATCTCGAGCTCTCTCTCTAAACACATGTAAATCCCTGTGTGTGTGGACGCAGATTGCAGTATTTAAGCTAAAATACAAATGAGAGAGAATTTTCTATCTTTTCTCTGATTAAACGAAAAGTACTAAGCCCAGAGTCATAATTTTTGGCATGGAATGTTTCAGGTCATTTCCTTTCATCGCGCGCACTCATGCACCCCTGTCTGTACTCGCTCTCTCGCGCTCAACACATTTAGATTTGGCGAGCTGACGCGCCCTTAATGTCGACAAACATAAACATTTTGAGCAACTTTATCCACATTCAACACATTCTCACATACATTGCGATTAGATGCATGATAAAGCACCATGCACATCATAGGAAAACTTGAAGACATTCATGACTCTGAGCTAAATACTTTTCGTTGAATTAGGGAAAACATACAAAAGTTCATTTAGCCAAATACTGCAATCTGCGTCCCATTAGATTTATCCCCCCCCCCCCCCCCCCCCACCCCCCCCCCCCCCCAGCATGTGTTTTTCGTTGATTCTGTCTGACAAGAAGAAGAACTCCCTAGAACTCGGCAGACGTGCGGATTCGTAGTAAGTAGGGCATCGGGTGCACATCATCTTACACTTATATATTAATCACATTACATTCGTCTTGTGAGTATATGTGATTGGAATCTAGCGATTACAAGTATTCTTTTGACTAGGTAAAGACCTAGATCTCTCTTCGAATTCAATGCATTCATTTGACGTGAAATCTTTGATTTAATAATGTCCCTGTTCCCACCAAACAACTGACATTATTTCTTCCACTGATCGCAAAGTTTTCACTTGAATATTAGCGCCTATTTCCTTCAGATCTTCTTCTGGAAAAGTTGCTTCTCAAAAATTTGCTATGAATTTACAGCCATGCCAAACTTTAAGCATTTTAGGCTGTTGAATCGTCATTAATAATGAAAATTACTAGAACAGCAAAGTCTGAATTTGAAATGCACCAGAAATCTAATTTCCAATGCAACCCCTTGAAGATTCCCATGTAAATCCTGACAAAGCATTGAAAATTGCCAAAGTTCAATGTACATGTATTTTTGTGATCAATTTCAGAAGTAAACACTCATCATTTTATTCTCGGGCAGAGAGGATATCGTACCACAGTTTCTGAACACAACGTCACGATGCTGCATCAACCAAAGCTACAAGACTTGAAATGGGAGTAAACTGAAATACAGATTGTGTTCATAAAAAAATGTATCACCCTTAAAACATCGCTCGTTAATCTTCTAACTTTGTCTAACTCCGCTCATAACTGAACGACATTTCTCTGAAATTTGGAAGATATGTCAGTGTGCTTACTAATATATTGTTGGAAATTCTCAAGCATGCATATTGAGTTGTTTTCCTGTTATCGCGATAAAAACGTAGTAAGATAATTTGTATCTTCATTTAGTAATGCTACACAAATTTCATACTCACTCTTATCAAAAATTACACTTTGTTTCTTTGTTTATGTAATATGTTGTTCTACAAGCCAAAAGCTATTCAAGCAACCACAAAGAAAATAAAGAAAATCGGTCAATTCAGAGCCAGTTTATTAGCCCACCATTATATCATCAGCAATAATGTAACTGCTACTGTAATTAACTGGACTTCATGTTCCATAGCTTCCTGGCTTCGCTTGTGGTCGTGGTAGTTGGCTAGCAACTCGCTATTTGCTTTCAGCTAGAAATCTATCTCTTACCGGTTGAATACAATACAAAGCAACAAATGAACAACGAGATCGCATTCCAAAAGGCAAAAGTTGTAGCCTTGTAGAATAGGGTTTTTCTTTGCGAGCTACATGTGGGTAAGCGACTAAATGTCCCTAAACACAAATGTGCATCTGATGGGCAGGAATGATGATTTTTGACTCTGTCGTTAAAAAAAAAAAAAAAAAAAAAAGCATAAAAAAAAAAAAATAAAAAAAAATAAAAAAAAAAAAATAAAAAGCAAAGTAAGAAAGAAAAAAAAGGACAAAAAGAAAAAAAAATAAATAAAAAAAAAAAAGAGGAAAGAAAAAAAATAAGAGAAAAAAGAAAAAAATAAATAAAACTAAAGAAAAAAAAAAAAAAGAAAAAAAAATAAAAAAAGAAATAATAAGAAAAAAAAAGTATTGCAAAAATAAAAAAAAAAAAGGAAAGGGTAAAAAAAAATAACAAAAGTGAGAACAAAGGATAAGAAAAAAAAAAAAAAGAAAGTTAAAAAAAGAGAATAATAAATAAAAACTAAAAAAAAATAAAAAAAAAAAAAGAAAAAGAAAAGAGAAAATAAAAAATAAAAAATAAAAAAAGAATAAATAAGAAAATAAAAAATAAAAAAGAAATAATAAAAAAGATAAAATGAAAAAATAAAAAAAAAAGATATAAAAAAAAAAAAAATAAAAAAGAAAAAAAAAAATATAAAAATAAAAAAAACAAAAGAAGGTAAAAAAAAAAAAATAAAAGTAAAAAAAATAAAAGGAAAAAAGAAAAACAAGAGAAAAAGAAAAAAAGGAAAAAAGAGTATGAGTTATAAAAAGAAAAAAAAAGAAAAAAAAGAGGCAAATAAAAAAAAAAAAAGATAAAAGTAAAAAGGAAAAAAAAAAAAAAAAAGTAAAGTATTTAAGAAAAAAAAAAAAAAAAAAAGAGAAAAAAAAATAAAAAAAATAAAAATAAAATAAAAAACAAAAAATAAAAGAAAAAAATGAGAAAGATAAAAAGAGAATAAAAAAAATAAAAAGAAAAAAAGGAAAAGAGAAAAAAAAAATAAAAGATTTAGAAAAAAAAAAAGGTAAAAAAAAAAAAAAAAATAAAAAAAAAAAAGAAAAAAGAGAAAAGAGAAAAAGAGAAAAAAAAAGGTAAAAGAAAAAAAAAAAAATAAAAAAAAAAAAAAAATAATAAAAAGAAGAAAAATAAAAAAGATAAAAAAAAAAAAAAAAAAAAGAAAAGGTAAAAAAAATATAAAAAAAAAAAGAGGGAATAAAAAAAAAAAAGAAAAAGAATTAAAAAAAAAAAAAAAAACAAAAGCAGAAAAAAAAAAAAAAAGATCCAAAAAAAAAAAAAAAAAAAAAAAAAGAAAAAAGCAAAAATAAAAAAAAGAGAGCGAAAAAAAATCAAAAAAGATAAAAAAAAAAGAAAGGATAAAGAAAAGAGTAAAAAAAAAAAAAAAAAAAGAGAACAAAAAAAAGGAAAAAAAGAAAGAGTAAAATATACAAAAAAAAAAAATAAAAAAAGAAGAATAAAAAAAATAAAAGATAAAAAAAAAGACAAATAAATAAAAAAAAAAAAAAAAAAAAAAAGAAAAGATAAAAAAAAAAAAAAGGAAAAGAAAAAAAAAAGAAAAATAAATATAAAGAGAAACAAAAAGAAAAAAAAAGTATAAAAAGAAAGTAAAAAACTAAAGAAAGAGGGTAAATAAAAAAAAAAAAGGAAAAAAAAAAAAAGGAAAGGAGAAAAAAGTAAGAAAAAAAAGAAAAAAAGGGTAAAGAGATAATAAAAAGAAAAAAAATCGAAAAAGAAAAATAAAGAAAACAAAATAATGAAAGTGTATAAAAAAAGAAAAAAATCAAAATAAAAGAGAAATAAACAAAAAACTAAAAAAAGAGAAAAAATAAAAAAAAAAAAAAAAAAAAAAATAAATTAAAAAATAAAAAAAAAGAAAATAAAAAAAAAAGATAAAAAAAAAAAAAAGAAAAAAAAATAAAAAATAAACAAAGAAATAGAGATAAAAAAGAAAAGAGTTAAAAAAGGAAAAAAAAAAAAAAAAAAAAAAAAAGAGAATAACAAAAAATAAAAAGAGAAAAATAAAGCAAAAAGAAAGTAAAAAGAGAAAAAATAATAGAGAAAAAAAAATAAAAAAAACAAAATTTAATAAAACAAAACAAAAAAAAAACTAAAAAAAATAAAAGAAAGAGCTAAAAAAACAAAAAAAGAAAAGAAAAAACAAAAAAAAAAAAAAAAAAATAAAAAAAAAAAAAAAAAAAGAGTTAAAAAAATGGAAAAGATGTTGGAAAAAAAAAAAAAAAAAAAAAAATAGTATAAAATAGAGTATAAAGAAAAAAAAAAAAGAGGGAATAAAATCTAGAGAAAACAAAAAAGTGAAATGGAAAGAAAAAAGAAAAATAAAAAAAAAAAAATAAAAAAAAGAAAAAAAAAAAAGAGGAAAGGACAAAGTAAGAGAACAAGAAAGGGATAAAAAGTGAAAATGTAAGAAAGAAATTATGAAAAAAAGACAAGTTAAAAAAATGAAATGAGTGTCTAGGTAAAAAAAAAAAAATAATAGAAAGAAGAGGGCTATGGAAAACAAAAAAGGTAAAGAATAACTAAGAAAAGGCCAGGTTAAGTAGAAAAATAAAAGATAGAAAGACAAAATAAAAGGAAAAAAAGAAAAAGACGAAGAAAAAAAAAAAAAAAAAAAAGAAAAAAAAAGTAAAGATTGAAAAAGAGAAAAAAAAAGTAAAAAAAAAAAAAAAAATAAATAAAAAAAAAAAAAAAGAGTAAAAAAGGGGGGGGGTGTAAAAAAAATAAAATAAGTAGACAAAAAAAGAGAGAATAAGAACAGGAAAAAATAAAAATAAAAAAAGTATTAAAAAAAATAAAAATAAAAAAAAAAGAAAGTAAAAAGAAAGAAAAACATAAAGAAAAAAAAGTAAAGATAAAAAAAAAAAAAAAATAAAAATAAAAAAAAAAAAAAAAAAAAAAAAAGAGTTTAACAAAAAAATTAAAAAAAAGGAAAAAGGGAAAAAAAAATGAGCGTTATAAAAAAGCGGATAAAAAAAGAGAAAAAAAAAAAGAAAAAAAAAAAAAGAAAAAAGAGAAAAGATAAAGAAAAAAAGAATATAAATGAAAAAAAAGAGGTATAAGAAAAAAAAAAAGTAAAAAGAGAAAAAAAAAAGGAAAAAAAAAGGGAAAAAATAAGAAAAAAAAAAAAAAAAAAATAAAAGCAAAAAAAAAAAAAAAAGAGAGTTAACGAAAAAATTAAAAAAAAAAAAAAAAAAAAAATAGAAACAGATGAGAAAAGCAAAAACGATAAATAAAAAATAAAAACAACAAGAGAAAGAAATAAGAAAAAAAAGAGTAAAAAAAAAAAAAAAGAGGGAAAGAGGGAAAGGACATGGAGATAAAATAATGAATTGGAAAAAAAAAAGGTAAAGAGTAGAAAAATAAAAAATAAAGGAAAAAAGTTAAAATCATAAGGGGTTAAAAAAGAGAAACAAAATGTTTTTTGATAAATAAAGAAGATGGGGATAAAAAAGAAAATAATAAAATAAGAAAGAAAAAAAAGAAAAAAAAAAAAGTAAACAAAAAAAAAAAAAAGCAGACGTTAAAAAAAAAAAAAGAGGAAAAAAACATAAGAAGAAATAAAAAAAATTTAAAAGAAAAGAATAATAAAAAAATAAAAAGAGGGGAAAAAAGGGTAACCAAAATAAAGGCTATAAAAAAGAGAAAAAAAAGAATAAAAAAGACAAGAAAGGAAAACGTCGGTGCAGTAAACCATATAGACATTAAAAAAAATAAGAAAAAAGTGGGCTCTGGCCGTCACGCAAAATCATCCCAACGTGAGACGCCTAATTTTGAGATTTGTTAAAGTTTGATCCATGTCTCTCGTCTAACTGAGATGGCTGCACTAGTCTCGTCTATTTCTAGTCACTTTTCGTAGAAGGACTTAGTGAGTCGAATTTCATGAGATGAAAGAGTCCCTCTCAGATCGAATTAATCAGATCATGAATACCAAAAGACGGTCTGATGGGAGGCATCCAGTCCATCTGAAGGATAGTGATGGTCGATTGAGATCATAGATAATAAAATCTGTTCATGAATTCCGAGACATTTACATCGTCCCCGGGTACAAGGTGGTGCGACTCTACTGATTTGTTGCTGGCAGTTGGACCAATGCCGCTCTGTACTTACATACAGCAAGGAACCTGAATGTTTTACGATTGAAACATTGGCCAAATGACAGATCACTTGGTGATCCATCGACTTGGTTTATTTATGGTGATAATGTTAGTGTCACAGGAGTAGTAGAGTCAACTTATGCAAGTCTCAATTAGGGCTTAGGACATTATCTTGGCCAGCTCGTTCTCCTGATCTGAATCCCATAGAAAATGTATGGAGTATTCTAAAACGTAAGTTCGTCGTTCACTGATATCCTTACGATGGCGTAGCACAAACTACGTCACTGTTAAAAATGAGAGGGGAGAAAGTTAGATCAGTCAATAAATCAACGATATCATCGAATCAATGCTCTAGACGAATTGGTAATGTCATTGGGACATAAGGGTGGGCACAAAATATTGAGCTTCTTAAGAACCGTTACTGTATCATAGCTGTATCAGTTATATAAGGAAATTGAAATATATTAGGACATGAAATAACTGAAAAATGCTTTTCTGTATCATACTTATGTTTTAATATTTGTCAATTTTAGGTGATCACTTTTATGAAACGGACTGTAGATCATGGAGAATATAAATGACAGTCGGTATGAAGAATTGTTCGATTAACTTCACCTTTGCCATTATATTTGATCACAGAAGCAAACCAAATTCTTTGGATAGAGGGAGAGATCGATAGCTCTTTTTAGATTGGGACACGCAATTAGATGTCGGTGGTTGATGAGAGAAATCCAAAGCTCCACAATGCCAGAAATTAGACATCAGCGATGATTTCCTTTAAACATGGTGCTGTGGTATGGCTTTATATTGTGAATTCAATACCACAGCTCTAAAATAAAGCAGACAAACTACACTGTAGATACAAAAATATAATCAAAAGATATTATGGCATGCCGCTTATATAGCGAACGATTTATAGTGTATAATGCGCGATGAAACTGCTAACATGCCACAAAGAATCTTAACGTAAAATGGATGCTATGATCCAAACCAAAACTCATTATGCAGGAATTTGTTTGAGAAATAAGGATTTAAGCACCATCTGATAATAACAAATCCCAATTCTTGAAGTCTTGAACTCCAAAGGTTTTCATAAATTTTATGAAAGGGGTGTGAAATGCACGTGCGCCCCACGTAAACAATGAATGCCATTACTAGATGCGATATAGTAAGTAGTTTCGAACTTGCCGCCAAAACGCATTGCTAATCATTTCAATCAGTAGATTACTTGACCAAAGTATTTCACATTATTTCATACGTCAGCATTTATGTTAATGCTGAAAGAGTATCATCTGCTGCATCAATCTCCAGCATCTGATGACCTGAAACGAGGGAGGAATCACAGCAAGTGTATCCTAAACTCCAAGGTGCAGACAATTCTAATCGTTGCATTTTCACCTTATTTCGTTTGTTTGGCGAGTTCATCAACGAATCCCCCTATTTCGATTCAATCACTACTCCTTCACCAATAATATTTCGAATCATTCGTCTGCTCCAGGAAATCTCAGTGCCTTTTACGGATCCTAGAATTTGAGCTCTTTCTTGGTATTCCACTTTTCGCGGCAAATTCCTACAATCATTCGGTGTGGCCTCCTTCTGTAGATGTATTTGGAATGCTTAATGGCACTGTGATTTGCAGCCTTATTTGCGTTTTTGGGTGGTAGTTATCTGTGCAGTTGGTGTTCAGATATCATACTTCCATCCGCTAGCAGTAGCGTTTGCTTATTGTGGGACAAGTGGATACATAAATGGATTACTTTATCATCCTTGCAATCGAAACTAGTTCCTGTAAGTGTATTTCGGAAATAAGTGCGAGACCAGTTGTCGCGGTGTCTTGATTCGGTCGCAAGGTGTGGAGGTATGGCCCGTTATCTCTGTGTACCTCTATTCGGTGTGTATTTGGTGTTGCTTACTGGCCATTTTGACTTTTTGTGGATTTGCAGTCAGGTCTGCGTGCCTAATTTCTTTGATATTGTTTGCAATGTTGACGTAGTTATGTAATAAAGTCCGAGAGCTTCAAAGTAGCCGACGAGCAAAACAGCGACCTAGACTAGCCGTTTCACTTGATGGCTTTTCTGTTCGGAGAGTTATTGGATCATTCAATCTGAATTCTGGGTGCTGCTTGTGGCATCAATGTTGTATTGGATGTGTTGTTGTATATGGTGCTTTCTTAATCCAAACGAATCACCGCGTGCTATCTATTTGATATAACTTCTTAACCGCTCGGTTCTTAACGTTGCAATGAACAATTTATCGATTATCATATGTTCTATTGTGTTTGGTAGTTTAGCTGGGGATTACACTATCAGCCGTTGATATTCGGATTCTTTGGGAGCTGTATCCGCCTTGTTCTCAACATCTTATTATTGAGTGCTGCAATGACTTATTTTCCTGTTGTAGCATACTTTTTGGTGGAATCAGCCTTGGTGCTATAATGACGTCATGTATCCGATGGTGGGGAACTATGTGCCTTGCAGTTTAATGGCATGCTATGTCTTTGATTTATGTTTTGGCACATACTTACTGAGCACATTGTTCTTGTAGTTGGTGCGTCTTAGGACAAGAAGCCTCAAAGGGAACCAAGTTACAAATTGGATCGATGTTTATCTTTTTCTGAATGCACTCAGTATTATTGCAAATATAGGCATGGGAATTCTTTGGGGTGGAGACGTAATTCGAAGGTGCGGAGGATCCAGAAATGCAAAAGAACACGACGAGACGACTGCCACTTAACCCCTACCATTCGAGTTATTGTGATGCATTAAAATGTACCTCAAACAATTAGCAGTCTGTGTGCCATAAAATTTGTCAAATTGGATGTACACTCAGTCTTTCCAAGAATCTAAACTGTGATCGAAATGTTTACGTTGAGGATTATGAATAGAAAGAAGAGTTTTCAATGAATTTCGATCTAAATTTCCTCAACTAATGGCGAGTCTGTGTGCAATATGTATGTCAACATTCACATAGTCATTCATAATTTGATGTCCTTGTCCATGAACAGTCAGGGTTTATTCGTCTCTTCTGATAAATGAGGGTATTAAGCAATTCACATATGTGCATGAATCGGATAGTTATTGAACGTGTACAACGTTGATGTTTCGCTTAATTTTTTCTCTTGTAATGTCGTTTTTTTGGGTATACGTAGACGCATTACAAGAATAGTTGATGTGGAGAACATTGTCTTCATGAAAATGTCTATCTAGTTTTGCAGGCCAATCTCGAATTTGCAACAACCATGCTGTGCTGCAGTTGCTGGTTGTAAGTATTTTTGTCTCTATTCGATGTAGCTTCTATAATAGTGTTCTTAGGATTGTTGGAGTATTGTTTTTGATCCCTTTTTCGTGCTACTCGGTTTGTTTGAAAGTGTATGACCCTAGTTGTTGCTGTGCTTTTTGTCTGACAGATGTGTATGAGCGTATCATCTAACTTATATTACAGTAGGAAGGATTTTTCTTCTCTATGTTATACGCTTTGTTCTTCGTAGTAAGGGTCCTGGTAGGAGCCTCGCTCGGTCTCACTACTAGTCACCAATAGGTCCACTGGAGCAATACCTTTACAATTTCTTGGCTAGGCTTTCGATGGCGTACTTGGCTTCATCAGCAACGTCTACTAATGCTATCAATACACACACAATTACTTAATAAATTATTCTTACGTATTTATTATATCAATCTGTTATGCTGTTTCTCTCTTATCTCTTCTATATCGTTATATATATATATATAAGTTATCTCTATGATTAATGTTAATCTATATATATATATCTACTGTCTCAAACAGGACAAACCTATGAAAAAGCAAGACAATGGCAAGTATATACATCACATCATGCCGGACCACTCGAACAACCTTACAAATTTCTCGCCCGACCGGTTTCACTTGGTCACCCAAGCTTTTCAAGGGCATTCATTTAATGAGGAAATATCATATTTACATGCATTTCACAAAATTAAATCAAAGAA
>CAJQUW010014297.1:5000-137987 GCA_907163375.1 Prostheceraeus crozeri
ATTACCAGAGACTCAAGCACAGATCAAGATCATATCTCCCGCAGATTGCACCCTCGACTCCAGCAGCAGCGAGCATTTTCAGATTAATTCTCCTGGAGAGGTTGGCTATAACGAATATGTGTTTGTTTCGACACAGAATGTTAGAGTAAGGCGAGGCGAACGATCTGTGGCGCCGATGCGAGGACAGGCCTAGTCTAGATTATATGTCTATGCCTGCTACAATCTCCGTGTCTACCGAGTTCTATCCGGTTCCCCCTCTCGTCAGACACGATCAAAGAAAAACACTTGCAAATCCTATTTGAAGCAGACTGAAGTTTTTGGTAATAATTCCTCATGAGGATTACAGAGTGGCCGCTCGCGTTAGCTTGAATAGACAGATATCCTCAGACTTAAACAATTCAAGCACAAAAATTCCATTGTAGCCGTAGACCTTGCGTTTCTCCTAACAATGACTGAACAACTGATCGAAGCTCTGGGTTTATTTATCTGACTTTGCCAAGAGGCGGATAATCATAAAAAGTATACCATCCGCGTGGCAAGGAATAGACAGATGTCGTCAGACGAACATTTCAAACACAAAATTTCCGTAGCAGCCGAAGAACCTTGCATTTCGCCCTACGATGGCAGAGCAAGCTGAAGCTCTGTTTATTTATCCTGACTTTGCCATGCGGGAATAATCATGAAAATTGCAGAGAATCCGTTCGCGTATAGCTGAGAGCTGTTATCTATTATATTTAGAAGGATCTTCTAGGTTAAATTTCTATGTTTTCTCTGACAAAAAGAAAAGTGCTGTAAGTTTGACAACCTACTAAATCTTAATGTAGTACCATGTCTTCATTACTTGAAGACATTTCATGTCAAAATTATATCTCCAGACTAAATTGCCTACTTCTCACTTAGTCAGAGAAAACGAAGAAGATCTCATTGGATTTACTTGTGTTTTCTTTCATCCTGTCTGACAAGAGGAGCCAGTTAGAACACGGCAGACGCGCATATTTGTAGTAGCCATAGGGTGTACATCATTTTGTGAGGGTCATTTTCGCCCTTGTTCCCTGCAGAAGCTCGTTTTATCTGCCGGACTGATCTTTAGTGAAGTATTCACACGGAGCCTCAAGGAAGGGAGCACTGAACCGATGTGACATCTGGTTACCCAATGTAGGCCTATAAATACCTTTTAGTGCTGTACAACTTTAAACTGACGATGTGCAAACCTACCTGACGACACACTAAAATTCGCCTATGTTATATTTTATACGAGCAAAACTTCGAACCCGATTCAAGGCTGGTTCACATTGAAAATCGCTGAAGTTAGACGCAGCGTCAATCGCTGCCTCGAACAATGACTATATAATCACTTGTGTCAGCGTTATTCTGTTCACATTGATATCATCGACGCGCTTCAAATTAGAGCACCACAATTTTTCAGACAAATCCATGCTCATGATCGCTGCAAAAGTGTAAGAAATGATTTCTAAACCCTAGCATTGAACCAGCGTCAAGTATTTGGACAACCTGCCGATATCATTCGACCTTGACTTCCTTTCTTCAACGCCGCGTCTCAGCGCGCGTCGGTTGAATAGTCTTGACTGCTAAATATTTCCAACGCAAGCGTCGAACTTCGGGTAATGTGAACCAGCCTTAACTGTGGTTGCGTCAATAAAAGTGCTTCATTTTGCGACCGCTCTCGCCTGATCCAGGAATCGAACCGAAGTCCGCGGTGGAGACGAGTTCTCACATTCTTCACTAGGCCACGCTGACGGTTCAAAAGGAATTCGAGTGAAGGCAGAAGTCATCTCCAAGTGATATCGACAGCCTATTGTCCTATTACTATGAACAGAATGCTACCGCAGCATTCATATTGTAGCGAGACATCACTTGGAGAATACTTCTGCCTTCACTCGCATTCTTTTTACTCCGTCAGAGTGGCCTAGTGAAGAAGATGCGAGCTCGTCTCCACCGCGGACTTCGGTTCGATTCCTTGATCGGGCGAGTGCGGTCGGGGACTCAAGGAGTGCTGGTGTCTTTTTTTACTTAGTAGTTGTCATTCTCTATCGATATTCAGTTTTCTACGTTAGACCTTTGTTGTCAAAAAACAAAACATGTTTTTTATGCCATTTACATTTTTCCAATCCCTGCACCCGACTCGACTAGCAGACGGAACCTAATCTACGATTTGTTCATTCACATTGAAAAGTAAGATCCAAAGTTTAACAGCGAAACATTAAATTTGTTTTAATAGCGATGTAGTGTCCTCCATCAAAAGAACGTTAAGTTCGTTGTGACTCATTGACAGAGTTTGTTGGCATGAGATGTTAAATGATTAACTATTCATGGGAGTCGAATGTCGATCAGTTATAGGCGTAATCTTCACGTGATTACTCCTACTCACTGCGTTATGATTCATTTCAGTACTAAAAAAATGTCCTCTATAACCCTTCTATTAATAATTCAAAACTTTTTACACGTGACTACTATCAATCGATTAATAAGTAAATTGTGGTAAAGTTGTAAAAGTAATTTGACACGGAATGCACATGAACTAATAAATCAAAATATGTCACCACTAGGAAATGTAGGAAATCACGTGTGATTACCGTCAATGCGAATTCCCGAAATCATTGTAAATATTTAAAGATCTCTTCTAATAATAGCAGTCAGAGCTGTGCATGAAAGTGATATTCGGAGATACGAATCTTGTTTTCTTTTGTCGCTCTGTTTCCAAGACATAATTGGTGGATCAGTTCATTATTCTTGTGACAGCTCGTTACTATACATTTGCGTGGTATTGATTTAGACTGCTGTCTATTCGGATTGTGTTTGTTTGCTTTGATTTCAACAATATGAACAAGACAAAATGTATTGCATGACATTTTCATTCACTAGTCGTTATAAAAGTACATTTGATTGTGATAATTTGCGAAAAATAGAACGGAGAAACTTCTTCAAGTTTGTCGCATGATTCCGAGTTTCACGTTGTTATTTACTTTATTTAGCAGAGGGAAGAAAAGAGCTAGAGCAATGAGGACAGGGTTAGGAAAATAAGTTATAGTCCGGCAGCCAGAACGAGGCCGAAAGTGAGACTTTCACAGACTGATGTGCACCCTATGCCTACTATGAATCGCTGCGTCTGCCGAGTTCTAGTGAGTTCCTCTTCTTGCCAGACAAGATCAAAGAAAAACACATGTAAATCCAATGAGACGCAGACTGAAGATTTTAGAAAAAAGGAAATTTTGTATGTTTTCTCTGATTGAATGAAAAGTACTAAGCCCAGAGTCATAATTTTTGGCATGGAATGTGTCCTGGTCATTTCCTTTCATCCTCATGCGCACCTGTCTATAGAGCTAGACACATTTAGATTTGTCGAGCCTAATTAATGTCGGCAAACACAAACATTTTGAGCTACTTTATCCACATTCAACCACACTCTCACATACAATTTCGATCAGAAGCATGATAAAAGCACATGCACATCATAGGAAACTGAAGACATTCCATGTCAAAAATTATGACTCTGGGCTTGGTAATTTTCGTTTTATTAGAGAAAACATACAAATTTCATTTTAGCCAAGAGCTGCAATCTGCGTCCCATTGGATTTATATGTGTTTTTCTTTGATTTTGTCTGGCAAAAAGAGGAACTCACTAGAACTCGGCAGACGTGCCGATTCGTAGTAGGCATAGGGTGTACATCATGCTGTGAAAGTCTCACTTTCGGCCTCGTTCCATGCAGAAACTCGTTCTGGCTGCCGGACTATTAAGTTGTAAAGCAGGGGTGCACAAAATACGGTCCGGTAGGTTAATATAGAAACGCCTCTAGAATATCTGTTGAGTCTTCGTTTACAAACTCGATAGAAAAGCGCTTAGCACAGATATCAATCGCTGGCCGCAGTTTCACGTTGACATACCTCCGCATACATACCTACAATTAGGCATATAAAAGATTCAATCGTGCAATCTCCAGCTTGGGATTTTGAAATCTCAATGTGCTAGTACAATGCATTGGGGAAATAGTTGTGATTTTGGCTATCTTGCCATTTTACTTTTACTACAGCTGGTATGCATACATTTTGTCGATCTCGATCCCGGGTCAGGGCTTTTAATCCCGAATGCCTGGATCAAGAAAAGTCGGGATTTTGTAGGCAGGCTCCAATCCGAGATCTTCACTCGGACAATCCCGAATCTCAGGAAATTGCAGAGTAAAAGTTCAAAAATTAGGAATTCGCAACTGTTCCTTGCTACTTACTGTCAATGTCGCCGTTACCAATTTGAGCGGAATAAACTTTAAGTCGACTTGTCAATTGCGATGTTGGCAGTAAACCGACTTTTGGCAATTCCGACTCTGCTATTCCCACATCCCGGTATCCCATATTGTTAACACACATGTGCCTTGTCATAGCATATTTATTATTCCACTCAATCCCGGAATCCCGTGACCGAGATTCTCCGCGATTGTCGCATCTCTATCCTGTACATATCATTAGGGAAATATGGGGATGGAAAGCGGAAGTATACTCGTATAATCACATACTCAGGTATGCTGACACAACTGTAATACAGGCTACAATATTGAATTCAAATTGCCTCAAATTCAAAGAAAGAGATTGAAAAGTTTTCGAAAATCTATTCGGTTTCCATTAGCGAAGCAGTAAAACATTTGTATATCACTACCAAAACAACAGCTAAGTTGATAGATTAATCCTGGGATCTCAGGATTTGTACAAGCCCACGGCATCCCGAGATTGCATCCCAACGGGTATCCCATGCTATAGGCCTATATCCATGCTTTGTAATAGGATGTAGGCTATACGATTCAAATCAATCCCAGGACTAATCCCCTATTCATGTGATACATTGTGTCATCAACCGGAGATGTGTCTTTCGTTGAATGTACATGCACATTTACAGCTGCTCTCAATACTATTTCGAGTACACGATTATCTATGATATCTCTAAGATTATCTAAGATTAAAGACAATTGCATTGCAAAGTAGAAGTGCTACCTGAAAAATTGCACAAATCTAAAATAAAAAATGAAAGTGGCCCGCTGATATTTTACTCAAAAAATCGGCATCCGCCGAAAACAAGGTGTGCACCCCTGTCGTAAAGTATTAATTGCAATCCAATTGGACCAATCGATAGGAAAAATAAGTCCAAACACCAATTTATCTTTAAATATGAAATTGATCCTTATTAATTGTCATGACGATAATTTAACCTCTATTTCATTATTTTTTTCTCTTTTCCATCAACGGACAATCTTAAATGCGTGAAATGTAGCCTAATCAGGAGTATTCAAATCTATTTTCAGCTAATTTAGGTTAAATTGCAGCCGGAAGTAATTAGTTGATTGCAATTTCATGTTGTCATCATTTGTGCATCCTGCTATACAATCACATTATAGCTTAATATCAGTTTGAATGTAGCTGAATGAGCAAACATATTGAAATACAAAATAGCAACATTTTTAATTAGTCGTGATTATTGATCAATTCAAACACAGACGTAAACTCATGAACTTAGATTACTTCTTATAAAAGTTTACATGCATAAATTAATTTTTGAGGTTGCATGGATTGAGTGCTCGTGTTGACAACTTCTGTGATATCTCATCACCTTCACTGTGTTGACTGACTTTATGTGAAAGCAAAACATGAATTATGACACAACTATGTACCAGGGATGCGGAGTCGTAGTCGTAGTCCCGGAGTCCTATCATTTTTGCTGGAGTCGGAGTCCTATCAAATGATAGGACTCCGGCCCATAACTAGACCCGAAGCATAATACAAGCAAATTATTTATTCTCGTGCATAGCTGTCACTGTCTTGATGTCAACTTTCTCCGTCAAACAAAAGTACAGAGACAGCAGTGCATGCAAAGCTTGTAATAGTTGAGGGAATGATAGTGATAGCGAAAAAGGATTGTCTTTTCACTCGGTGATTTAGTAGCAGACAAGCCTTCCTAGCCTCGATCTTACCTACGCACCAAAGGTCACATCAGAGACAACAATGAAATACTAGTTTGTTTGAGAACATTACCTCTTACTAGGGTTTACAATCTCGAGCCGTTTTCTCAATCCCGGGATTTTCGAGACTGGCTAATCGCAATCCCGGGATCTCGATCGAGATTTATATATACTGTATATGTTTCTAATCATTAAGTTTCAAGAAATATTTCAAAAGACGATACGTGCTTGTAAAATGAATATCTTCCAACGTGAACTAAACAAACATCTACAGTAGGTAAAACTAGTCAACCCGTAAAAGATATTGGCGAAGTAAGGTAAGACACTGAATTGTGTTATCACTCATTCTCGACCGTAATTTCGTTAAGAACAAACCGGCCGCCGAGAATGCCCTTTCGGATTCTACCGATGTTGGAGGTATCGATTCCAGGACTTGTTTCATTCACTTGTTTGTGAGCATACATTCACTTAGAGAACAAATGCATTTTTTGACATAACTTCTGAACCACTGGGGTCGATTTGATGAACGAAACGTTGTCTTCATCACAACAACAAGATGAATACAACTGCAATGTCATTTTGTCGATAACTGATGATTTTTTTCAAATTGTCTTTCACCGTCAATTAATCACCGAGACACAATTTCGTTGTCGATGTGTGAAAACCAACACAGCGCAGCTGCAGTAGCAGTCCGGTGACCTGTCAATAGAGCGAATTCGGGAGACTCACTGGGTTGAATGACGGTTTCTTCGACGGTTTTTCCCTCAAAGACCGCAAACCGCAAACCTAGCTCTGTCTGAACGAGCCTTGAACGGGCCTTTAGTCGTTATTTTAAATCGTTGTGATTTGTCTTTCAGCTATTAATTTACGAAGTATTTTCAGTTTACAGAAGCAATACTACATAGTATCAGTGTCACAACACTGTTTATTAAGCGTCTGAACGGTTTGTGTCACGGCATTGATTTGGCCCAGATTTCGCGCTGCTCCTCGGCACTAATGTCACGACACTAGTGTCATCGTGTGAACGAGGTTTACCAGCTGGCTCGGCAAATACAGCACATTGGCAATTTATCAAACTTGGAACATAAAAAATTTAGATGCATTTTCAAAAAAGCCATTGACTCTCTTAACTATGTCACTTAGAAGGAACTCAGGGCCAATCTTTCAAATATCTCGAAATACCTCGAGATCTCGAAAACGTAATCCCGGGATTTTTAATCTCGGAAATAGGGTCGAGATCCCGGGATTGTAAACCCTACCTCTTACCCTCACGCTAATCGTGCATGTGATGGCTCCTCTAAAGCGCACATTAAAATCGAAGGTGTAATCATATTTTTTGGAGAAGAATGGGGATTTTCCTGCCTGGTAGAGACTGGAGAAAGACCGTGTGAAGCCCACATCAAGGAGATGGGAGAGCCGAGTAGTGTGCATCCAACTTGAAGCGACATTTGATAAACTTTCATCGAAAATAATTGATAATTGATACAGCAATGATCACTAAATATAGGTTCAGGTAAGCCTATAATGATCTATGATGTATGTTACCAGTTAATTTTTTCAAAAAAGGCGTTATATACTTGACACCCGGAGTCGGAGTCGGAGTCCTATCAAAATGATAGGACTCCGCATCCCTGTAGTGCTATGTACACAGTTACATGTATACATGTAGACAGTGAAGGGCTACTCATGGGTACGAGGGCGCGAACAAGGGATAGACAAATAGCTCTTTCCAAAAAAAAGGAAATAGCTCTTTCCAATCAACTTGCAATTAATTAGTAATATAGCTTTAATAATTGTGTTCTCCGTGGCACAGAGGTTAAGTGCTTGGCCTAGCGATCTTTTGGTCCAGAGGTCGAGCACCGAAGGTGTCATTGGAAATCGTCACGGAGGACATCCGACTACAACGCACCAAATATACAGTCTGACTGTGTCAGCAACGTCCAAGCTCCCAGTATGGGAGAGTACTGACGCTAAACCATTTATTCAATTAACTAATTGAAATTGAATTTTTTGAGCAATCAATTAATTGAAATATACTAAGTGACTGATCAATTGATTGAAATATATTTAGTGATTGATCAATTGATTGAAATATATTTAGTGACTGATCAATTGATTGAAGTATATTTAGTGACTGATCAATTAATTGAAATATATCTAGTGATTGATCAATTAATTGAAACGTATCTAGTGACTGATAAGTTAATTGAAATATATTTAGTGACTGATAAATTAATTGAAGTATATTTAGTGACTGATCAATTAGTTGAAGTATATTTAGTGACCAATCAATTAATTGAAATTGGAATTCAATTAATTTTGATAATCATTGATTTCATGTGCTAGCAGGTCTATTCATTGCCCATTTCTCTACAAACTCATCAATCTATTTTATGTGACGTGTTGGCTGCATGCTGCCTAACACACCTTTGAAATGAAATATCACATTATCTGAAATTGCATTTATACTTGCTTCTTGCCGTTTAATGATACTTGTCGATGAGTGCACCAACTCGGAAGCGCTCGCCGAATCAAGTGCTATAGGGCCTTTTGTGTTCTGAAACAGGGTTGGAATTCGGGTTTTGGGTCGACCTTGGGTAAGTGATGCAAAACTTGGGTCTTCTATTAATGCTGCATATATACAAATCAAGTTATAAAAACTAATATTTTTACTTGAATCTTAGGAGAACTACATACATGATTAGGCATAAAGTTCTGATGTTTTTTATGAAAATTCAACTCAATTCACAGAATATTTCAAAAATGAGATGCTTGTGATTATTAGCTATTTCATTTTGAGCTCAAGGTTGGGTCTCGGGTTCACTCTTGGATTTTGGGTAGTCTTGGGGTACCCAAGAATCTTGGGGTGCGGACCCAAGAGCTTGGGTACTTTCCAAAGAGTGACAACCCAAGAGTAAAGAAATTGAACATGAATGATCATTTGCGGTTTTCTTGGAAAATCTGCCTTAAGTATATGACCACATCATGTCATAGCAAGTCGTCTACATGTAAGCTTACATGTATGTACATGTAAATATGTAACCTACTTCAACCACACGATTGATTGGTCTTTCTATGATAAAACTGTGCTATCATCAACTTTGATGTAGACCTACCGTAAATGTCTATCTGATAGTTTGTTTAATTAGCTTTTTATTAACTATTTTAACTATGCTTTGATTACCTTTAGCTTCCTTGTGAATGTAATCCATTAAAATAGATGTAATGCATATTGTGTTAGGCAGAATTTTGTATATATAATTTTGCGTGAAATAAAACAAATAATAGATGAAAAATGCAATGCATTAAACCAACACCGGTGCGGTATAACGCTTATGCTGCTAAAATAACAATTCGTAGATAACTTGCTTCAATTCGTAAATAACTTGTGCTTGGGTTTCGGGTTTTGACCCAAGTTTTTAACCAACTTTGTCTGAAATATTAGAATCGAAATACAATATCAAGAATCAGTCTATTCAATAGATGGACGCTTCCTTTGGAGTTGCATTCCCTAAAATCAATTAGTTGAAATCAATTATTTCTAAATAATTCTAGGTCAACAAAATTTCAGAACTGGTCCAGCTTATCACTACATAATTATCATCATCTCCTTTAATTGCCCTCTCTGCAGACAATTTCATGGAATGGTGAACCACGACCGAATTTTCTTTCATCGTGTGTGTCCTTCCACGCATCTATCGTATCTAACGCGTCGGAATCTTGAACTCAATGATGCAACCAGTCTCGAATCTACCTTGTAAGGGAAGCAAGCTTTTGGAAGGGAGTGGAGATAAAACTGCTTTGTCCGCTGAGGGAAGATGGTGCCTGGCGTCGATTATAACTGTGACATGATACAACGTGAGTCACACAGATCCTCCATCAAACTTGTTATCCCACGAGATATAGGCCCTTCTGAACTTTGCACGCCCTATCTACATGACTGAAGAGTGAAAATGAGTCATCGTGATTCGTGCGCATTCAACGAGATCATGATGCGGGCACTATCTGGAACATTCGAGAAAATGACCTCAAATATTGGCAAACTGGACACTTGTTTTGACGGAAAAGCTCGACAGGTATGTGGGTACTTGGAAAGGAAACAGTACAATGTTAGGTGTTTACTAATAATCGGCAGAGCCATGAAAAAGCAGCAAAATTAGCAAAACAAGGGAATTGCAGAAGATATCACGGTCATAAATGGGGGGAAAGTGGCCGTGAATGCAGTGATTTGATGATTTAGGAGAGCTTGTGCAAGTGAAAGGAAATAAAGCATGAATGAAGTGTAGTGAGACCTCCTGATAGTAGAACTTGCTCGTAGGACGACGACTTTTGATAGGAGACTAAAATCATATGCGGGAGATTCGGGACCGTGAGGATCTCCCATCGATCTGTACCTGACCCTCCTACACATATGCATGGCATACAAATAAATGTAAAACAATATCGTAACTCAGATAATAAATTCCATAACGGCTTTTTGAGAACAAGCAAAAAAATCAAATCTGATGGAATGTATTATGCCTAGACAGCGACTATTTAGTTGAATCACCTAAAAAGATGTTTTTTACTTTAATTCCGGATATTTTGTAAAAACAGCTAAATCACCTAAATATTGTCATTACGACAAAAACCTGCTATTGGATTAACTCATCTACACGTACTCACATTGGAAAACATTGAGAAAATCGTGGTAACGAATTACTTTTATAATCGGAATAATGAAGATATTCATGAGTGATTCTGGGCAGTGCCACATGTTTCTGGTCATAGTTTCATATTCTTTTATATACATTTATAGAGTTTTTATAGAGTTTATATTGCATTCGAAATACGAGACAAGTAATTTTGATCTGTTTGACACATACACAATTGTACAATTGAATTGTCAATATATGTACATTTCGAAACATATAAACTTAGTTGTTGATGTTTGATCTGTGTAGTTACTATATCATGGCGATAAAAAAACTAAACTACTTACTAAACTGGCGATAACAAATTCAAGTGAAGAAATAGTATTTTCCATGTGTAGTTTTAGGTATAGTGTGTATAGTTTCATTGCTTTCGGTGTAGTAGAGTGTCATTGTAGTTCTATTGTTTACCTCCATTATCCACTTTCCACTTATCCACTCTTACCATTATCCACTTTGTGTAGTGTCAGATATAGTTCACTTGTAATCGGTGTAGTAGCATCGTTGTATTTCCATATTTTACCTCCACTTTTCCAATTTTTATTCATCGGTTTCCTGTTGTTTTATAATATCCATTCTTAATTTCCTTAACCTATGGTGACCATTGTCTTATTCTATTTCCACTATCAGCATCTGTAGTCGGTACAGTATATTAGACGTCTGTTTTGAACGTGTATACGGCAGTGTTTAGAATCTATGGTATTAGTATATTAACAGCAAGAATGAGCAGTATTAGAAGTCTTAAGATTTCAATTTTTACCAGATATTGGGCCACAGCTGATCAATTTTAATTCGTTGCCACGAGAAAGCTACATTGAGTTCTTTTAAGAACTGATTAATCCAATGGTTACAATGGCATTGCCTTTGTAAACTTGCGGATTGGAGAACGCCATCAGTCCTCATTAGGACTACTTTAACTAATAATTTAAATTAGTAAGCATTATATTCTATTATAAATGGCTACTGGGATGACTTTCATCATCATATGAGAATGAAATGAAATCGCTCTGAATTGCGATTAAATCTAGGTCTTACTTGTCATTTTCTTTTCTCTAATTATTTTTTTAAAACTTATATGAAGATTATTGTCGCGGTTTCTGTTTACAAATTAGTCAACGAAAAAAGCACAACTCATGAAAATAAACAAAATGCAACATCGATTTCAATGAATCTAGATATTTTAATGGATTCTTGATTCACCTAAATAAACAACCAAAATTTGTAAAATTATTCACATGCAAAAAACCTTAAATGACAAAAAATATTGACCTAAGATTTCGGTGTCTACTTATGACATACATGTATGAACATGTGCCTAGTTTTGGTGAAAATAGAATTTAATTCATCCGAATTGTACAATTTTAAAGACTTCCGTCTTCATCCTTAGTGGCTTTTATGTAAAGCGGAACAAATCAAGACAATAAAAGCAATTTAGGTGTGTAAGTAAATCTCATACACACAACTTTAAAAACAATTGGAAAGAGCTGGTATTATTGTTTAATAAAACATCTGTGTCACAAGCAGCTATGAAGACTGATTCAGCAATGCAAGTTTGTTCGTTCGGCGATAACGAAGACTGAATGTTCAAAGTTCACATGATTGTGTAACGTTAGTTCAGATGGTAAGGGACAACCTGACAAGTGCTCTCGAATACGCGTTTGTAGATGTCTAGTTGTCTCGCTGATGTAACACTTGTCACAGTGTTCACAAGCAAATTTGTAGACTATGTTCGATGCGAGAGAACTAGACACTATCTTTGTGATGAATAAAATGAGTAGTCTTCATGGTCTTGAAAACGGGAACTGAAGAAATGCCACTAGTGTTCGTCACGATTGCTGTAGCTCAGGGGTTATCAAAAATCAATGCAATTAGTTTTGGGCATGCAATTGTAGGTTACAACCGGAAGCAATCAATTAATTGTGATTGCGTGATGATAATACTTTATAGATAAACCAAAATACAAGAGAGTGGTATTTGGTGGAAGGTGTACAGAGAAAATCACGTTTCGGACGAAAACCTGACAAACGACTTGGCGTAGAACGCAGGCTTACAAAATGGCAACAACAATTTGCAAGAGTGTCTTACATGCCTATTTGGCGTACGAACAATAAAAAAAGACGCTAGAGCATGACAGTCTGCGTGATTAGCAACTTTTCGATTCAATTTGAGACATCCTCGATCAAGTCTGAGTTTCAGTGGAAGCTTATTGGTGATGAATCCCCAACGCTTGACGATGCGCTCCAAACGATCGAATTTCGTAAACAATTTTGCAGGGACGTTGATGGGAGCAGCTAATTAATTGAAATTATGCAGTTTTACCAATCAATTTATTGCGATTATTTGGTGACAGCAATCACTAAGTTGCAGCTAATTGGTGTCATCAGTCATTTAATTGCAATTATTTGTTAGTTTGAGCAGACTAATTCTTGATTTTGATTTTTTCACGCTGTTATTTCAATTTGACGAATTGGGCCTAGATACTTAACAATTCACAGCTAAACTAATAAGGATGGTATGTGCAGACATTTTTTTCTCATTCGTTACAAAATCAACCGGATGAATGGAGGACTGATGCTCAATGCCACACCGCAATCACATTATAGCTTACTATCAATTGCATACCTGTCAAAGTCTAAGACCGAAGTAGTAAGAAAACGGCGAACACCAGATAGCGCAAGATGGCCGCCATCGCTGAGTCCCCCCCCCCTCTGGTCCGCCAGTGTCGTGATGTGCCGTCGAGGTTCTGCTGCCGTCCCCCCCCCCTCTGGTCCGCCAGTGTGTGAGTCTCGGGTGTCTGTGTCCGACCGCCTGGTGGACTTGGGCGACCGTCTAGGTTGACGTGGGCGACCGTCTAGGTTGTCTTGGTTAAACTGTGGTATGTTTTGGTGTGTAGTGTCGAAACGCGGCCTCGGATGTGAAAACGGAGGTCAGATTCGGATTCAGCGTGAAATTCTGCATCTGTATGGTGAATTTGAAAGCAATCGGAGATAAAAATTTTTCCGCTGACGTCCCCCCCCCCCTTTGATCTAACTTTGGTTCTAGTGGACGGATTTTGTTCGTTCGACTTGCATTGGAAAGAGGATGAAACACTGCTCGACCGCATTTTTCGTTGCGAGTCAATCGGAGCAGCCGTTCAAAAGTTAGAGCGGTTACAAGATTTTAGGTCGGAGCTCACCTGAAAAAATCCTAAGTGTCAGAGTGACTTTGTATGGGAAAAATTAAAAATTTTCCAAAGTGTGGAATTTCGACCTGGGACCTTTACCAAAGTTTGTTTCATCAAATTTCGCTGACTCCCCCCCCCTTTGATCTAACTTTGGTTCTAGTGGACGGATTTTGTTCGTTCGACTTGCATTGGAAAGAGGATGAAACACTGCTCGACCGCATTTTTCGTTGCGAGTCAATCGGAGCAGCCGTTCAAAAGTTAGAGCGGTTACAAGATTTTAGGTCGGAGCTCACCTGAAAAAATCCTAAGTGTCAGAGTGACTTTGTATGGGAAAAATTAAAAATTTTCCAAAGTGTGGAATTTCGACCTGGGACCTTTACCAAAGTTTGTTTCATCAAACTTTGAAATTTCACTGACGTCCCCCCCCCCCTCTGGACAGCTTGCTTCGATTTTGGCTTCCAGTGGACGGATTTTGTCGTGCGATAGCTCGTTTGAAAGCTAAGAGTGAGACAAATTCAGTGAAACAATCGGCTTGTTCCTATCTGCCTTCGTTTAGATGTGAGACGCCATTTACGATTTTGGGACATTGGCGAAAAACGACGGAGTTAGATTTCGAATCAGCTTAATGTTATTGTCCAATGAGGATCATCATCCAATGAGAATCAAGCATTTCTTTATAAATAGCGAGCCTTCCACAGTGAGAATCATTCCATCGTTGAATCACACGAGTGACGGACGCACATTTTCTCTCTCTCTAGTTCCCTGTTCTATTATCCAACTAAAATGGTAAGTCGCTACTTCCCTCCCTCTCCTCCCTTGAACGTAAACTTAATACAATCTTTTTTCATTTTCAGGCATCTACTCCATCTGCTGCACTAGTAGGACAAAATGACGGTCAAACGTTACAAGGTTCGCTCCGATCAGATCATCTACAACTGAGGCCAGTGGAAGAAACAACCAAGGTACATAATCCTACACCGCTACAGCGTAAATTTAAACAAGTCTTGCGTTATGATGATCATAGCGTAGTACTCCAAACGGGAATGCTCCCTTCCACGGATGTCAAGATAATGCACAATCAGTATGGGGACTACATACTGATCCCCGTGAGTCCGTACATTCGCCGCCAACTTGATATTATTGAGGAGTACGTGACATTAAATATGGACATTCCTACTCCTCTTGCTCAAGAGTGGAAAGCGAGAGATGACAAGGATACTCCCTATAGAAAGATTTGGGATGGTAATCAAATTTGCCTACCGGTATCACATTGGTGTACTTACTATAAGAAGGAGGGAGATCATTCAACAATCATCACATGCGACGAGCTCGGAGAAGGTACTTGGGATATCCTTTTCAAAGTGAATGGACTATATTATGGTCAGCACAAAGATAATAAAATAGCCTCTCTCTCCATGCATATGGAATCCATCCTATATATTCCAAAAGCAGCCAGCGTAGATGACATAATTGATCAAATCCTCAACAGCAGTGGTACGAAGCGCAAGTCGGAGAAGAATGCTACATCAAAACGCAAATCAAAGAAGGAGAATTACTAGTCCTTTCCTAACTCTACCCTATGACAATTCGCTTATGTGCTTTGAGTGTCGTAGACGTGGTCTTATTAGATACATTTTACTTCTTCGTTGCCATCATATCATTTGTGTATTTTGTCGTGAAAAGCATCGATGTAATTCTTCATTTTGTAATATGTTATAGAACGCTTCCTTAGATGTGTAAATTTCCGTTTTAGGCTTCTATCATCATTTTTATGGATTGTGAGGGTGAACCTGTACAGGAGCTCAGTGCTATTGCTATGAACAATTGGACATATCAGATTGTCAGTGTCTATCATCAACATGCCAACTGCGATCCCAATGTTGATCAATGGGCGAGAAAACACATTCATGGACTTAATCTGAAATATTTGCAAGACTATGGCTTTTCTTGTGAGAGTGCTCTTCTTATTGACTTTAAACGATGGTTAGCTGCTTTCAATGTTATACGCATCTTTTGTAATAATCCTGGTAAGGAGAGGAAAGTATTTCCCAATCTAATCATTGATGATATTTTGCTCCCGCCTTGGGATAGTAGAGTGAATCAACATTATCATGAAGTTACGAAACGTTTTAAGGATTTGTGTGTTCCTATTTTGTCTGTTCGTTGTAGTAGCTACGTTCATAACCAATGCTTCTTTCCTCCTTACCTCAACACTGCCAAAGTCCTGTATGGTTATCATTGCTCGCTGTATGATAGTTATCAGCTGTATCTATTTTATCTCTTTCAAACCATTGATTTATAATGCATGCTTGTTACCGTTATTCAATAAATGTTACTATGAGAAGAGTTGTTGTTTTCATGCAATGGATGGGTTAGATAAAGGGCGATCATGTCTTTCTCAAACGACTGCGGAACATTACGTTTTCATAGGCAAAGTTTAAAAGGAGCTGTTCAAGATTATGTGATAAATTTTCATAAAGATGAGACTGACATCGAAGCAGTGCTCGATGATGCTAGCACTCTATTTCTAGAGTTAATGAATACATTCTCTGATAGCATTGTCATGGCGCGATTAGTTGCGAAAATTAAGTTTAGTCATTTTGGAAAGGAAGAGGTGGAAACTCGCTCTTTCCATTTTACTTCTTATTCAATGGAAGTGGTAGATCACCCCGAAGAATTTTTTAAAAGACATATGATAAAAATTGCTGAACGTCTTAACGCATTTAACCATCATGGTAGCAGTCTAGTGATTGAAGCGATTTCAGATATTCACATTCAACTTTCCATAAACAAAAATTAAAAATGCAGTGGTACTTGATTGTAGCACAACTGGTTTTCGAGCTATGTCTGCTCACTCTCGAAGTATATTCCTTCTGTACATGCGTCTATTATTTAGAAAAGGCTAGCAAATTCATATCTTCAAAAAGACTTGCTATAGACATCAGTAACGGTGAAACTATGTGTTGCGATGTATGTAAACGAAAGGATGGAAATGAAAAGCGCATCTTCAAGAGATGTAAGCATGCTTTTTGTCAACGCTGTTTCATACGTAATTGCATTCAACTTTGCCAATGTAACCACTGTGATATTGCTCATTTCGAGTGTCACTTATGCCGCAATAGTTAGTACCTATGCAAATGTGGTAAAGATAGGTTTTAGCAAAGACTAACACGGAAAATGGCGAAACGTAAAATGACGAAACGTAAAAGTCAAAAGTTTTCTTCAGCCATTCAAGCTCTCCGACGAATGAAAGCAAATCAGCGATACAATGCTATACGACATGCTAACGATAAATTCATTTGTGAAATTATTTCTCATGTGAGAAAGTTGAGGACGAAGAAATTAGCACCAAAACAACGAAAGTTACTTAAGCGATATGCTACAAAATTGCGTTTCATCTCCAATCCTAAAGTCGCCCTTCAAAGAAAGAGGAAAACTCTAACACAAAAGGGCGGTTTCCTTTCAGCAATACTTCCAATGATAGCTCCTGCCGTGGGCAACCTATTGGGAAATATCTTTGGCTCTAAGCGTTAATTATGCAAATGTTGAGTTTCAAAGTAATAAAATGGATTTCAGACTTCAATGCGATAAAGTTCTGACTGTATCAGGTCCATCTCATGCAGGTAAAACTGTTTTCACGCTGAATTTATTGGATAAAAGAAGGGAGTTGTTTAGGGAACCTATCAATCGAGTGATTTGGTGTTATGGTATTTATCAACCGTCGCTGTTTCAGGAATTGCAAAGTCGCAACTTTATTCGACATGAAGGAATTATTGCAGTGGATAAACTTCAGTCTAATGATGTTGTTGTATTGGATGATTTATTAAAAGAAAGTAAGAATTCAAAAGATGTTACAGATATGTTCACTCGCGCAGCACATCATAAAAGGTGCTTTATCATCTATATCACACAAAATTTGTTTCCTGATGGAAAAGAAGCTCGTACACGAAACCTGAATACACACTATTATGCTATTTTCAAGAATCCGCGAGATAAAAGTCAATTTGAAATTTTAGCGCGACAAGTTGCACCCAGAGGATCAAAAGCCTTAATTGAAATTTTTCAAGCAGCTACTGAAAAACCATACGGTTACTTATTCATTGACTTTACGCAAGAGTGTCCGGAAGAATTTAGATTTCGAAGTGATATTTTGAAAACTCCCATGATTATCTACAAACTATGAGTTCTTATTCTCGCATGATTGTTATTCCTCAGGATGAATATGTACAATTGACTGCCATGCAGCAAGTAAAGCAACCTCTTGCAAATCAAATGTATAGGAAAGAAATAGATTATCAGCAAAATGTTCACATCAAAGATCCACATCGTGCTGTATTATTACAATCGGAAACTGTTGAGCAATTGAAAAACTTGAAGAATAAGATGCGTGACTCTGTATCGACTGCTACACCTTTAGCATCTCGCGCACATGCCATATCTCTTTTCAACAGTATTGAACCCCATCTCAATGTAAATGATAGAGGAGAAATCATTACAGATGAAAATAAAGTGATTGATGCTTCACGTTATGAAGACTTGATTCAGTATGCGACACGTAGAAAGCGCCGTCAGGGCTATGTTCCACCTGGTTGGTCATACTTTCTTAAACTATTGAAAAAGCATAATGTGCCAAAATTTGCTTTAAATAATGAGACATTGAAAGAACTTGATTCAACAGTGGCTACTACTCCAATGCTTCAGGTGATGAAAATGCCAACAAATTGGTTTAAGACGTCACCTGCTACATCCCCTCCCACACTCACTAAGCAAACAAGAGGAAGAACTCGACGTAGATCTACATCGCCACTAAAACTGGTAAAAGGAAAACGTAAAACAGCTCCTCCTAGGAAATACATGTTCTCAGACTATTAATATGAAGCAGATGTGTTGCTTGCCATGTAATGAGCCGCCAGAGGTGAATGTCGTTGTCACTTGCACTTGCTGCGCCAGCTCTCATAATGAAACCCCTAAGCAATGTGAACACGATCGCAAAACCGCTAAAGCTAAATGCTGCAGTTGTTGTAAATGTAGAAAGGCAAGAAAGAAAAAAGATGAGAAGGAGGAAAAAGAGTCAGCCGTCATCGACTGAACGTTTGAAGTCAATCTATTATGATGTAAAACATCCGGCAGGATTTGCATCTATCAAGAAATTATCAAAAGCGAGTGGTCTTCCACAATCACAAGTGAAACGATGGTTAAAGGGTCAGGCTACCTATACACTCCACAAACAAGCGAAAAAGAAGTACCGCACCCGCCATTATATTGTTCATGACATCGATGAACAGTGGCAAGCAGATTTGTGCGATGTTGCCTCCATTTCAAAACATAACTCGGGTAATAATTTTATTTTAACCGTCATTGATATTTTCTCGCGTTATGCGTGGGCTCAACCTTTAAAAACTAAAGAAGGGAAAGGAGTAGCAAAAGCATTCCAAACAATTTTTCGAGAAGGTCGCATTCCAAAAAGAATTCAGAGTGATCAAGGAAAAGAGTTTGAAAATCAGCATGTGACAAGATTATTTGAGAGGCATGACATTGAGTTGTTTAGTGTAAAGAGCGCTTATAAAGCTGCACTCGTTGAACGTTTTAATCGCACATTAAAAAATCGCTTGTGGCGACATTTTACTGCCAACTTGACACAAAATTGGACAAAGGTTCTACAAGATACACTCCATGCCTACAATCACTCTATCCATCGTTCTATTGGACTCAGACCAGTAGATGTAAATGCTGACAATGTAGATAAAGTGCGCGAATCATTCCAACGTAAACGCACTCATGTGAAAAGTGATGTGAAAATTGGCGATAAAGTTCGTATCTCAAAAGTGAAAAGTGTTTTTGCTAAAGGGTACCTTCCGAATTGGACAGAGGAGGTATTTACAGTATCAAGGATTAATCAAAAAGACTCTCCGACCACCTACAAGTTGAAAGATTACGATAATGAAGAAATTGAGGGTAGCTTTTACCGCGATGAGATTGAGGTAGTCACTGAAAGTGAAACATATTTGGTAGAGAAAATCATTCGATGTAAAAAACGGCAAGGTGAAGAATGGTGTCTTGTTAAATGGACTGGTTATCCTTCAAGTATGAACTCTTGGATGCGTCGTGCCGACATCTTTCATCTAAGTGATCGACAGTGATTCATGCAAAGTTGTAACTAACAATGTTTAGGGTTTGAGCTATGAATCCAACTGCCTCATTTTATTCACGACCCTCCTATGTAAGTGGCGGAGGACAAATTTACATCGGTGCTCGCCGCCAACGTGGAGGTAGCATACTTGGTGCACTGAAATCTGTTGTAGCACCTCTCATATCCAATGTCGGTAGATCTTTAAAACGAAATGTTTTAAGTAATGCCGTTGGCTTTGCTGGTGATGTTGCTAGTGATCTTTCCAGAGGTAGAAGTTTTAAGAGCAGTTTGTTGAATCGTGGGAAGGAACGCGGTTTAAAAACATTGAAGCAGACCATTGCTGGTGTTACTCAAGGAAAGAAATCACCTAAACGAATGAATAAAGGAAGGAGGAAACATCGCGGAGCTGGTAAGGTGCGATCTTCAGTCAAAAGGCATTCACGCAAACGTCGCAGAGGCTCTAATCATTCATCAGGCGCTAAACGACGACGCTGCTATAACTTCTAATCATGGAGTGTAAAACTTCCGGTTTTTGTTTGTTCGATCAACAAGCCATACAGACAGATATTCTTAGTTCAAGTATTGTAGATTATCATCCTCGAACAGCTGAGAATGCTGGCCCCATTGAATTTGTTATTCCTGGTGGTAGTGATGACTACATAGATTTGAGTTATGCGATGCTTGATTTGAGGTTTAGAATTCAGCAAGCAGATGGAACTGCTATTGACGATGCACATAAAGTTGGACTGAACAATTTACCATTGACTACATTACTTCGTGATGTTTCTCTAACGATTGGAGAGCAGCAAGTGGAAGGTGGTCAAAGCGATTATCCCTATAAATCATATTTCAATCATGTATCACAGTTTCATCCAGCAGCACAAAAAAGTCATATGGAAGCCATGGGATGGTACAGAGATGAAGCAGGAAAATTTGATGTTGAAACAAACAGTGGCTTTGTAAAGCGATCTGCTATGATTAAAGATAGTAGAGTATGTCAGCTATATGGTCCGCTGAATTTAGACTTCTTTAGACAGTCAAAGTTTTTACTGTGTAATACCAGCATGCGACTCAAGCTGACATTGAATAAGCCTGAATTTGCGCTGAATGCATTTGCTAAAGTTGACAATTTTAGAATTCATGTGGAAGATATTGCACTTTACATTCGTCGAGTAGTACCGAATCCAAGTGTCATTAGAGGGCATGCTGAAGGCCTTAACCGCCAAAATGCCATTTACCCCATTCAGCATACAAAGCTTCTCACCTTTACAATTCCGAAAGATCAAAAGAGTTTCATGAAAGATGGCCTCTTTCCATCGGAAGCACCGAAGCTCCTCATGGTGGCAATGGTTGAAAATGATGCATTTAATGGTAATATAAAGAAGAATCCTTTCAATTTTAAACACAATCAGTTAAGTGAAATTGCTTTACGTGTAAATGGTGTGAGTCATCCTGGTCCACCCTACAAACCAGATTTTGCTTCAGATCAATTTATGCGCAGTTATGTTGATTTTATGGATGTTTTTGGCTTTTACAATACGGATGACACCAACGGACTGACTATGAAAGAGTTTAAGAGTGGATATACTATTTATGCATTTGATTTGACTGCTGACAGCGATATTAGTGCACCCTATCGTCAAGCGAACGTGCCTCATAATATTCGTTTGGATTTAACGTTCAAAAGAACACTACCTGAGACGATCAATGTATTAATTTATGCAGTCTTCGATTCAAATATTGAAATTACAAAGTATCGTGACGTGATTCTTCAGTATAATCGTTAATGAGTTGGTTGACTGCTGACGATATTAAGACTAAAGTGCAGCGTAATGCAGACGAAGCGACGTTGAAAGCTTTCGATAATGTCTATTCACTCGATACCTTACCACCTGCAGTAAATCACTATCCCATCTTTATTGTGCTAAACACTCATTCACAGAATTTAGGCGGTGAGCATTGGAAAGCGATCTTTATTGGAGAAGACCGACGTGGTGAACTATTTGACTCTCTTGCTCAACCTCCAAATATACCAACACAGCAGTGGTTGAGAAAACATACGCGTCAATATCAGCGAAATGAACGCATACTACAACATCCACTTTCATCAACGTGTGGTGCTTTTGTACTGTACTTCATCTTAAGACGTTTACATGTATCTCGATTTGTATCTGTTATTCAAAACTTTTCATGTAATCCATCCTCTAATGAAAAAATGATTTGTAAGTTCTATCATGATTTGAAATAAAAACATCATGTTGGAAAAATTGTTTTTTATTTTACAATCCGCTGGGTACGTACATACTCAATGAGATAGTCTAGGATCATATTTGCTTGTACATGAGATTTTAGTCCAGTAATGATCACTTTACTATTATGAAAGATTGCCACATGCACAGGTAACCAACAACTAATGAGAGCTGCAGGAAAAAGTTCGGGTTCATAACACAAACTGTAACTGCTGGTACGAATCTTCAAAAATGATAGACTGTCACTCAATTGAGTAGAGATCACCATATTGTCCACAGTCAGATTCGACATCACACACCTCTCCCTCTTCCATATCCGACGTAGTAGTCTTTGTAGCTCTAAGCGCATTGACTGCGCCGATGAATGAGAAAGGGCGCCGAGAATCTGTACAGTCCCATTTGGGAAGAGTTGAAGATTCCGTGAATTGTTCATCTTCACCACTAACATTTGAGGACGACCCGGGTAATACTTGCTGTTTGGAAGCTGTTGGTGTAATGTTGTGAGATCGATTTTGGTGTAGAGTCTGAAGCGACGGAGAATGTTGACGATGGTGTAGCGATGGCGCTTCATGATGAAAGAATGAGTAAATTGAGCGATGTACCTTCCTTTTATACTTTTCCCAACTACCTTGATGAAATGTGAAGTTAGTATGAAGTTGGGAATGATAGAGTTGAATTCGCCGATTGTTGACGCGCAACCAGATGCGATTTCCAATACGTGAATGTCTTTTCATATAGAAGTATTTTAAATCCTTCATGATATGATGTAGAGATTGAAAATGGCGATAAGATAAAGCAAACTCTCTTCTCACATTTCCAGTTGAATCTTTGAAATAGACGTTTCGATCATGATCCGTTTCAATACGTTGTAGGGAATCTAATTTCCAACTCATGGTGCGTGATAGTCATGTCTGATTAAGATTTGCATAGTAGGGCGATGAACTCACGACGAATAAATGTCATGATGGAGCGATGTATGTATCTTCTATACTTCTCCCAATTGTATTTGCGAAATGAGAAACAGTTTGCGGAATGAGAATGGTAGATTTGAATTTCATTTCTGTAATGTTGAAGCCAAACTTGATCACCCAGGGAGATGAATCTTAATGTTTCAAAATATTCCAAATCCCTCATGATATCATTGAGGTTGACAAATTGTCGCCATGTTAATGTAATTCCTCTTGATGTATGACCATGAGAATTTTTGAAATGTACGTTTCCATCACGATCAACTCTGATATATTGTAGAGAGTCCAAAATCCAAGTCTTCATGATGTTATGCAAAGTTGCAGATTAGCAATATAAAAATGTCGTTTTATCATATTTTGCTTAGCAATGCGGCTACAAAGAGATTTACTAGTAATCGAGCCGCAGTCTTTTCTACTCCCATTGATCATGCACAACAGCTAAATGGGAATTGGGAAGTGGGTGTCACTCAACTTGTTTATAGCAACTGTGTCTATACTTTTGATCATGAGGTGATGACTATTAATATGAGACGTACAGCTGCTTACCAATGTGAAAAGGGCTGTCGAGTATACATTCCACAGTGGTCAAAGAAAGATCTCTTATCATGTAAAAAGTTTATATATGATTTCTTGAATAAAGCGTGTAAACATATTGCCCAATTTACTCCACACAATGATGATTATACTTATATACATCATGTAGTTGAGAAAGATTGGATTGTTGGTTTAAGTCCAAGTTTAAGAAATGATTTAGGTTACCTCGCTAGCGCCTTGACAAGCTATGATAATTTTAACGTTAATTACCACATAAGTGCTCATAAACAGTTAATATATCGAGAGGAAGCTTATTATGTAGATCTTATTCCAAAAAATGAGAAGACGTTGGTGAAGAAGATTGTGATTAAGCCAAGAAAGACAAACATGACTCCTGAAACATTATTGAAGAAATTTAATTATCTCCTTCGAGTTGATGGTAAACAAGTGGCAACATTGACTTATATTAAATCATCTAATCATATTGCAATAAGTAAATTAAATGATGATGATCTAGTATTAATTTGTTCAAAAGATTTTCATCAGTTCTTGCGACATCATTCTGCAGCTGTTCATGGAAAATTTAATATGCAACATTTACCATGTGAAAGGTCAAATCAATTTGATACAGAATGGAGTGTATCTTTATACAGAAAGTGTGTAGAGCCTTTCGGTGGTATCTTACATGAAACAAGAGTGCTGATGCCTCGCATCATTACTTCAGTTAAATTGGTTGTAGATTATTTAAATGAAGTGATTAATGACCAACATATTTCATTTTCTGAAAAAGAAGGTACTTTGTCTCTCACTATAAGTGGAAAAGGTATTGAACTAATTATGGATAAAACTCTAATGGACATTTTGGGTTTTGACCAAAATATCTTTAAAAGTGGTACTGTAACCAAAGCTAGCGCAGACATGTCGCTATCGCGTCGTATTAACTATTTTCAGATATATTCCAATATTGGTGAAGATGTACGTGTGGGAGATGTTGAAGCTCCATTGTTAGCAATGATACCATACCAGCCAAAGAGCTGCAGTATTTTATCTGAGCATACTTTCAAGAAAGTGCATTATACAAAGCTGAAATCAAACTACATCCCACAAATTGATATTGCCATTTATGACGATGCTGGTGCGTTGATTCCTTTTCATAAAGATGCTGTGACAAGTATCACACTCCATTTCCGAATGAAGAGTTAATGCAAACGTATGCTAATATATTTTTCCAATGTGAATAATATGGAAAGTGAAAATAAGGACTCGTTTCTAATCTACTTGCCCAGTAATGCTTCTATGAATAAATTTCCCAAAAATAAACCATCAGACTATCGAGTAGAATTAAATCGCCCACTGCATTTAGAAGGTGAATGGGAGGTTGGCGTTTCTAGTATTTGCTATGATAGCAATATTCAGAATGTGAATGATTTGGAAGAAATGATATTGACTCCTCGCACCCATGATGGAATAACGATGAATAATGCATTTCAGTTCCCATACAATTTAACATCAGATGGAAAGTGGAACTATGAATGGATTCAGATAAAATCAGATTCTTATGAGCCATTTGGGAATGAGAAAATTATTAAGGCATTCAACAGTGGTAATACTTCCATCATGAAGAATAAAAATCAGAAAGCTTATGAGTTTACTATCTATCATTGGAGTGGGAGACAGTTCCTCCGCTTTCATTCTTTTACTAAAGGTCTTACGCTGAGGTTGGATAGTGAATTCTATCCGCATCTCGGTTTTGGTCATGGACTACATCTAACGTCAATTGCTACTGCAAATGTTAGAAAAGTTTATTCAAATCGAATCAACAAATTTCATTATAGATTTAAAATATTTGATGAAGATGTTGTAGAATGCGAAGAACGCATCATTTTGAAAAAGCGTGGTGTTCAACCTTTATCACTTATTGAGTTAGTAAAACGATGGAATGAGACTGTGGGTAAGAAGTATGGAGAGAAAATTATGGCGGACAAAAATAAGTTGGTTATTCAGAAATATAATGACAAACTTACAGTTTATTTCTCTCCAACCTTGCGTCATTTTGTAAGACATTATACACCTATTATTGGAAGCGGTGTGGTATATGCTTCTCATGAATATCACACTAAAGCTGATTCAGTTAATGATGAATGGTGGGTGGACATCTATGGCGATCGCATCAAGAAAATTTACCAGTCTTATGAAGAATCTAAAGTTGCTATCAATATAATGCCGCGTCTATATCATACAGTTGAAAGCTTCATTCATGTAGTAAATCCTTATATACAACAGAAGTTGAAGCATGTGATGAAAAGTAAATATGATGTAAAGACACACCACATTTCGTTTTCAATTGAAAATCAACGCGTTGTTCTGAGACTGGGTGATGACATTCAATGTCAATTGAGTAAAAATTTGAAAAAACTCTTTGGTTTTTCAATGCTACAAACTGTGTTTGCTGCTGCGCATACGATTGGTATAGAAACACCAATGACACTTGATAAACATGAACAGCACCTTTACATTCAAAGTGATTTGATTCTACCTATTTCTGTTGGCGAGAAAAAAGAATACATTTTACGTGATTTCATTCATGATAAAGACGCTTCATATGGAATAGTCGAGAAGATGTTTGAATCTATTTTCTATCATCCCGTCGTCAAACAAACTATACCCTCTATTGCTATCAAAATTACCAATGGTTTACAAGAGTGCATCCATGTGAAAGATACTAAATCCCTCATAACGTTAGTGTTTCGGAAAACAAAGTGAAGTCTTTATACAACATTTATTGAAATATGTACATGAATGTGAAGGAATAGACTTTATACAACATCCACTGAAAATATATACATGAGCGCACTTCAATAAACATTGTTATATACAAAAAGTCTTTTTACTTCGTGAAGGGTGGAAATATACAGGGATAGGAAAAATGTCTTTCAGTGGAAAAGTCATCACATGGGGAATGTACAGATGTGGACACATATTCACAAGGAAAAAACAATCTCATGCGATACATAAAACAACAATGTTTATCTACAGAAATCAACATCAAAATACTAAGTTAAGGATGATTATGCTAAGACGTCTCCTGAATGTGGTAGTGTGAGTTTAATTCTTTTGGGTGGTGGTATGTTTGTGTCAGGATGTCCATGTGGAAGAGATATGTTGTGTTCTAGCCAGCACCTCTTATCCTCCCATGCTGAAAGCGCCCGTTTCCTAAAAGTATGAGTTTTGATCTCATGCGACTTAGATTTTAAGATTGTCATATTGACAAACGTTATATTTTTATTTCTATAGGCTTTCCTGAAATTCTTATGTTTCATGTTAGAGACCAATGATCTTGATATGCCTTTAGCGCGCTTAATGCTATCATCACTATCCTTTAATTTCATAGAATACATTTTAGGGCGGAGGAGAATCATTTCAGCTATCTCCTTCCCTGCTGTCTCATCCTTAAAGCAGCCAAGTTTTGCCTTATTTTTGATGGAGTATAGTGGATGATTAGCAGGATAATTTGATGTATCAAAATATCTTTCTAAAGATTTTCCTACTTCATTAAAATTTAAATCTTTTTGAGTGGTAATACCTAAAAAGAAACTATCTGTGTCACCACCCAACAAACGAACCTCTTTTACGAGAGGACACGGTTTTAGTATTTTATAGAAGAGTTGATACATTTCAAGCTTGGAGTAATCTAGAACAGCTTGACCAATATAGATGGGTTTGCACAACTCAACTTCAGATTTTATCATTTTAATACCTACAAGATCCTCATCGATTATGTCTCTATCGATGAATAGAGGTGATGAGATCAATTTGTGATACTTTTGATCATCATTAACTAGTTTGTAGTTTACGCGCTTTCTAACATCCTCCATCGTCTTACCAAATAGACTGTTGTTCTTATATTTATAAAAATCTTTTTCAAAATTATTTTGGGCTAGTGCACGTTTCTGACTGTTACTATCTATGTAGGGTTTGAGGAAGGCTTTCTGTCTAAATTTAATAATGCGGTGAACTCTTTTTAAAATCATGCCCATTTCTAAATAAAATTTTAAGATGCTAAAGTGGACTAGATAGTTTTCCTTATCATATTGAGTGAGTAAAAGTTTGCGGCAAGGCTTATACTTGGGTTGTCCACATGATTCTAAATCTTTATGAAATTGTTTCATAAAGTCGGAAAACATATCTTTACTCACTTCACCTGATTCGGGTGCGAGTGGAAAATCTACGGTTTTATGTTTAATATTATTTGGATAGATTAGATCTATCTCAAAATAATATCCCCATTCACCTTCATCTGGAATTGCTAGTATGTTGGAAGGGTTGGAGAAATGTTGAATTTCACTATCATCTAACCAGCTAAACTCAGAGTGAGGTAGCGGTTTGGATAATGAACTACCATACAAATTATTTTGGTCATAATACTTCAGATGAGTCTGGTCATTACCTACTATTTTTGATTTTAACCTATGTTTATTTACAAATGTGAGACCACCGCGAATTCCTCGCTCAAATAAATTATACATCTCTGGATCTTGTAAGAGATGAATGGTCTCACCAGTCATTTTAAAAGCAGACTTAAATGACATGGCTGGCAGACTGACAAAGTGGACGGGATCTAACTTATCTTCTTCTAATGCCACTCGTCGAAACTCCTGAAATACATCAGCCAGCAAAAATACATCTAACTTAAGGTAGGCAATCATATATTCACCAAATGTATGGCAGTCAAATTTTATCCATGCATCTTGTGCATGATCATAATCTTCGGTCTTACATTCTGCGCCGGTCAAATCATTTTTAAATTTATCTATGGGCGGAAGAGAAGTCTCGCCGAGTTTACTAATTGCATCAAAATATGCATATGGAAAGACTCCTTTCCGTGTGATGACTTCATCGGTTAGATTTGGATATTGTTTCTTAAGATTTTGTGTTAGTGGAAGAGACTTTAGATTTTGCACGAGAGAGGCCAGTGATGCAGTCATAAATTGGTAGGAATCTAAAAATTTTATATCAAAATAGACCGTCTTATTTTCTTTAGTTTTATCGACAGGCACTTTTGCTGTCATGGCCATAAACTTCTCTCTCGTTTGTGCTATTACATCAAGCTTCCACTCTTTCATTTGACCTAAACCTCCTTTTATTATCATATGGCTGTCGTAGCCCTTGAAATTATGGAAAATGACGGGTAATGTACGCCGCTTCATCCTCAGCGAAAAATTACATTTTGAACAGAGTGCGTTTCTAAATTTACCAGTGATGTGGTCATGGTCGCGCACTTTCTTAATCTTATCATCGTCAAATGTTTTCCTACATTTGGGGCAAACGTTGCAACTATCAAATTTTGCTTGATCATCTGCTGTCATATGCAATGATCTGCGATAGAGTTCACCATCATACTTTTGTTGAAATTTTACAGCCTGTTCGAGGAATTGTAGGAATTGGTAAATACAATCCTCACCTTGCCAGACGTGCATTTTATTTTTTCTATTTTGGAAATGGTCATGCCATACTTCATAGCAGGAAATGGCTGCTGGTCGATGGATGTTATCATCGATATAACATTCGATGTCAGCATAGATGACACGAAGAGGACTTAGTTCATCACCATTCTCTCTATATGAAAACTCCTTATCTTTGGGCATGCGTTCCATTTGCAGTTTACCTCGCTTACACCACTCATAATGAGTTTCAAATTTGTTTTTACTCCTAAAGTTCCGAATGCATCTGTCACAGTAATAAATCTCTGATGAGGTAGAATTTCTTAAGTGGTGGTATAAGCGAGAGATTTTGGGAATGCCGCAGTAGTGCCATTCCTCACTATCATCCTGTCTTACTAATAAAAGGTTGACAACATGATCATAACAACTCGAACGCGAGTTGTAGCGCACACCCTTCAATCCCTTTTCCCAAACATGGAGAACTATTTTAATGTTGTTCAATTTTTCAAATTTTTCTATATCTTTAATTTTCATATCGTCACTATTACAGTCATCGAAGTTTAATTCATTCTCCCACTGCCTATAGCTATATGTACGATTTCGATTCGCATTGATGTCATTATAGTGGAGAATGGAGAGGACAGCATATTTAAAACATTGCGATTCGCAATCGACATTGATGACTGCTGTTTTGTTTTTTAAATTTTTTGGAAGTTTAAAGGAGCCTCGACCACTATGATTTCCTAATAAACTGATTTTAAATAAGGCGGACTCAATGCCGTCAAAAATGAGACCGCTATCGCGCTCGTTAAATTTATCAATATTTAATTTTAATCCTTGGATGTGAAAATTTATCCAAGACTCATAGTCTACAACCTCGGTTGCAGGAGAGGAGGGTATGTGAAACTCCAACCTCTCTATTATTTGCCCAGTATGGTGATCGATTTTTACATATTTTATTTTAAGATAGATGAGCGCCTTCATCCTAAAATTGTCTAAATTGTTGAAGAGCGCTTCTATCAATGATGAATTTTGATGAAACCATTCCTCAAAGTTAGCAATGGTTTCTGAGGAGTCCATCTGGTAGTTCCTCACTAAATTATTTATGGACACTTCAGTGAGTTGGATAGAGGAGGTACCGTTGGTGTAGCTATCGTTCGTGTGTGTATGTTGAAGTCTGTGCGAAGATAGTTCAAAACGTGTCTCGAAAGACTGAGCGCACAAGTCGCAAGAAAAGGAGACGACGTTAACAGAATCATCCCCACCTCCGGAGATTGATGCCGGCTTAGGTCGACAAACACCTCGCTTGATGTGTCGGGTGAGATCCCATTTCCTCGTGAAGATGTGCCCACAGTCAGCACATTCCCACTCGTTACCATGTCGCGACAGTTCTGAGCTGGAACTCACATCGCCTGAAAGAGAAATCATTCTATCATCTCTGTTCAAGCCTCAGTGTATTGTTGCAACCTACCTTGACTCAATAACTCTAAACTTTCCTCGAGAAGGGAGGGCGTTGGTGATGAAGTTGATGCCTGAAATTGAGGAAGATGCTATGAACCACACGTTTGAGGGAGATGAGAGAGGAAATCTTCAACTTACCATTTCAATGAAATCAAGTTTAAGGTTGATGCTTCAATAAGATAGAGACTTCACTCAATTAATATGTCTCAAATTTGGAATTCACTTGTACACCTCAAATAATAGCAGAATTCGCTAGAGAATACTTCACTTATACGTCTCAAAGACAGAGTGAAATGACACGGATGTCACTTTGCTTATATCCTTTCATGCTCATCATTCATTGGCTGTTCATTCTGATTGGTTGCTTGTTGATACTTAAGAATTAGAAAAATGTTAAAGTTATCATTATTCAAAGTCAGCATTTCAAAGACAACATGACAAGTCCTCCAACAACACCAAATGCCGCATTGGAGTTCTCCTCTCCATGCACATCAGCAAAGGTGCTCGTTACACCAAATGCACCAAGAAAGGCGAAGGTGGAGAAGACATACAATCTCGACAATATACGAAAGTTATCGGAGGACGATGAAGAGGAGTTGCCCGACCTAACAGGCATACGGTGGAAATATTTACAATATGATGTCGAAGGGGTGATGGAGATGACCAGCAAGTCGCAGTTGCATCAAATATGGGAGTGGTACACCCCTAACTCCCAACCGCGAACCGTGGCGGAGTGGGCGTACATTGACAACGTGAGGGACGCTGCAGAAGAACGTTTAAAGCAGCTCAACTGTTTTTGTGATCTATGTGAAGTCAGACTCTGGGACGATATTGACGATGAAGACCTTTTAAAATACATGCCATAATAAATGTTTATTTCGTATTATCTTTGCTTTCATACTGACTTACTTGAATGGGGCTTTAGTGAATAATTTAACCATGTATACTTTTTCATTTGGAAATAGTAGCACGCTTAGTTTAACTTGCAAATCTTATAACATTTCATATGGGTGATAATGGTAGATGAAATAGTGTTAAATAAAATTAAGATAGCTTACATGATTCTGGGATAGCAATCGACTGCGATCCATGTGTAAAGAGCTTGTTAGACTATGGAAGAGAGAAGTGTGTTATGTTGCGTGTGGCGCGTGAGTGTCCTCCCTTTCATTCCATTCATCAATTCGTCTCATTGATAGAGACAGGTAGAACTCATGGCTCTCATAACGTATGCAATGGAAAGTTTTAGGCAACCTTCGACAGTTGGCTAAATGTCGCCCTGGCGCGAATGCATACTACGTTGAGACAGAGGCAATCACTTGCAAACATGACGCAGAGAGGTTTAACAAGATTGACCATTGCCGAATGTCCCTTGCGGTATACATAGCTACGGGTTTCACCGCCGCCCTTTACAGGAACGCCCGTCGAAAGGAAGTATTACACCGAACTTCATTTGCAACGTTCAAGTTGACTGATAGCAGATTCAACTTAATGATAGTATTCGCCAGTCCGAAGACTGCCCAGGGCAAACCGCGTGGAGGTTCTATCATGTCTTGCCCCATGGTGGCCCTTAAGAGAGCCGATGGTTCATTCTCGGGATTAGGCTGACTATTGGCTTGAATAGTCAAGGGGTATGACGCTTAGATTGTCATAAACCCTATACCGCCGAGGTCGTACTGGTGCATCCGGCACCTTTCGGATGCGGGTGGTATTTGGAGTCCACACCTCATCCGTCCAAATGATCCTCTTGATCTTCCCCTTCTTCTCATCCTCATCCCACTCGTCGAGGATGACGAACTCGGGAATGGCGTTATCTTCATCAATGAAGACGGGAATGTTGTCGGCAGATGTGGCTTCCATCGTGACTTCAAATTGAATGAGAAGCGCTACAATCTTCTAGCTTATATAGGGTTTTCAACAATGAATTGCTCAACAGCGAATCAGAATGCTTCAGGGATAGCAATCGACTGCGATCCATGTGTAAAGAGCTTGTTAGACTACGGAAGAGAGAAGTGTGTTATGTTGCGTGAGTATCCTCCCTTTCATTCCATTCATCAATTCATCTCATTGATAGAGACAGGTAGAACTCATGGCTCTCATAACGTATGCAATGGAAAGTTTTAGGCAACCTTCGACAGTTGGCTAAATGTCGCCCTGGCGCGAATGCATACTACGTTGAGACAGAGGCAATCACTTGCAAACATGACGCAGAGAGGTTTAACAAGATTGACCATTGCCGAATGTCCCTTGCGGTATACATAGCTACGGGTTTCACCGCCGCCCTTTACAGGAACGCCCGTCGAAAGGAAGTATTACACCGAACTTCATTTGCAACGTTCAAGTTGACTGATAGCAGATTCAACTTAATGATAGTATTCGCCAGTCCGAAGACTGCCCAGGGCAAACCGCGTGGAGGTTCTATCATGTCTTGCCCCATGGTGGCCCTTAAGAGAGCCGATGGTTCATTCTCGGGATAATTTAAGGACTCAAGCTTGCCGCTTCGCCTCCGGCTCGTTCACGGAAGCAGGTGGTCGCTTCTCTTTGATATCTGTAAAGAAAGAAGTTGTTAGTTATTATCTTGAACTCTAAGTTACTTGTTTTAAACTTACAGATCTTCTCAGGACGTGGCTCGAACAGGAATCCTGTGATCGCCTCCTTGTGGTCGAATGTAAAGTGAAGGCATTCGATACCTTTTTTAGCCCTGCTATAACACATCTCGTCTCTGCCACGTTCACAGAGGAGCGGTCTTGCGGGCACACGTCCTTTCTTGTCAAGGGGAATGTGGAGGCGACTTGATCGTCGAGTACTGCTACTCATTACTTGCTGGTGCAGCTCCTGATTAGTCGCCACCACCTTCCCCAACTGCTTTCGCAGCCCTTCCACCTCCTCCCTCATCTTTCTTAACTCCTTCTCCTGACTCTCTCTCTCGATGAGGAGCTGCTCTTCTTTAGCCTTACTAGCGAGGTGCGAGAACCTCTCGCGATCGAGCTCTCCTTCTTTCTCAAAAAGACTAGCTTGAGTCTTCTTGAGCTCCTGAGTGACTCGCGAGAGGTTCTCGGAACTCGCTTTATAGAAGAAGCAGTCCCTCTTCCACACCTCCAACTCATTCTTCAGCTTGTCATAGTTATCAACCAGTGGTGGGCGCATAATGAAGTTGCGACATTGAGCCGCAATCCCACCACTGGTTGATAACTTAGCCGGCTGCACCTCGCTATCGAGGTCAACGTCCCTCACCGCCTCTACCTCGCTATCGAGGTAGACACTCTCGACTAGGTCAACCTTCGTCGAGCCTTTATCCTCCTCCTCTTCCTCACTGTCGCTGCTACTTGTAGCCGACTCATCGCTAGAGGAGGAGGAGGAGGAGGATTTACTCGACTTCGGAGAAGACTCAATCGGAGTGGGTGAGAGAGCCTTTGCTGGCATGCTAGAAGATGGAGCCTCTGCTGTCGTGATAGACTCGACAGCAGACTGAGCCTCTAGAATCGGGGTGGGCGAGAGAGCCTTTGCTGGTGCACAAGATGAGGGAGGCTTTGCTGACGTGATAGCCTCGATAGCACACTGAGTCTCCAGAGCTTTCAACTCTGAGCTGAAGAGACTTTGCTTCGCCTCCTCAGTCAGCTCTGGTTGACTGCAGCTGCTATGCTTGGCATGCCACTCCGGTAGCGTCTCGACAAGGCGAGATGCATTATGGCTGCTACAAAAGTATCGAATGCCCCCTACCATTCGCTTATGTGCACAAGAATGCTTCTTAAAGGCATCGCTGCGAAAAATCTTTGAGCAGACGCAAAGCTTAAAAGCCGTCTTTGCGTTGTTGTAGTTAACCATTTTCTGAAGTGAAAAGGGGAAAACAATGATTATAATTCCGTAAACGTTTGATAGCAAACGGAAAAGAATGATTTTACACTTAGTGAGGAATGATAGATTTGAGTGTAGTGAGTGGCACTAGATCCCGTCGACAGCCCGAAGGCCTTGTACTGATCACTAGGGAAGTGAGAGATCTTCCCCGATACCCGCTCTTTACAGCTGAAGACATCATTGTCACTGCCCCGAAGTGGTAACAGGAACGCCGAGTCAAAGGTAGTGATCAGTAGCTGGGATCCAACCCCTCAAAGCTGCCTTAGACTTAGTTACATTTCAAATCTGATAGCAGATTTGAACTCAGCATACTTGAAAACCTTAGTCTACATGTTAAAACTTTGAAAAAACTGAAAATTAAGAATTTTTAAAAAATTCCGCATTTTACTACTCATACTACTTTTAAAAAATTTTATCAGTAGTAAAGACACTATCAAACTCTATCACACAAACTTTGAAGTAAGAAGATAGCTTGCCTACTTCAAAAGATAGAGTCCTTTGCAACCCGATATCGGGAGCTCAGAGCGACGACCGTCGCTTACCTCGTCTTTCGATGAAGTGATCAGACTTGCGTTGTCGGGGGTTTATATATGCTCGGAAGAAAACTTAAAATGGCTCTATCTCCGAAAGTATTCATCGTAGCGACATGCGGTTTGTTGCAAACGATTTGTCTCATCATTCTTTACAATATGACACCTCAACCATTCTCATATGACCACGGGAAGTTGGTGTGTCAGCACATGACCATGTAACATGCCACAAGTGAAAAAATTCCTAAGTGTGGGAGCTCCAGTGTGGTTAAAATTTTGAAAAATTTAAAACTTCCGAATTTTGACCTGGGACCTTTACCAAAACATTTTCCATCAAATTTCGCTGACGTCCCCCCCCCTCTGGACTCCGACCTAAAATCTTGTAACCGCTCTAACTTTTGAACGGCTGCTCCGATTGACTCGCAACGAAAAATGCGGTCGAGCAGTGTTTCATCCTCTTTCCAATGCAAGTCGAACGAACAAAATCCGTCCACTAGAACCAAAGTTAGATCAAAGGGGGGGGGGAGTCAGCGAAATTTGATGAAACAAACTTTGGTAAAGGTCCCAGGTCGAAATTCCACACTTTGGAAAATTTTTAATTTTTCCCATACAAAGTCACTCTGACACTTAGGATTTTTTCAGGTGAGCTCCGACCTAAAATCTTGTAACCGCTCTAACTTTTGAACGGCTGCTCCGATTGACTCGCAACGAAAAATGCGGTCGAGCAGTGTTTCATCCTCTTTCCAATGCAAGTCGAACGAACAAAATCCGTCCACTAGAACCAAAGTTAGATCAAAGGGGGGGGGGACGTCAGCGGAAAAATTTTTATCTCCGATTGCTTTCAAATTCACCATACAGATGCAGAATTTCACGCTGAATCCGAATCTCACCTCCGTTTTCACATCCGAGGCCGCGTTTCGACACTACACACCAAAACATACCACAGTTTAACCAAGACAACCTAGACGGTCGCCCACGTCAACCTAGACGGTCGCCCAAGTCCACCAGGCGGTCGGACACAGACACCCGAGACTCACACACTGGCGGACCAGAGGGGGGGGGGACGGCAGCAGAACCTCGACGGCACATCACGACACTGGCGGACCAGAGGGGGGGGGGACTCAGCGATGGCGGCCATCTTGCGCTATCTGGTGTTCGCCGTTTTCTTACTACTGACCGAATGCGCGTGCTCATATTTTTGATAAATTTGGTTTGTGATTTTATAGAAATGATAGTTACGGCTATTCACTTGTTTCATATTGATTCTTTTTGTTGTAATCCTCAAAACAATTTCAAGTAATTTTTTGGCCACACCTTTTGGATTTATGAAACAATCATTTGTTTTACGTTATCGCTTTTATCTGGAATATAATGTCGGGCAAAAAGATTTCTAGTTTTACATTACAAATAGGCCTACACATAAAGCTATTACGTAAAATACATCAAATAGGTAAAATAAAAAACGTAAAATAGGTATTATCAATTTCGAGTAAATTCAATATTTTAGTTGACTTTGCCCTGACGCATGGCTGTCCTTCTTCAATCAAGCTGCACTTTTCTGTTTATTATTTGTAGTTTCTTATCTTTAATCTTAGAATATAACTATACAGTCCAGGGTTGAATCCGGGTCCGGATCCTCCAGGTCCTCGATCCGGACGACCGGAGGCTTCGGATCAGGTAGACCCGGACAAACCTGGACACACAGGACTCGGATGGACCCGCGCACTCGGAAAATTGTCCACATTTCCATAACTAAAAAATCAATAGGCCCATGCCGATACAAAGGGCGGAACTGTGTAAAGAAATATTAATTGGCAGCTTTAATCCGATAAGTGATATGAGCGTTCCTCTTATTGCTAAGATAGCCCTCGAGATTCTCATGCCGTTTGTTACAACATACACGTATCTTTGCGAGCAGTCCTTTTCGATGATGGTAGATATAAAAACGAAGGAAAGGAGCAGACTTAATTGTGAAAATGATATGAGAAAGAGTGGCACTGGCCAAGGTAAACCGCGCATTATTGAAATCGTCCCTAAACGGTAATAGCAACGGTCATATTGATTTGCAGTAAATATTCATTATGCTTTTTATTTTTTAGTGAAATTCATCTTTTGTTGGTTTTGTTCTTTGAACACAATGATTTTGTGTGCAAGTGATGCATGGTGCAATAAAACAATTTGTGTACTAATACAGCATATAGTAATTATAGTTAAATAAATTCAACGTAGCAAAGTGCGTCGAGGTAACAAAATTAAAGGAAACAAGCTAACGACTAGTTAATTTTCTAAAAGGTGCAAAATATGATTTAAAAGAACATTATTATATCCTAAAATGTCTAGAAATTTTAAAATACTTCCTAGAAGGACAAACAGCGTTTCTCCTCTCCTCATGTGGAATGAATCGTCGAGTAAGTCGTTCTGTTCAAATTATGTTTATCACTTACATATTGAAAATATCCTATTTAACAGTCAGCCCATTCAGATGATCAGAGGACAGGTCTGTTTCCAATCAAAATATCAGATCTAGCTAACATAGCGGGATTACGCTGTCTAAAATCTACCAGGTGTGCAAGAGAATTAATATTAGTTCCTCAAGCTAAAACGTGAAATAGAATTCTACAAAATATGCATACACATTATTTGACTATTTTTAATGGGTTCATCAACAGGAACTTGGTCAGGACGATCGCGTTTCGACCGCTTAATCCTGGACGCTCAAACCCGACCAAGCGCGGTCCTGTACATTTAAGATGCACAGCCTCAAAAATTAAATCTATAGTAGAGAAAGATTAGCATCTATCAAAAAAAAAAAAAAATAGAGTCGCTACTGACTTAAATGTACCTGAGGCATTTGAAAGAAGGACAAAGTCCAGCTAGTAGATATTTTGAATTTGAAGAAAAAGCACATTTTATTTCTCCAACTACGAAGGGTTCAATGGATGCATGTATAGAACTTGTGGGGTTCAGTACCGCCAACAAGGTTGAGAACCACTGTAATAGGCTATAGGCCTACTTCTAAATTGGTATAGTATCCAACGAGTGGAGAGACACAGCTTTTAGCGGAGAGTGAACAAGTCCCCCCTAAAAATTATATGTAACGAGGACAACTTGCATCGCAAACAACGTTCCATAGACAAAACACTTCCCGGACAAAATCCACGAACAAATGTGCCGCACACATCATCCACACACAAAATCCCCGAGCGAAATCCATTCCACTCAAGATATCTGCCGTACAAAATAAATGCGCATTGTACACAATACGTCACAGATGAAATCACCCGTACAAAATCCCTCATACAAAATATTCTTCTATCATTTGATAACTTATTTGTCAATCCTCCTTGTCAACCCTTATAATTCTGCTTAATTTTGCGTAATTTTGAAAAGGCATTCGTCCACTGAGCCACTGAGGAAAGGCAATGAGATTCTTAGTTCCTATTAGTCCGGCAGCCAGAACGAGTTTCTGCAGGGAACGAAATTGAGACTTTCACAGAGTGATGTAGGCCTAAACTCTATGCCTACTATCAATCTGCTTGTCTGCCGAGTTCTATCTGGTTCCTCTTCTCCTCTTCTTGTCAGGCACGATCAAAGGAAAACACGTGTTAATCCAATGGGACGCACATTGTAGTTTTTGGTAGAAATGAAATTGTCTATCCTTTCGCTTATTGTGTGATAAGTACCAAGCCTAAAGCCATAATTTTAGACATGGAATGTCTTCAGGTCATCTATAATGTGCATGTGTTGTAACCATGTTTCTGATCGGCAATATATGGAGAATGTGAGTGTGATTAAATGAGGATTAAATTGTTCAAAATGCTTGTGTTTGCCGACGTCCGGATGCTTGCAAAATCTGAATGTGTTTAGCGTCATAGACAGGGGATATATGAATATGATACAAAATGACCTGAAGTCGTTCCATGTCAAAAATCATGACTCTGGGCTTAGTACTGTTCGCTTAATCAGAGAAAACACAGAAAATTTAATGTTAACCAAAACTGCAATCTGCGTCCCATTAGATTAACTTGTGTTTTTCTTTGACTGTGTCTGACAAGAAGAGGAACCAGGTAGAACTTGGCAGACACGCAGATTCGTAGTAGGTACAGGTCGTACATCATTCAGCGAAAGTCTCTTTTTCGGCCTCGTTCCCTGCAGAAACTCGCCCTGACTTCCGGCCTTATATTCACTCAGGTACAATAACAAATTCTTGCTGCATATATGTATTCGTCCATACGAACATGAAACTGAACATTAGCACTTGGATATTGCAAAGCCGGAACATTCTTATGTCCTGTTTCTGTTCCGAAGGACACTTTTTAGGACAGATGCGCCCTAACTTGGACTGTCCTGATAAAAACGCGTGGTCGCACTGTTCTAATATTCTATCGTAGCGTAACTCACCTCAACATGAATTCTTCCTTTTACGCAACACTTTGTTATTAACTCTCCAATTTGTTGACATTTACGCAAATTTTACGACATGTCATCAATTAATCAAAACGTCTCATTATGTAACAATTTGTCACAATAACAATCAATAAATGCAACTAATCAACGTTTAAGTTCATGTCTGTTTGATTCCTCTACGCATGCGGGCATTTAGAGATTAGGATTTATTCCGACATGACTTAATTATTCTACACTTCCTCATCTTCTTATACTTCATACTCTGTTAATTCTGAATTTTTCCAAATCATCTCTTTCTTTCTGAAGTGGGACATTTAACTGCATAAGCAAAGCCTTTTTAACGTCAAGTAACCATCAACTTCCCAATCAACGCGGTGAGATAGGTTTTCTTTGTCACGAATTTTCCATCCATTTGTATAGACAAGGCACAGAGAATGATAGCAAGCCATGTGTGTGGGTGCAAGAGAAGATATGAGTCATAAATTGGGAGAATGTCTGTGTACGTCCATTGTTATGTTTTGAAAGAAGTAGTGAGGCAATTCCACATTCGCCAAGCAATCAAATAGACGGAATAGGGATGAACTAACTGTACAAGTCCACCTCATGAATGCTTCATGCCTCTAGAGTTGAGACACTTTTTGAAATTAAACCTGACATTGTTTTTGAAAATTCGATGTGAATAATGTTAGAATATATAAATCCCGGGCCTACAAGAAAGGCAAAACCAGTCACAGTCACAATTACTTTCGAAAGTTTGAACATGGTTGTCAAACAGCTAATTGCACATCGTTAAAATGGGGATTTTAAGACATTTTAGAATCCTGTGTTATAAATGCGAATTATTTTTGCACAGCTGCAACCACTGAATAGACATAACGAGCTCATACGCTGACAATGACAAACAACGATTCAAGGATAACAATAACAATTGTCAAAAGCAATTATTCGAATACTTTTAAGAAAAGAGATTTACCATTAAGACCTAAGGTTTGATTTAATCTAGGAATTTTATCATTTATTAACAACGCTTCTACTATACGAGTTTCAAATTCACTATGTCATGTGTATTTAACAGAAAAACAATTATTTATGTTATTACCAGGGGTGTAGTGGAGGGGTAACACGGTATAACGCCGTTATACTTCCTAAGATTCTGGTCGAATCAGTGTTATACTTCCTAAGATTCTGGCCGAATCAGCGTTATACTTCCTAAGGTGCATTATACTTGATGTGCATTATTGATGAAGATCTTATTCAACTTCCTATTTTTGCATTTTGTCATGAGCATGCATGCTTTCATTATTACTTGGATTCATGTGGAAGTCCTTCAATGATAAAGTAATCGCCGAAAGGGGATGAGAGCGGTTGAAAATTTTGAAAGGGCGATTATATAGCTCTCGAACAGTCCGTTATGGACAATAGTGGCACGAATATGCGTTTTTCAGCTGATACACTAAAAGTCAAAAGACTTGTCACACTTGTGCGACAAGTCTTTTGGCTTTTAGTGTATATACATGTCAAATTTAGCGTTACACTTCCCAAAATTCAGCTGAATTTTTAGCTCTTAGCGTTATACTTCCTAAGAATTTACGACTACACCCCTAGTTATTACTACAGTTTGGACATATGTTCAGATGGCTGCTTACGGCTGAGTTGCCTCTTATATGTTCTTTAGAACATACGTTCATATAAGAGTCAACTCAGCCGTAAGAAAGAACATATAAGAGGCAACTCAACCGTAATCAGGCATCTAACCATATGTCCAACCTGCAGTAATGACACAAATAATTGTTTTTCTGTTAAATACACAGGACGTAGAGAATTTGAAACTCGTATAGTAGAAGCGTTGTTAATAAATGATAAGACTCCTAGATTAAATCAAACCTTAGGTCTTAATGGTAAATCTCTTTTCTTAAAAGTATTCGAATAATTGTTTTTGATCATTTTTATTGTTATCCTTGAATCGTTGTTTGTCATTGTCAGCGTATGAGCTCGTTATGTCTGTGCTATAAACATAGAAAACTTTGTTTACAGTTCAATAATCTATACATAGACGGTTAATGTTTCGATTGGCCATTCCTGGATGATGTTGATTATAAATATTAAAAAGTTTTGCTCCCCTTTTTATCTTAGTTTGCTTGAGCACCGTTCGTTTTTTCAGTTGTCTAATTTCTACGTTTGATATTTTTGAATATTTCTATACATTTCCCTTTGATTAGAATGCTTTGATAAACCTTGTATACACTGTATTCCATGATAGATGATCTCATGCATATTTTCTTTATCGTATTTTATGTCTGTATTCTATATATCTATGTCTGTATTCTCATGCTACATCATTTTGAAATTTTGTTAACTGCTATGCATATACGATATTTTGTCACTCTCGTTAAAGAATCACGAAACGTTGAGTAAAAAATCTTTTTTATTTCTGCGAAGGTCAGTGGGAAATATTTATAATTAATAATCTAATTGATGAGTATGATGCTGACTGGTTAATAGCTGCTTTCTCAGACATGTGGGCTAATAACTCTACTATCTATTTATGGCTTGCTAGAGAGACCATTATGGGGTAAATCCATTTTATATAACAACATTTTGGGCCATTTTTGTCTTTCAACTTTGCAACTTCGTTTTCTTTGAAAATTTGCACAAAAGTTCAATTTTTCACGCTGAATTCGAAAATCATAGTGGTGACCACACCAAATGAGAACTTGTACAAGTTGCTGTATTTGGACTATATATTCCTGGTGTCTTTAGACCGACAATTTTGTGATCTCGGTAAGATGGACATTTTGGCCGTTTTACGAGATTTTGAAGATGATAATCATTGTCTTTTCAAACAAAATTTCGCATGCATGATTACATTATGGTTCTTGATAATTTTGTGTGTCTTCATGAGATCCGGATAAAAAATGTGGTTTCATCATTAAATTAATATTTTCAGAAAATGAAAAATGTCTGGTCGAAAAATACAGGTCATTTTTTAAAATTCACAATTGCTCAATTGTGATGATGCACAGTTGATTTTTTCCTTTTGATGCAGCAACTAGACACACAAATGATGTATTTCGTCGTATAAAAAAGGAAAAAACATCATTTCTAAGTTGAGAAATGTGCATCGGTCAGAAGACAATTTTTGGGGGACAAGGGCTAATTGAAGAAAAATCCAAAATAAATATAAATGAAATCTTGAATTACTGTCTGCTTGAAAGTACGGTTTATGCGCATTCAAATGATACATGACTTTATGCATAATTTAAATAGATCACAACGAAATTTCTTGGCGCAGATAGAGTAGGTCTATCTATGCTGGGGACCAGATTTTTTGGTCTTTTTCTGCCTTGAGCTAAATTTTTCATAAAGAAAACTTTTTTGGATTGATTTGAGTTTATGATGATCGAAAGGAGGAGATCCTAAGGATCAAGATGAAAACAAATCATGAAAATCGGCTCAGAATTTAGGATTTTAAAGACGGAAGACACGATTTTTGACAAATATTGCCAATAAAATGGATTTACCCGTTCACAGCGTGCATTGTTTTTAATGTACATGTTCGCTTAATCCTTTATTATGAAATAGTGCCAGATTTCCTTGAATTTAGCGCAGACCAATATTTTTTGTTGCACAGAAGGTCTTATTACATAATCACATGATGAGACGGACTTTTAGGGCGATAGTAGATTGTGTTTACTATCGTTGATTCAGTAAATGCGTCTTACTTTTCATTGTGTATCAATGAAGCGCATTTAGAATTAGCATTTTCTAAAGGACTGCTTAGTCATTCACAGTCACATACGCAGATTCAGTGAATTGAGCTAAAATCCCATTCATGTAGGGCCGGCATAGAAACCATCATCGGAAGCCACGTCTGAATAGAAAAGATTTTCATTTTTCTTTTCAGTTGAAATGATTCACGCTCTCCTCGAAGTGTTGCGTAATATACGCAATATCCCGAACGATCAGTGGTGTTCAAGATTATGGAAAAAACAGAAATTAATGACTGATGATGTAATTCTAACTGCTGAAATGTTTTCTTCAGCTAGGGCCTATTTCCGTGAGTCTGATTTCAGACGTAGGCAGGCGAACTGACTCCATGGCTGATAGGTCAAGATTTACGGGAAAATGTTTGAAGATCTGGAGTCAATTTCGTGAAGAGCAGTTTTCACCTTGCAATTTTTCAGCTTGCAAAAAGGGTTATAAAAATTGGTTGCAATTAATTGGCTGCTATTGCTGCAATTAATTGCTTAATGTGACAATAATTTCGTTTATAAATAAAGCAACGCAAAATGATGAACCCGATCATATGTCAGCATCTGTGTCATCTTAAAATATCAGCTAAGTGAAGACTGTTCTGTACAGTCAACCATCTCATGTCTCTACTCACTAAGATCCGGTTCTTGTAATGCCCATGAATAGAAAGGACGAAAGACCTCGGGTTTATTATTTTAAGCCTATTTTATTCACAAACTGATAGCTTTTAGGATTCTATAGCTTCACCAATTACGTGCATAACCTATATTTAGTATCTTTATGAGACCCTTTAAAACCCTGCTTCAGGTTCTGCCGCATGTGTGATTATTCAGCCTCGTGATTCAATAATTGATTTTCACTGCAATTATGATGGTTGAGCTTAAGTCTGTAATAAAATTATTTTCATCGCATAATAAACCTGTTTGTGGCCTGATATTTTTTGATACTTCCTATTTTCATCGTCAATTTGGTGGTGCTGAATTCAAATCTGATTGCCATATCCGCACGAGAATTCATCTCGTGGTTTTTTGTGTTCTAGATCCTTTGTTTTAACCAACGTCGGCAGGGGTGTGGTCTCTCAATTAAATTAAAAACTTAATTAAGGTGTTATAATTGAAAATGAAAATGTTAGTTAACATTCAAACGTCTAGTTGATTTTCAAGTTTCTTTAGTTGCAATACTTTTGACTCAAAGGACTCATAGCCGTGTGTTTAATAGAGAATAGGTGAATAATTGATAATTGTCTTTATTTCACAATTACTGCAAAGTCATAAGCTTTATAAGAGATATCAGAATGAATTACAGAATTTATAAAAGCAGGATATTGTAGATTGTGTTTTCTTGTTTGATTTGGATGAACTTATTTGAAATCGCTAGCTTAATGTTTTGACTCATCTTTGTTCCAACACAGAATTCACTGTAACATTGTAAATAGAATAAGTACAATCATTTTCACGAAGGCTAAAAAGTCAACTTCTCAGTACTAAGAGCGATATCGTCGTCGAGAGAGCGCAGCGATCGAGACTACGATATCGCTGAGAGTACTGAAAAGGACTTTTAATCGAGTGAAGGTAATATATTTCTATGCATGCATCTCCATCTGGAAGATGTTAGATATCTTGGCGTCCTGCTTGTCGGCCCATGGATATCTATGGTCGGCCATACCATGACATTAAGAATTCTATGGCCATACTAAGAAATGCATAATTTTTCTATCTATGGACTAGGAATTGACATAGCCTGCTTAACATTGCAAAAGAAGACTTTTGAATTTAAATTTGATAAGAATTATACTAAATGTGTCCTGTATTTGTTACATTCTATTAATTAACCAAATGACGTCTTCAAATTGAAAAACAACGCAGAAATGATAATAGAGAAAATAATAGTAGTAAAAGATACAAAGATCAGTTTTATCGAATATTGTCAGTTATCTGACAGAAAGCCAAAAATGATGTTGATAAATTGTGTTAATAATAAATCGTTTACCAATTTGATATTTTTGATTCTGCATTGGGTCGATATGATTCAATTGAGCACGTTTAGTCCGGGAGCTAGCGTGAAGTTGTGCAGGGAACGAGGCAGTACATAAAACTTTCACATAGCATAGTACACCTCTAACCTAGTGCAAAACTTCGCGTCTGCCGGATCAGATCATTTGCTTTTCAGTTAAAGTATATCAACAATTTTCCTGAAATTTCTATGTTAAAATTTGCAGTTGCACCAACGAAAAGTGTCTGTTTGTACACTTTACTTCATCCTCTGTCACTGAATGATAACTCATTTGAAAGATCATGATCTGTAGATGATTTCTATAATAACCAGTTCAACAAAATAGCAATTTGTGTAACTTTTATGAGCAAAAATTCGAAAAAATGGAGTCAACACCTTAAATGTCACAATTTTACCACTGGAAATATATAGGATTGTGTTATCCTCTCTATTTCTGAAAAGCAAATGATCTGATCCGGCAGATGCGAAGTTTTGCAGTAGGTTAGAGGTGTACTATGCTATGTGAAAGTTTTATGTACTACCTCGTTCCCTGCACAACTTCACGCTAGCTCCCGGACTAATTGTAATGTTCCTATGTTTCAAATGCTAGATTTAGGCACTTGTCAAGGATATTCAACGTAATCACAATCAAAATAATGCATAGAGAAAGTAAAATCATGACGTCTATACTTAGCAGCATAAAAGCTCACAAACTGCAGTGTTGACCGTAAAGACTGAAAAGTTGACCAGGGACTATAAAGTAATGCTCATGCGCTCTGAGGGCTATGGTAATATCAATTTTTTGACGCATGTATAGAAATAAATATTAAGTTGCAAACCCACTAAAAAATGGCAACAGACCGAAATAGTTGCCATTTCATCCAATAGCAGGAATCACCAGCAGGCCTAATTCACAGCTCTCAACATCGAAACAACTCCCTATTTAAAGTTGCAGCCATGGCGGGGTAATTAGGCGGCTATTTACTACCCAATTAGCTGCTACTTATTAATAATAATAATAATAAAACGTCTTTATTCAGAAAGATTGAAAATCAAACATAGCATAGGTGAATCAAGTAAAAGTAACACATTTACATTTGAACATGCATTTGAAAACATTTTTTGACATGGAGTTTGTTAAACAGTACGGTGCAGTATGGAATAAATGAACAGACTCTCCGTTTAGACTTCACTATTGGTACCCGTGAATAATAATATCGTTTTATTTCAAAGCCCCAATGTTGAGAATCGTGGGGCTAGACTCAATTACAGATTCAAGATATTACAAAGTCAAAGTGAAAGCATAACAAAAAGAAACAGTAATAAAATTGCATCAGTAATTCAATACGTCGAACAAAGTAACTGCAGTAGGTCTTGGCAGCAAGCTTTCGGTCACACACCGAAGGCACGACTAAATTTAAATTTTGAACCCACTATTAGCGAGTCGGGACATAGTCAGGATGAAGCTCTTGCTATGACGAACAGTTCGACACAACCTGATGAAAAATTTTCCGGAACGTGGCATGACAGTGTACTGTATATCTTTAGTAATCACACAGCGTCTATATAGTAAACTTGTCTCCACCCCCGGTGAGTTCTAAGTAAATCAACCCCTAATGCAAACGGATTCCCAGGAAATTTCAGTTTCAGTGGACTATGTGTTGTCTGATTCATAGAATTAGACAGGTTGCCTCTTCTTTTGTTCTTCTAGAAAGGACATGCAATGCTATGGATCACACAACAAAGAGTTAGAGACGATTTCAAGTTCTCCAGAGAAGTTTGTGAACGCTTTTTTCTTGCTCTTGCTATCTTTCTTTAATAATGATCGGAAGCTTTATCGACAAAACTTGTGCACGATGCTCTGAATTCTTCGAATCTGAAGGAATCGTGGAGATCGATGCATTTTGAAGGATTCACAGCAATGCGCAAGCAACTCACGACTATTTTTCTTATCACAGTAAGGCACTAGGAATTTCTTTTTGCCCAGTTTCTAGGTTCCTACATTTGCCATCGCTTTGAATAAGTCACGTTGCATTCCTACATTCCTAGTAATTAGACATACTTAAACAATTCAATTCTGTGGTCGGATCCTTCAGTACATGAAGTTGCAAACATTTCATTCTTTCGTCGTATGATGTTATTTCTGCATCGCATGATATGAGATCAATGTGACACTTGAGGTTCATGTGATGAAAGATTTTCTATGAATGCTACATATTCAGGACATTGAACACAGAAACAGGCAGAACATAGGATTCCATATGATATTACGAGTACATGATCAAGTTACCGGAGCTAAAAAGAGAGCTATAATGAAGTTAGAATAGATTGAATATGTATTGTGCATTCGCGTTTGCTTTTACCTCAATACAATTAAAAGATCAAAGATAGACCGCTACATTTGTAAATTACGAAACTTATTTAGCAAACGACAGATAATGATATCCCTTGTCTCTTGTAGGAAGCACACTCGCACTGTCGAAAACATATTATTTCAAAATGTATGATACTGCTAATCTATTGAAAGAATGCGATTCATTTGTTCCGTTTTACTCATACGTTTTATGGGGCAGTTGAAGACGCGCTAGTGTGTTTCGTTTTATTTCATCTGATGCGTTGCACTTGTAGAGATACACCTCACTACTCCTCCATGCAGGTTGGGGGTTGGACGGTGCTGACATAATTAGACGTTTATCTGGAGCGTTGTGATCTTTTAGTCCGGATGCCCTTCCTGCCGACTTCCAATGACACTTACGGGGATCGAACACTAGACCGAAGGGTCGTTATACCATTCATTTGGTCACTGTGCCACGGAGACAGCATTAGATTATTATGTCATTTGATTTACCAATAGACGGTGTGTGAAACTGCGCCTTACTGCTCCGCACGGATGCGGATAGAAGTACATAGGATCGGCTGAAGATCTCAGATCCGTTTTAGCCGATATGATCTGTGATAATAGGGCCTACTGTATTTGAAGCATTTCTGTCAGCATTGGAAATTCATCTAACTCTACTCATCTCATGCTTCATCATATTTGTCGCACGCTACCTGTTTGTATGCACGCTGTAGGCTTCACACCTGTACACAAAACTGAGCCACATTCAGATCTCATTCTCTGGTCGTGATGTGGCCCTTTCAAACTCTTAGGATATGATAATCAAGTAAGAACAGTATTTTGAATGATGCTCATTGTGATCTAGTCTCATTGGATTCCTCTAATAAACTGGCTCAAGAGGTCGGATTCACTCTGGTTGGACTGTCATGCTACGCACATTGCACATGACCAGAGACAGAACATGCCTGAACTTAAGACTGTCGTAAAATCGCGCCGCACCCCTGTTACACTTCAAAATGCAGTTGCTTTGATTCACGTCAGTATATTTTGGTTGATTTTCCTCAAACGTATGAATAGAGAACATGCTGATTATCTGAATCGGCTAAAATCGGCCCAGCCTCGACTCAGCTTGGTTCGACAGGATCAAAGTAAACTCAACTGGCTTCAGCTGTTTTCTTTTTCTCGTGCCGTAACCACTCACGTCTAAATTTAGCGATCATTAGTTTATAACTAGGTCGACAAATTTGTCTGAGTCCGCTTGATGCTTCGAATGTATATCAGTTGCAAACCAGTCGGCAAATGAATCATGAGTCTGCTTTTATCATATATCTATTTTGATCGGATGCATCATTCTGACAGGGAAGAACCTTTCAGGTGAGGAATAGTTCTAAAATATAGGGCGTAGGTCTTCCTGTGTCATAGTACTCAGTTTCCTCAGAGAGAGTGCCAAAATTAAGACACACTTCAGCAGTGTTATCCAAGGTTTATTAATAGCTTATAATATTAGATTATATAATATTATAATATAGATTATAATATTAAGGTTTATTACAAGGAAAATTAATGCCATGTTTTACTTTACTCTAAGGCGCTCATGGTCTGATCGAAATATAGATCATGTATGGGGCAACCATAGACATTTGCTGCCGATGCAGTCCATCGGCGCACTCGCGTAGCACCGGTATATTAACGATCAACATGTCGGCATCCAATAAATTTCTAGGGACTCCTCTAAAATCCAAAATATAGTGCTCTCTCTCAGAAATAATCGAAAATTGATTGCAATTAACTGAAATTGACATTTATGAGCTATCGATTAATTGAATTTTATTTAGTGACCAATCAATCAATTTCAATTATCCCTGCTCATATCTGCCACCATCAAATGACGTCCTGTTTTTGACTTTTGACATCAAAAAATGTAATTGACTGATAATTTCAATATCCTTTGGTTTGACTCATGTCGTGGTTTAAAACTTCCTAATTTTCCGAAGTGTCGTTCCTGTCAATTCACCTGTCAAATATATTTGTCTTCACATTTTTCTTGTCGGTGAAAAGGTTTCATCCAAGCTGTCATCAGTCAAGATGAAACTGATAAAGGAAACCATCGAGAAAACTATTCATGAAATTCGCGTTAACGGTCATTTGGCTCGATAAGAATGAAGTCGCTCTGAGTCATCTCTTATCGCTAGCGTTTGATTGCGCAATTTACTGGTGGTCAAATATTTACTAACGATGGAACAACTTCAGTCTTCACTTGTATTGTTAAACCTCTTGAGTTTTTCTTTCATTATTCCAGAAACCCATTATCATGGGATTGCACAGAATTATTAATTTAGAGCATTCATTTTCCTTTGTAAAATGTATTAATGTATGAAATAAATTAAAGGATGAGAACGGGAAATAATCAACGGCTGTAATCTTAATCAGAAATTTGCGAGCTTCCGTTAATCTAATTCTAATGCTCAACGATGGAAAAAACAAACTTTACAGAGACAAATCCGATCTGTGAAGCAATTCATTCAAGCTTTTAGCGATCTTCTTGAGCTTCTTTTTTAGAACAATTCCCATTAAGTTGGTCGTATCAGTGAAAATTTGATCTCATTGATCCATGAGACGATAAGCATGGTGGCCATTCTCCATCTAGGCTAGATAGACTACGTGCTATTCGATTACACTATTAAGGATTTGAAAATCGATAGATTTCTCAAAGTTATGTTCGAAGGCTGCGTTTCTTTTCTTGCTGATTCCTGCCCCACCCAACGTGCGAAGTCTCATCAGCAAACTAGGGGTGGGGCAGCCTTCAAACACTCGCACTTTTCACCGGGTTGGGGTTAGTAACCTCTTATGCATGCAGTCTTGCGTAATAAGTGATGGTATCATTTTATCATTCTCCTCATCAAATTTCAAAAACAGCATAATCCGTTCACAAATAGGTTTCATTGGATCATTCGATGAATTTGAGTCGTACTCAGAGAATTCTGTCTTGGGATCACTCCAACTAAGTGATATTCAATATTCCAAGACAGTTCAGCTATCTCTGGTAGGTCATTCCCTTTCAGCGGAGGACATTATTTCTTTCTTTGATGTGTCACTGTTGGACTCTTTAGGTTGGTCAGTCACGTCCACCAAGTTGTCCGACGAGCTTCCCTATGTCTTGGCAGTGAATTTTGTAACATAGTAACTGGGCGACATAGTGAGGTACTCGTATTAATGCATTTGTGTTGTGAGGCATTACGCCTACTAGCGAAGCGATCTGCCTAGCGTTTATTCTTTCATGTCAATCAGCAGGTTCCGAGTCTTCTGACGACAAGATATGAGGGCTTAGCAATGAGGCTTGGCTTTGGTTATAGGGTATTCGTGTAGATGTCTACAGTCTCGAGAAAAGAGAAAAAATGAGTGCAACAACAAGACAAGCAGTGAAGGGTCTGTTTGGAGAAGCAGCAGTTCGCCAGTACTTGGAAGAGGTTATTGGTCTCTTTGCATCAACGAAGCTGTCGATACCGTCAACATACAACGATATCACCACAGAATTAGACAGGTCGTCTCTTCTTCTGTTTGACTCATAGAAGTAGATAATAGTCAGGGACATCTATGATTAATATAAGATATTTAAGGGACTTTCAACTCCCATACCATGTACCGGACTGGAAGTCAATGACTTTGGTAGATTTGATTAATGACGGTAATGTGTATCTGGATAAAGCCATGGAAAAGGTGGCAAGCAATTAATTTCATTATTGTAAAATACATCAGAATCAGACTGAATTTATTGGTACACATACTAATTAATACGCCCGGCCCAGTCTTGCAAAGAAATTGTGGAAAGAATCTTTGCAGTGTACATGTACAGTACATTGTACACATACAAGCATATCATCGATGGTCAATTTCAAATAAATTGTGACTTTCCATATTCATTGATTTTCCTATTGCCTTATCTAAAACATCTTCCTGTATATACTGGTGGACTTCAGAGACTTCAAGAGCAATGAAGCGATATAACATGTGTGATTCATTTATGCCTTGAATTACTCAACTTTCATTAAACGAAAATTGGTGGCGATTTTTATCACAGTGATGCGCAAATGCTTTCATATTCACCGACGAAATTTATACGGATTTCGTAATCAACTTATATCCTTATCAAAGCTGTTCCTGAATTGCCCAATATGGTAGGACCATAAAATCAATCGTGGAGAGTCATCAATCACCGCCGCTTGGTGTCCTTTTTTTCAATATGATCTTCGCAATGAACCACTGACATCACAATCACATCCTATTTGTTCGTCGGAGTTTTGAATATAATTTGAAGGTCTCACAGGTGATGCTCTATAATCACGAGATATCTAATAAGAGATAAAAACATATTGACATCGGCAACCACTCATTATGAGGAAGCACACTTGCCAAGACAGCACTTTTCCAACAAAATCTTGATAACGGATCTTCCGAAGGAATGGATGTTCAAACGATTCTTGCCTAACTTTTAGCATTTTCATTAGTTATACCAATCAAATTATCAATTTTTAACATACTGTGTCTATTTGTGCCAGTCATTCACAACTATTATACAAATTTTCAACACTGGATTGCGAATTGAAATTTGGTTCACAGAGTCATATTGAAAGTGGTCGCTGTAGTGGTTGGAAGAACATCTCAAGAATTCACAGATAAAATTTCTAATTATTGGATAATTTCCCCGTCAAGCGGTTAAGAAACCTAGCGCTTTTCTGGAATAAACACACTGAAAGCTTCTTCACCTAGAATCATTTCTCAGATAAATAGAATAACGCTGGAACTCTTCAATTAATCATTGAATGACTTATGTGATGTAGTGTGATGATATTTTGGCAGCTGATATTCGAATGCATGCAGAGATTTTGAAAATTGTTCAAATATAATGAACAGGATCCCTTTAAAGTAAAATGAATACCCGAAGATTTATTGGCCTTGATTTTAAGGTGGAGCAATGCATGTTCTATAAATCGACATTACAAGTTGCATATGTGTCTGATTATACTCTTGATAGATTATAGGAGCGATATTTCAAAATGATGAACGTACAGAACGTTTTAAAGGATTTCCTTCTTTGTCATCCTGTCGCCGCAGTATTTCATAAATTCATTATTGCTTTTGTGCACGTGATCTTTGGACAAGGTGCAACAATCCAGATCACGAATTGGCTTCATAAATATAAATGCCAATCAGAAAACTTGGAAACCAGCTCGCACAATTTGCATTTTGCCCCAACTAAGTTCCCCCGACGTGTGACATAATTTTCATGCAATTTCCATTCTACATTAGGACTTTCTATGGTATTGTTAATTTCTATGGTTTGACTAGAATGGAAGCACTGGAACATGTAACGCCAATGAAATGGCAGAATCTACTAACATAATACCATGGCAATCGAACAATGACCAGCCAGTTTAACATTGACCACGTCAATGTGAGAAGTTTCAGTGACTGCTATCAACCGGATCACACAGCAAAGCGACGCAGACGATGTCAAGTTCTACAGAGAAGTTTGTGAACGTTTTTTCGTGCGCCTGCTAACTTTTTTGATAATGATTGGAGGGCCCAACATTATCGAGAAAACTTTTGCGCAATGATTTGGATTCTTTGAATCTGAAGGAATCGTGTCGATCGGAGCATTTTGAAGAAGTCACAGCAATCCGCAAGCGACGCACGACTATTTTCCTATCTCTGTAATGTATTAAAAATTTCTTCTTGCCCACTTTGTAATTTCCTGCTTGTGCCATTGTTTTGAATTTGTGTGCACTTCTAGTAAAGTGATGCGATTAAACAATCTAATTCTGTGGATAGCACAGCAAAAACTGTACTGCCTCCTACAAATATCCATAAAAGGTACTTTCTTTTCCAAGCTAGGGCAGTCATATATTGCAATACGCCCACAATAACAATAACGCTTCGAAATGACAAAGTCAGATAAAGCTGTTGACATCGTTGCACTTCACGTTATCGTCTCTAATGCCATAATTATTTGTTTTTGTGGGTAGAAAATATGCTTAAGTTTGGTGACGATTGATTCATTTTTGCAGATTTTACACAAATTTGAAAACCTAGGGCGAGAAAACTCATGAGTACCGAAAAAGCTCCATTTAGAGGCATTTCCAGTATCTGTTATTGTTGAAGTATTTAAGATGCACATCAGTAAGCTTCCACTAAGCTCTATCTAGAGTGGATAATTTGAAGGTCTGTTGTCTTTCGTATTTCTATTAACTTGGCTCTTAATATTAGAGTCTTTTTCGTCATTTCCATTTTCCCATTCTAGCTATACAGATGTTAGTTCTTACTTTGTTTTTATACATTTTGCATCTCCATATCTGCCAATTAACTTCTCTACCACCTTATTTTCATGTGTTTCTGTTGTCAGCCTACTTAGTTATGCAGTAATGTTTTTATGTATTTACTTCACTGCTACATAGGCCTAACTACTTAGGTATAATTCCTTTATCATCCCCACATTTCATTATTCGATTTGCTGCTAGACCTTTGATCTTCTGCTAAAAGACGCCTTTGGTGCATTGGCTCGCACCCTTCCCTCAAGCTCTGACTAAAACAAAGGAAAACGAAAGTTTGCTGTTACGGAAGATACTGTTTGCTAGATTTCAATATTTGTTCACCACTCGTGATGAACACCGATCATTTATTACTCCTATCAGTCTTAGATAAGAAGTCTGTTCAACCGGTAGAGTTTCAATGTCATTGTAGATACAGGAAATGTCTTTCTTGGGAAGATTGCCATCTGCATCTTATCGGGACAAAAAACGTGGGTGCAGTTATATCTTTGGGGTCATCTTACTTTTTCACAAAGCTTAACAGAGTCATGCAGTATAAATGTGCAATGACAAAGTTCAAATCATTTATAAGAAATTATGACAAAAATATTATTTTAAGAATAAATGATATCTGAGTTCAGTCCAGGGATGGTCATGGGCCGATTGAGTTTTTACCTAAGCCCGTCGAACTTTAGACAATAATTTTCAGCAGCCTACATAGTGTGTCAGTCGGCATATACATGTAATTACATGCATGTTTATTCCAAAGTTAAAACTTTGAAGATGCTGATTCCTCATACAAGTAATCAATGTGCGCATTGTTATAAAGCTCCCAAGAAACGTATGTCGCTAGGAGGTTGGCCGACATGTCCCAATACACGCAATACAGTGCATAATCTAATAACTTTGGACAGTCTATCAATTGACCGTTCAACTCATGCGATCGCTATAAAACTTAAGATGCGGGTAAATGATGATATATGAGTATATTTAGAAGCCCGTTACTAACAGCAATAATTAGCATAAGTATTTTCTTTAAGGATTCGTCTACGATCCAAAATGAAAAATCTACCATCCCAGATGCAACATGAATTATGAAACAATAATAAACATATACAAGTACATATGCTTATGAATATAATGCTTTAGTTGAAAACGCAAAATTAGTTAGTGACATCAGACCAATTCCAGATAAGAAATTTTAGAAATAAGAGGAAAGTGAAGATTTTTGGCAACGGCTGTGTAATACTTTATATAGGCTTATACAATTCGCCTGTACGTTATCATGCGCTTCGCCGCTTTAGAAATTAAGCTATTAATTATAAACTATTTAAGCCTACTTAACCGTATAAGCCGCTGTCTACTGCCTGTTGCCTACTATACGTGTGAGCCCCTGTTTATTAACAACGCATTATCCGATATAGTCTTAATTAATACTATTGTATTAGCTATACACATAGGCCCCTATAAGCTCTTAGGCAAGAGCAGTCTATTATACATAATTGTGCAAAATCAATTAAAGCCCCTGTTACTACTAAAGCCAGTTTGGTCCTAGGCTTACGTCCGTGGACTTCGTCAATTCAAAAAGTTGCGCATATGGTAGGCGTGGGTAGGCCTAGGCGGTAAGCCAACTTGCGTACGTTTCTAGCTCTAAAGCTGGCTATTGGGATCTATTGGGATCCCAATTGAAATTCTCATTGGGATTGTGTTGTGATTGAGCTAGAAAGTCATCCCAACGGCAAGCCTGGTAATAATCCCTAACACAGGGGTTCCCAAAACCTAGGGTACGCAAAGGACTTTTGAGGGGTGCGCACAATATGGGAGATTTATCATAATTCATTTTTAATTTGATAAATTTCCTGTTCATGGGTCAGTTGAACTGCTAACTTTGTGCGCATTCTTCATTGGATTGTCATCATCTGGGCTTGAAGTAGCCGTTGTTAATTAGCGACCACCAACTGGACCTCAACCACATACTTATGCGAATCCGGATTCTCCACCATAGTAATGATTATAAGCACACAAAGAGCTCGTTTGATGTTGGAGCATGACTTTCACGGCGCCGAGTTAATTTCTTGTGTTATAAAATTCCGAATTTCGTATGCTTCTGCGCGCAATCAAACTTTAGTACGATTGAATTCTTGCCATTTTTTATATTTGTAGGTGAGGGTACGCGGAATAATGAAACTTCCTATGATCTTCTATTTTGGGGTACACAGCATGAAAAGCTTGGAACCACTGTCATAACATGACACTAGAATTAACAAATAAATTGCACCTGTGTAGTATATTCTATTGTTAGACTGCTATTGTACAATGCTCATTCAATTATGACACAAATCTGGTAGTGTGGGCCTATACATTTCTATGTATTGCTTCAGCTCAAGTTAGTGTGATATTTTGATTATGAACATCAGACAAAATCTACGATCCCCCCATGAACATCTACTAGGGTGCGGCGATTTAAATCGATCGGGAAAAAATCGATCGGAATTGAAAAATCGAAAATCGATCGGTAATCAAAAGAGATCGCGATTTTCAGTTCGATTTTTTCGTTTTGATAAATAAATGCTACATTTCCCAATTCAAGTCAATACAGGTATGGGAAGTGGTTAAACCCAATTCATTTCATGTACAATACACGAGAACGATTTCTTAATTGAAATTATCTGTGATTCCTCCCAGCTAGCTACATGTAGGATGGTTACTTGATCATCAAACAAGTTGCTGTGCTAGACTGCTACTGCTATCAGCCAGAATCGGCTCAGGCAGTCTATTGTGTGACTAATCTGTGATGTCAGTTGAAGCCAATTCTGTGGTTGAAGCTACGAGTCAGCGGCGTTGGCATTGTCCTTGACTCCGTGCACTATTTCTTAGGGAAGCTAAAAATAGTTGATTTAAGGTGAGCAGCGGGTGACGAAACTCGTTGGGACGCTGATTGGTTTCAAGTTAGACATTGTTATCATGATCGCCTTCGATCTAGAGGGCCATGCTGTAGTCAATTTCGGCATTCTACGCTCCCCCTACCGTCGTTATGTCCACGAAACAGAAATCACAAATACATCGTTATTTTACTTTAGACAACTGCAAGACGTCAGAGAAATGTCTCACAGGTGGCTGTAGGAATCCGAGTGTAAAGGTGAAGGATGGATCGACTACCAATATGTTCAGACATTTGAAAGACAATCATCCGAAAATCTACTCCGATCTTCAGCAGATGTCAGAGGAGAAAGCAAAGAAGGCGGTGAAAAGATAGCCATCTCCATCTCGTCAATCAACCATCGAAACTTCCTTTGTTGTTCATCACAAATATCCACATGGTAGTGCCAAAGCTCTAAAGCTCGATCGTCTACTTGCTCAAACTATATCGCTGAGGGATGTCTATCGTTTCGTCGAAAATGAACATTTTCTCAAGTTTGTCGAATGCTTGAACGACAGATATGACATTCCTAGTGAGACCAAAATGCGGCGCACTGTGCCTCCGACGTTGGAACGAGAAATCGATGTGAAAATGCAGAACTTTTCCAAGAGAATGATTTCCCGTCATACGCAATAACTCTCGATTTCTACGACGCTAAGAATCATGAGAGTTTCTTAGAAGTGACTGCATCTTCTATTGACGCCGACTACCGGCTACATTTTTATTGCATCGGAGTTGAACCTTTCAATTCGTCGGATAGAGACCATACTGGAGAAACGATATCACAGTGTCTGCGTGGATTAATGGAAGAAATGTCCATCGATGTTAATGATCAGATATTCGAAGCTGGAGTGACCGACAACGCTGGCAATGTTCGACGAGGTATTGAATTGACTGGAATTCCTTGGATGCCTTGCATGGCTCACACACTACAATTGTGTACTGAAGACTCCTTCACAGCCTGTGAGGCAGCTAATGATCTTCGGAAATCTTGTCGAGCGATAGCTGGCTTCTTCCATCGTAGCAATCCTGGAGTTCGACTTCTAAATAATCTGCAGCAAGAATCTGGAAAATCGGTTCAAAGAATTCCGCAAGATGTTCCAACACGATGGAACTCATCTTTCTATACTTGGTCAGTGATGATAGAAAATCGTCAAGAAATCAATCGCTCATTGCTCGAAATTCGGAATTCACGCAATCCTCCACCGATTCTCCAAAACAGTGAGTGGGAATTACTCGAAACCTTGACATCATTGTTGGCACCATTCGAGGAAGTTACTCGTGAATTGTGTTCTGAACTGTCTCCTTCGATCAATCTTATCTTGCCCCTACTGTCAACCCTGACTGAATTCATTGGATCTATCGACGTCCCCACCGCCTTGACTTCATTCAAAGTCACAATATTGAACTCGATGAAATCCAGAATTGAACAAGTGACAACTGGTACTGAACAACCAATTCTGTTGGTCGCTTCTGCGATCGATCCACGATTTCTACGTATTCTCTCTTCCACACAAGTTGATGTTGCGAAGAACATTATCGTCGCGCGTATTGTCGACTTCATGCAGAAATAATCTTACACAGAAGATCTTGCCTTCTGGAAGAATCAACTGCAGAATCTTCCAAATTTGGCCAGGATTGCCCGACAATTCTTGTGTATTCCAGCAACAAACACGGCTTCGGAAAGACTAGGAAGTGTAACGGGCAATACCATAACGCCCAGTCGTGCAAATTTGAGTGGCTTGCGCGCACGGCAACTGATCAAAATCAGACGCAACAGTAAACTTTTGAATGAGTAGGGGGTAATGCGTTTTTCTAATTAGACTTCACAATATGCTTTCATATGATTCAGTATTGGCCGATATTTTGAGACGTTTGTCATGCATGTATCGCCCACTTACACGTAATTAGAAAATAAAACTCAGACTGTTTTGAAATTATTTCTTTTTTGGTTTACAAAAAATCGAAATCGGAAAAAAAATCGAAATTTTTCTGAAAAATCGAAATTAAATCGATCGTTGGGGAAAATAAAACATCGCCGCACCCTAACATCTACGGTCCCTAATTAAGAACGCAGATTCCTTAAACTTGGATGATAACTAATAGCATAGAGACCATCCTAGTGCAATGATGATATGGCTGCATGTTTTGATTATTAGTGTCTACAGTAAGTGAATGCAGGTCTCTCTATTCATGTTTGTAAAAATAAAACAAACATCTTGCGTCAAAGCATCTTTGATTTTTTGCAAAGAAATTAAAGCTTTGTCAGCAACTTGCAAGTTTCATTTCATTGGGCGCATTCTCCTAGCTATAGACGATGGCTCTGAAACTTCTTTGAGAAAATTTGGTAAAATGGAATGATATTTGCTTAAAATTTGTGAATGACGATGATGAAGTAACCACTAAACATACAGACATACACGCGGCAGTTTTGTTGTTTATATTAACGTCAATCATGGGGTGTCTGGTTGACGAATTCGTCAGCAACAGGCTAAGGATACTTTTAGGCAGAATATGTTAGCTCCTATCCAGCGGTACGAAGCGTGCGGGAATCATAATTTGCCTAGCTGTTAGGTGTCTGACAAATCGTCTTGAGAAAATTATGGGAGCGAAAATTTCTCTCATTTTTTATTTAAAAAGCATGCAGTTGTGGATTCTCTCTAAGATCCTTCAAAAGAAAATGACTTGCACCTGAATAATTTCATTGATCAAACATAAGAATAATACAATACAACTGCAGACACTTCGTCGTTAGTTTGGTCACTGTCTCCGGCTGTCTACCTTTCCCATTTTTGTTTTCGGCCAATCATCTATAGGAGAATAATCACATACTTTCACATTATAATAATTTACGTACATTTATTGCATCATACTATTTGCCATGGGTGTGGCATTTTTGTCGACAATTGGAATGTTGTAGTACTACCAGAAATTGAGACATGTTATTCTAACGTATAATAACGTATGTTATTCTCATACGGTGATGAAAATCATCCCAGCAGCCATTTATCATAGAATATAATGCTTGCTTATTTAAATTATTAGCTGAAGTAGTCGTAATGAGGACTGATGGTGTTCTCCAATCCGCAAGTGCACAAATGCATTGCTGTTGTAACTGTTGGATTAATTAGTTCTTAAAAGAACTCAATGGAGCTTTCTCGAGGCAACGAATTAAAATTGATCAGCTTTGGCCCAACATCTGGTAAAAATGGAAATCTTAAGACTTGTAATACTGCTCATTCTCACTGTGAATATGCTGATGCCATAGATTCCAAACATTGCCGCAAATACGTTCAAAACAGACGTCTAATTGTACCGACTACAGATGCTGGTCGTGGAAATAGAAAAAGGCAATGGTCACCATAGGTTTAGGAAATTAAAAATGGATATTATAAAACAACAGGAGACCGATGGATCAAAATTGGAAAAGTGGAGGTAAAACAGAGAACTACAATGATACTAGGCCTACTACATCGATTACAGGTGAACTAATGCTACCCTATATCTGAGACTACACATGGTGGATAATGGAGGTAAACAATAGAACTACAATGACACTCTACTACACCGAGAGCAATGAAACTATACACACTAGACCTAAGACTACACATGGAAAATGCTATTTCTTCACTTATATTTGTTATCGCCAGTTTTTTAATCCGTCTATAATACTTCATGGAATCCCACATTTCTTCATTTGAAATACAAAACATCGACCACTACATCAGCTACCGATTAAGGGATATAAAACAATGCTATGGTACCATCGAGAAATATTGAAAAACTGTGGCAAGTTAGGAGTGATGCAATCTGCCCAAAGAAATCCAACTCGGACAGGAGTGGACAATAGACAACTGTTGATGGTATTTTCTGATACTCTTTGAGGCACCGCTCTATATCAACGTTTCCATCTGAAGAATATACAGTGCAGTGGCTGCAGATTCTTGCCGAAGGCCGATGTATTGTAAGTTGTTGTATGAAAATGATTTTATGTTTAAAGAGAAATGATTACAACCGATATTATTAAAATAATAGGAAAATTATGATATTAAAGCTCTTTGTGCTTCGAAAGACTAGATAGCTCTTTTTTTATCAATTTAAACCTTTCATTTATCAAACTTTTTTTACCAATTGATGATCTGGTTTTGATTTACAACAACTGTATTCGCAGTATATTAGAATATGCAGTTCCTATATTCGTTGGTCTCAATGCGATGAATAGCAATGTACTCAAAAAATTGCTAAATCGTGCCATAAAATTTTGTGTGGAACATCCCGTTGTACTTGTGGCAAGTTTATTCCATTGTATTACAGAAGAAATATGATCGGTTTAAAGTTATTTGAATCACTGTGGAACGACTCAAATCACCCTTTGTATTGTCTTGTTCCACAACGTCTAAAGTACTCTAAAAAGTTCAGTGTACTTACAGCACATGTAAGTCCGCCGTGAGAAAAAAATGTTATCTACTTTCCATGATACGGCTTGTGAATGCTGGGAAAAGACCACATCCTTCGATCACCTTTGTGCTTGTGTTGATGCTGCAAGATTGTGATCTATGATTTATGATTTTTGTTTTCTTGTTTATCATTTCACTCTGTGTATCTTTCGTGTTCATTGTCTGGTTTTCGCCTCACGATTTTCAATATTGGGGCTTACGATTTCAAAATAAAACGCATTATTATTATTATTAAAGTTATAACAACATATCTACAAATCTATACACGTGCGTGTATATATAATATATTTTTCGCAGCATCTGCCTCCTAGCTATACTGTAAGCGTGCATTTCAATCATGCTTATTTTATGACATTGAAAAAAATAGAAGAGTAAAACTACTATAATGATTATATCTGATTCACTCACTGATTACATGGATTCAGTCAAGACGAAAACTATTTGTGTTGAAATTATGCTTCTTTTATAAAGTATGCGATCTCATTGACTTTGATTTTATGTGTTTTTCGCGTTTTGTTTCTATCCCCTTTCTCACTGCATATATAGTTTTGCCAATAATGATCCTCGCATTATCCCAAAGTCTAATTAGGCCTATTTGAGTAATTCTTTTTCTCTGATGCGTGCAAAATTTGGAATAAATTACTTTTGTCGTGTGCTTCGCCTCAGTCAATGATTGCCTTCAAAAATGCTTGAAAGATTTTGATTTAACTATGTTGTTGCAATTCGAGTATTCAACATTTTATGCTCGTCTGCAAGAACTGTTTTTGGTGGCCATGATATGCATTTCTGTGCTTTCAGAATGTAGTTTACAACAGGGATGAGGAGTAGGAGTCGGAGTAGGAGTCAAATGATAGGACTCCGGACTCCGGCCTATAACTAGACCCGAAATATAATACAAACAACTTATTTATCCTCGTACATTGCTGTCACTGCCTTGATGTCAACTTTCTCCGTCAAACAAAAGCACACAGACAGCAGTGCATGCAAAGCTTGTTATAGTTCAGGGAATTAACCGTGATAGTGAAAAAGGATTGTCTTTTCACTCGGTGATTTAGTAGAGAAGAGAAGCCTTACTAGCCTCGATCACACCTACGCACCAAAGGTCACATCAGAGACAACAATGAATTACTAGTTTGTTTGAGAACATTACCTCTTCACCGTCACGTTAATCGTGTGTGATGGGTCCTCTAAAACCCATAATAAAATCGAAAGTGTACTCATACTTTTTGAAGAAGGATGGGGGGATTTTCCTGCCTGATAGAGACTGGAGAAAAACCGTGTGAAGCACACATCAAGGAGATGGGAGGAGTCGAGTGGCATGGATCCAACTTAAAGCGACATTTGATAAACGTTCATCGAAAATTATTGGTAATTCATACAGCAATGATCACTAAAGACAGGTTTAGGCAAGCCTATAATGATCTATGATGAAGGTTACCAGGTTTTCAAAAAACTAGGCTATATCCTTGCCACCCGTAGTCGGAGTCCTATCAAAATGATAGGACTCCGCATCCCTGGTTTACAAGAATGTAGGAATTCGGTTCGATTCTTGGGTCAGGCGAATGCAGTCGGGGAATCAAAGGTGTTGGTGTCTTTTATTGACTTAATTGTTGTCATTGTCTTAAGATATTCAATGTACTGCCACAGAACTTTGTTGTCGATTGACCAAAATTCTCGCATGAAATAATGAACAATGAACACTGATCATTAGCTTGAATGCAGTTGGAACCTGAATTGAACTTCCATATTAACCTCATGAGTCATGAAAATAAGTTATCATTCAATTTTCAAATGTGTTTGTAACAATATACTACTTCGAGTAGATATATTTAACATTTTGTTCAAATTTGATTTGATAGTGGCAGGACAAATACTTCCTTCACCTGTCTTGAACTGAGATGGGAAGAACTCTTGTTAAATGGCCAAATAAGAAGCTTTGTGATCGGGATTGACATGTCATGATGGAAATGGTATCCTCTAATGTAGCGAATTAATCAAGATTGTGGAGCATCTGTCTCTCCCTTCTCCTTGCCTGTTGTGGCATACAGTAAAATAGTAAAACATGCAGAGCGAAGCTGATTTCTCCAAAATAGGGCTGAGTTTAATGTGGACCTCAGGGTTCATGAAAAATTAACTGCATTGCAATTAATTGATTGTCGCGATCAAAAAATTACAAGTAAATGATTAATGCAATAAAATAATTGCAATCAATTGATTGATGTCATCGAATAATCGCAATTAATTGATTGGCGTTTGTCAATTTAATAATGTAAGTGTTGTGCCCTCATCATTTGAATGTTGTGATGTAAACACTGCTTTTAACGCTGTATCAACGGTGCTAGATATGAGTTACTGGTATATCCAGGGACTGGAAAAATTAATTGATTGGGAATTGATTGCAATTTATTGATTGATGACCCATATTCAATTCAATTAGTTAATTGGATCAGTTGCCAATTAATTGCAATTATTCACAAGTAAAAAAACGATTTATTGAGCGATTACTGCAAGTTATAAAGTACAATATGTAGGCCTACACATTCAATGATTCTGAAGGTCTACTAAAAATATAAAAATGTATTCTAAAAGATATGTATGTAAAAGAATATAGATATTTTATTAGTTTTGTTGCATTGTATTTTGTATTCATTGTATTGTCTATTTTGCATTGTATTTTTATTTATTGTATTGTCTATTTTGTGTTGCATTTTGTATTTATTGTATTGTGTATTGTATTGTTATTTTATGTACTGTCTGCTTCTATTAATAGTAAAAGGAAACCCTTCAACCATTGATAACACAGTTGCTGTAAATTGATGGATTTATATGTTTAATTTCAGATGTCGCAGCGTGGACATTTGACAAAGGAGCATTAAGCAACATAAATGATCAATTTGACACAACGCAGCAGAGCAACAACTAGCGGATGTCACGTACATGAAGAGCTTCCTAATGAGATGTTCAGACGACAATACTTGGAAGTTGGACGGGCAGCCAAAAATTCTGTAGCGAAACGCTTTGCAAGCTAGGTCAATGAATATAAATTTTTTCAATGTATATAAAATTGTGTCATAATTCTGTATCATGAATTACGCAGATCTACTGAAAATTTCAAAAAGACTTATTCGAGATATTTCCAATACTCAAAAGTCCATCGTCAGTGTTAATAAATAAATTACCTCAACAAAATACAATCTCTTAAAACGAACTACTATATGTAAATGCTTCCCCAATCATTGAATTTCCATGAACGCATCATTAGTATTCGTGTAGTAACTAACACTGCTTGGACGGTTATTTAAAAAATGTAGCGAAAATTTTCACCCCGTAAGCTAGTATAAATATTTTATTAGTTATTGCATGATATTGTTATCATTACATTTGTATGTTTTCTCATGCAAATTAGGTCAACGGACATAGTGATAGAGAAGATACATGCATGTGATTACAGATGAATTCTATTTCTGTAAATGTTTTAAAGCACCTTCGTAAACCTATGTGCTATGGGACTAACGTTCTAAGTATTTATCAATCAGGCATGTGGACAGGTTTTCCTAGATTTGACAATGACAACAAATAATTCCAATTAATTGCAATTGATTGATTGCTCATATCATCTAATTAAATCAATTGATTGTTGGCAAAAAATGAGATCAATTAAATTGCAACTAATTTTTTCCAACCCTTGGGTATATCCCCTGTTTCTTCATTCATGTCAGACTAGCATAGATATGTCAAATTGATTTACTGAGATCTGTAGACAAGCGAGTAATATTTCCTTGTTGATTCTCATTTCTTAAATTTGATGAAATTGCTCATAGAAATAAACCTTTGATGCATTCTACTGTTCTATTTCTTTCCTTCAGACATTTACTTGGATCAGGGCACTCCATTCTGCGACCATTCTGCGACCTTTCTGCAGGTGCCAGGAATCGACCTATCAGAGGGCTTACAAGCTCAGCGTTTCTAAAAGAAGTAAGTGTTGGGTTATTTTAAGTAGGCGATCATTAGGCTATTGTCAATACCTCCGAATGTTTCGATCTAGCAGTCAATGTTGTATTCTAATTTACCTGCTAAATCCTTGAAACATTTTGTGCTACAAGACATTGATCAACGCACGCGGGACATGTCATGAAATCGATAAAATGACGATTGACCATAAAGATATCGCAATTAAGACTAAAACATGAAATTTCAATTAAGTAACAAGCTAATTCTTAAAAAGCATTGAAAATCAGGAGAAAGGAGGCAGTGTTAATTAAATCGAACTCATTCTTTAAATGAAAGTCAGAAATCATGCTTGTTCTTGACGTACCTTTGAAAATCATGCTGATGTTTTAAATACTCACTAAAATAACAGAGTGCTTTTTTCTGAACTGAACAAGTTCGTGACATAATTAAACAAAATTGAAAAGTATCCAGGCTGTTTTCATACTGATTCAGGAAAGATCAGTATGAAACTAATCAGTTTCACTAAGCAGTTTACTTGTGAGTTCTATGCACAGAATTAGACAGGTCGTATCGTATATTGTTCTGTTTGACTAGAAAGGAAGCATTGGAACATGTAATGCCAATGAAATGGCACAATCTGTTGACATAATACCATAGCAGTCGAACAATGAGCAGCCAGTTTAACATTGAACACGCCAATGTGAGAAGTTTCAGTGACTGCTATCAACCGGATCACATAGCAAAGAGACACAGTCGACGTCAAGTTCTACAGAGAAATTTGTGAACGTATTTTTCGTGCGCCTGCTAACATTTCTTAATGATGATAGGAGGCCCAACATTATCGAGAAAACTTTTGCGCAATAATCTGAATTCTTCGAATCTGAAGGAATCGTAGCGATCGGAGCATTTGAAGGAATTCACAGCAATCCGCAAGCGCACGACTATTTTTCCTATCTTTGCACGCGCATTAAGAATTTCTTTTTGCTCACTTAGTAGGTTCCTGCATGTGCCATTGTTTTGAATCAGTTTGCACTTCTATCAAAGTGATACGCTTAAACAATCTAATTCTGTGGTTCTATGTACCTTATCGCATGAAATGCAAGACAAGATGCAATTGCGGATTAATTAATTATTGTGATCTCGCAAACATTTCACCCGTAGACTTTCTCAATGCGAAGTGGCTTAGGCAAGAAATTCTACACAGAGTCAGACAGCAGCACTGCTCACGTCGTAGTCACAAAGAAATTGCCAGTGGATCAATAACACAATGCACTTTAAAACGCAATCGAACAAGCCAATCATGCAAAAGAGATGTAAAATGTACATATTAAAGGAGATAAAAACGGCATGAATTAGAATATTTACAAAGTGAAATCAAAGTATACTGTACACAAACATGTAATACCGTGTACAAAAAGAAGACAAAAAAAGAATGATACATACAAAACGGCAAAGAAAAAAATAGAAAAAGTAAGGAGAAAGTTCAAAGCTTCAAGAAATTACTTCTTCCACTGCAACCATTCATCAAAATTTGTGTGAGTACTTTGCTTATATAACGAGCTTCAAGGATCAACGTTCTTCAAAATTACATAGACCCTTTTGTTATAGACACCACTGAAATGCAATATTCTCATTCTGATGCTCACTAAGAAAATGTTGCACAACAGCATTTGATGTATTTTCTTATTACCATGTCTGTAATGCACAATTTAACAATTCTGCTACTTTCTCCTATGTATAGCCTACTTTGTAGCACACATAACAGATTATTTCGTAAATAACATTTTTTGAAGACATTCTTTGAGGTACTTATGTCATTTACACCCATGACACAATTCGTTGGACATGCTTGACCTTCCTTAGGGTGAAAAATTCTACGTAATGGTTTGTCACAAAATTAGATAAGCCAGAACGTCTTGTCAAATCCAGGTACTTTCTCTGATGTGCTTCGTTTGCAGAATGTGCGCGACAAAACACGGTTGACACAATTGACATGGTCATAAAGTCAATTTATTCTTTAATTAGGCGTTTCCTAATATAAATTATCTATCGTTTTTAAGTATTTTATCAGTTAGTATTTCATCTGTATACTCATTCTAAACGTCATTTTCCAATAACTTTTCGGTAAGAATATTAAGTGACATTTTGATAATGGATTGGTGCTTGGCACATACTAGAATTTTGTTATAACATCGTCAGGTGGATTACAGGCTAAGAATATTTCGACACCGAAGCAAATTCACAACCCCCGAAGCTGTAGACAGAGGTGCATACATAAGTGCATGATACTCTACAAGTAAAAAGTAGGTAGTATGCCCAAAATAAAGTGAGCATACAGTGAAAATTTTTGCATCAAAAGATTCAGTTTTTGCGCAGATTGCGCTCCTGCGATTCAAAAGGATATTTGATCAATTTTTAGGAAGTTAAATTTTTGCAAATTATTCCCGTATTTAAGCACAAGCGATTTGGCACCTCGATATAAGTAATATGAAGCCTGTTGGATGTCAAAGGGAATGAACATTTGCCAGCAGGCATCTTTAAAGCGGAAAATAATTTGATAAACTAGATAATTGAAATTTCATGAACTACATTATGATGCAAGTCTTCAAGGAACAGTTGAGATCTTTCTTGACCGCAATTTATAGCTATTTTCTTGGAGAGGAAATATCAACTTTTCCTCCCGCAGCTATGTTGTACAGCCCGAGCGCAGCGAGGGAGCGGAGCTAAGGGAGGAGACGTTTATTTCCTCTCGAAAGAATGTAGCTTTTCATTTTGTGACTTATAGATATCTATTGTTCATTGCATAATGATGACTACAGCGCGAAATCTATGAATGAACTAATCCAGGGACTGTATCGATATCTTGGTAGTCTCTGGCTAATTATAACTTGTTTATAGACTTCCATGATTTTGCTACACAGGAGCTTACACAAGAACAGTTAACTGCGGGAGGAAAACTTAGCATTGTGATCCCGTGGGATTGAAAAGTTAATTTTTCCCCCCCGGCAGTTTACATACAGTCCGTTTCATAAAAAGTGGATCATCCTAAAATTTGACTAAATAAAACATAAGTATAATACAGAAAGCATTTTTCATGCTATTTCATGTCCCTAATATATTTAAATGTCCTTATATAATGTGATAAGCTATGATACAGTAACGGTTCTTAAGAAGCTAATATTTTGTGGCCCTACCCTTATTGTCAATGACATTACCAATTCGTCTAGGCATCGATTCGATGATATCGTTGATTTTTGACTGATCTAACTTTCTCCACTCTCTTTTTAACAGTGACGTAAGTTGTGATGCGCCATTTGTAGGTAGCAGTGAACGACGAACGTTACGTTTTAGAATACTATTCAGATCAGGAGAACGAGCTGGCCAAGATAATGTCCTAAGCCCTAATTGAGACTTGCATAAGTTGACTCTGCTACTCCTGTGACACGTAGCATTATCATCCATAAATAACCAAGTCGATGGATCACCAAGTTGATCTGTCATTTGGCCAATGTTCATTCGTAAAACATTCACATAGCGTTCAGAATTAATGGTTCCTTGCTGTATGTGAAGTTAAGAGCGGCCATTGGTCCAAATGCCCGCCCAAATCAGTAGAGTCGCACCACCTTGTACCCGCGGACGATGTAAATGTCTCGGAATATCCTGATCAGATTTTATCCATAATCTCAATCGACCATCACTATCCTTCAGACGGACTGATGCCTCATCAGACCAGACAACCCGATCCCTTTGATTTCGCCAGTGACAATGACTCATAGTCCCCTAGTCATGACCCTAGTTCTAGCAAGGCTGACACTTTGCCTTTTGTGAATGCGATCTTGTTACTGTTCATTTGTGCTTTGTATTGTTTTCAACCGGTAAGAGATAGATTTCTAGCTGAAAGCAATCAGGAGTGCTGCCAACACCACCGCAACGAAGTCAGGAAGCTATGGAACATGAAGTCCAGTTAATCACATGTAGCAGTTACATTATTGTTGATGAATAATGGTGCTATACTGGCTCTGATTGACCGATTTTCTTTATTTTTGTTTTGCTTGATAGCTTTTGGCTTGTAGAACAACATATTACATAACAAAGGAAACAAATGTAATTTTATAAGAGTGAGGTATGATTTTGTGTAACATTGCTAAATGAAGATCAAATTATCTACTACTTTTTTATCTATAATAGGAAAACAACTCAATATTCATGCTTGAAATTTCCAACAATAATATTAGTAAGCACAACTGACAAATCTTCCAAATTTCAGAGAAATTCGTTCAAGTTTGGCGGAGTTAGACAAAGTTGAAGTTAAGGCGATGTTTAAGGGTGATCCATTTTTTATGAAACAAGCTTTAGAAGAGATATTTTCACTCCCACACAAAACGAAAAGGTCTTTAATTCAATTTTCATCGGCATGATATTTTGATTCACTTAATTTATGTTTTTGAATCCGAGTAATATTGCGGACCCTATACCGGCACTCAATATTTCATGTTTTAAGCCTACTAGGTTTTGTAAGGGACAACCCAATGACCTGTTAACTCATTGATAAATATTCCATGCTCATCGGACAACAACTATTACCGACATGTTTGACTACATGCATGAGCAGGTAAATCAAATGAGCGAAAATCACTTTGTTGTCAATTTTAGCCTTAGTCTTGCACATTAAATAACAAGTTTAATTCTGCAAATTTGTGCACGACATATAAATATCAATCAATACTTTTTCCTTCTACTTGGAAATGACTTGCAAATACCCAGTGGATAATACAAGAGAACTTCTATTGTAGGCCTTATTGCTTTTCCAGCACAAAATAAATGCCAATATATCATGCGTCTTTGCCATTGCAACTATAAAACTGGTTCTAAAGCAATTGCAAATCTTAAACAAGTCATGAATGAATTCTGTGGATCAGGGAAAACATCATAAATTTAAGAATATGGATATTGTTTGCGTGTTTGCATGTAAAAATCTGCAAAGCAATCAAATCCTTAACTTTCAAGGTTCTTAGCACATCATTATGTGAGACGTCTACATAGAGCACATATCTAGGCACTTGCATTCATCAGTACATGTACAGGAACACGCTATTTGTCTAGAAGAAAGTCAATAACAGAGGACATTACATTTCCACGATAAAAATCAAAAATTTTGACAGGCTTCACTTGAACTCGTTCGTGCCTACAGGAAAGAAATTAATAAGACAAGCATTTATAAGAAAAAACGTAGTTGTTCTGAGGGAGCAGTGTCAATGAATAGTAAAGTATGCTTGAAAAAGATCAAGGAACTTCTAAAATGTATTCAATACAAAACTATGCCACAAAACTCCACACTGTCATTACACTTCGGAGCTTAAGGCATATGATAAAATACGAAATATTTAGAAAAATACAAATTAGTTTTCAAAAATGTACGTACAAGAGTACACATGTAAAATCATGTCGATTTTATAATAATAGACTAAGCTAGTCAAGAAATAGCAAAAGCTTGAAATATTTTTTATTGTCAAACACATTCCGAAAATCATTCATGAATATCAATTTGCAACATCACGTCAGTGTATCAGTTAAAATAATTGTACAAAGGAGGTTGCTAAAAAGACGAGATAATTTGCTCGCTACATTAAATGATGCTACGATTTTTTTGTAAATAATTTTGTTATCACTTCACAAAGTAGGCTACCGTAGCTATCTTTATCATTTCCTAATGAATTAAAAAAAGCAAATTTATGTACACCAAGGTGACTGCAGCTCTAGGACGACAAACTGACCAAAACATGCTTCAACTGCAGGTCTATGAAAGGATATTTCGGTGACTCATGAAAAAGGCTCACATGCAGCACCTGTAGCACCTGGTTTAGGGCAGGTGTTACATCTGCAACACTTGCAACCAGTGTTTTATCCACTCCTGGTGGTTCATGGGGGAATTTTCCTTAAGTGGCTCATAAAAATTCATATATCTCATCAAGCAAAAGAAATTGTAATTCCCTATGTACAATATAAATGGGCCTCTACATATGACATGCCACTGATTTGATCTGTTCATGAATACTTCAAAAACATGCCTGTATAAGTAGACCGATTTTAATCACTTGTTGCAGATTAATGATTACTTTATTGTGTGAAAGTTATTTATTTGATCGCCATTATAATTCACATAAATTGATCATCATTATCATTAAATTACATCATTAATTACATTCACATGTACGATGTACGCGTGTCAGCAGAAGCGATTACATCTCGCTGCAGCGGAAAGGGAAGAATTATAAATCTTGCTTTGTCTCTGGATAGATAACTCCCGCTCACGAATGAAGCCGGGGTCTGCAGCCACCGGAGCGTGACTTAAGCGATTTAAAAGCAAAGGGCGATTTAAAAGGCAATCTTAAAAATTTACAACAACATCCTGCATCTATTGTATGATTTTAGTTATGTCTTCCATCATAGGGAGGGAATTCTGACATTTAGGGGGAAGGTCCCCCCCCCACCAAAACAGGGCTGGATAAAACACTGCTTGCAGCATTCTTGCCGGCGTCCATGGTATCATATAATTTTTTTATGCGAACAAATGTCTTATCAACAAAAATCTTCAGTCTTCTCTTCTTGATATAGAAGTATGAGTCACAAATTTGAATAATGAATTCCCGACATCGACGAATTCACATTGCTATCTCCGATCTTTGTTCCCTCAACTTCTACTCTACACTTGAGTTAATACAAAATGCTGCATGGATAGATCGTTGCAAATGATGTAATGAAAACAGAATTTAAACAAAGGAAATCATTACTCATGATTGCCACTTTCCCGGAAACTGGCGATAGTATAAGCTGTCTAGCAAGGTCACGAGACAGTACGTCCGCTAAATTACCGAATAATAAGAGGTATTGATAAAAGTTATGAAATGTTGCACCAATGCAAAATAATCATTCTTATGTCTACCTTGGCGTGTAGAAACCTTGCAATCTGCATCTTGAGTCAACATTCTATTTTTATCTTATGACTCATGAAGACGACTGGCAAGCAATGAACTTTTGTGTCTCTTTTGATTTTGAGAAATTTAAGGAGATTAGAGTTGAAGAATGGAAAATTATATACGCATAATAGCTTTGCTGTGAAGATACACTTAATTGCTTTTACAATTCAAATCTTCACCGAAAATGTCAGATGAACATACTATGAAGTCGGGATGTTTCGTGAAGAGGCAAAAATCAAGTTTAGCGACTTAATAGAAATAGTCAAAAAAATCAACCATAAAATAAGACATAAGACAACACGAAAGGCGAACGGTGCTCAAGTAAACTAAGACAAAAGGATAGTAAAATATTTTTTGCATCTTTCTATCGATTTCTCTTTAGTTAGATTACTTTGATTAACCTTGTAGGCCTATATACTGAATTCCATGATAGATGATCTTATGCATGTTTCTATATGGTATTTTTCTATGTCTTTATCCTTATGTTACATCATTTTGATATTTTAACTGCAATGCATAAATGATGTCACTCTTTTAAAGAATATAAATTTTGTCACTCTCGTTAAAAGATCTCGAAATGTTGAGTAAAAAATCTCGCTGCGAAATTCCTGCGAAAGTCAGTGGCAATTTTTTTAATAATTGCTTAAAGAATTTACAATCATGATATGAAGCTCGCTTATCTGGAATCAAAAGATAATTGTGATTGTTCAACCTCTGTGCAAGGTGACATCAACCAAAACATGTCGGAAATAAACAAGAAAGGGTGGAAGACGCTTTTTTAAAAAATATTTTCGATTTGTAGGCTATAGCCTAAAATTTGAAATAATTGACCAGTCGACGGGAGATCACTTAATGTTTCCACAAGTCGTATCAGCAAAACTCCCCAAAGTTTGGTCGAGGTTTATAATTTTAAGTGAAAACACGCCAACACGACCGACAAGACTACAAGGTTGCCATCGACCGATAGAAGGCGTAGGACGCCGAAGGCCCGTCTGAAGCGTGTTTTTACTTTTTCACTTAAAATTATAAACCTTGATCAAACTTTGGGGAGTTTTGCTGATACGACTTGTGGAAAAATAAAATTTGAAACTTATGGATTGGTTATCATGGTTGACTGTGAGATAGAAAGTACTTACTAGACATTTGAGTTGCAATCCCACCTTCAGATAAAAAGTTGTTCTTGCATAAATGTATTTTTTTTCATTTTGTCAAAAACTAGAAGAAAATATACAAATTAAAATGATTCTTACTGATTTGGCTCAAATTGTTTTCTATAAAACAATTATGACTGCTTTGCAATTTCATTGTATATTTGTCAATCAGGCTTGAAACCCATGAATCAAGTTTGAAACCCATCGAGATTCCGGGAGACGATTGCATCGAAGCGTGAGGGTTTACATAGAAATTCCGTTGCCAAAAAATTAATTGAAAATTCAACAAAAATTAGAAGTGAATTATTTTTCAAAAATATGCCTATTATTCATCTTAGCAAATCGATTATCTATTGACTGTCATTGTACAAGTTTGCATTTACATCAATCATATTTGTGAAGAAATTAGATGGAAGTATCACATAACTTAGGTGATATCCATTTTGACAAAATGCAGTATGCCTACCTACCTTATGCGCGTATTTTGAAAAATATCGAAATTGCAGCATGAATAACATACAACTTGCATAATAATAAATTTCACGATTTTCTTGAAATTGCAGCAAAATTCTAAATAGTTCGTAATGCCTTGTTTTATGTTAACATAAAACAAACTCATGTCGATGATAAATTAATGTTGTGCTCGAACTTTTTAGTAGATTCAAATAACAACAATTCCGCCGGCATTAAACATGGGTTATACAGTATCAAAAAAGCCTGATTTTGATGCTATTATTAATTATGAATTTTCCCCATAATTGCTGCACAACACATTTGTCGTATACTTGTTCCATCAGTGTAACAACTCGATCTTCTATACCTATTTACTTCAATCATCCCGTTGTATCTATATCCCTACCGAACTTCAAGAAGAACTTGTGTAATTTTCTATGCTGAACAACGGACTTCGTGACTTTCCCGTCACCTCCATAAATGATCATTAACCCCCATATTGACATTACTCTGTGCATTGACTTGCTATAAATTTGATTTACTTTGGTGCTTTATGTGTGTAATAAAACAATATTACATCTTGCTACGATAAATAACAGATTGAATTCCACCTTTTTCAAATAAGATGATTTTCTGAGTAATTGTTGGACATTGATGTTATATGACTTTGACAAACGATGTGTTTACACCAGTTAACTCATAAAACGTCGTAAGGCAATGTTGGGACCAAAGTCTGATTGTATTGAAATAGTTAATTAAACCGTGCTGGAGACAACTTAAATAGAGGTGTCGATGAAATGAACTGCATTTCAAAAATTTACATTGAATTTCTGTATCGTTCAATTGACAGCCATGGACAAACAGTAAATATTTAGAAAAACTTATTCAATGATTTGAAATCAAATTTATGAATTTCTTCACAAATGTCTAGATTGGCCGGGTTAGACACTGGAATCTTAACATTTGAAAGAATTGGCTCACCATAAATAAACGAGTAGGTCTACGTATGTGAGTAAGGCTTACCCCCAGAAGCAACGCATAATAGGCTACTATTAATGATTCATAGTTATATCATAATATCAGGAGGCCTACACATGGCAATTTTCTGTATGAAAAATGCGGATAAGTGAGTTGGCCTACTTCAAGGCATAAAGCATTAGGCCTATATCATCAAAATATATGCAGACAATTGCTTCCTGTTTACAAGTGGACAAAGTGATGCTCTGGTGATTGAAATAATCTTGAAAACACATAACAGCAACATTCAATTTAGCCCTAGGCAAACAAAGTTTGAAACCCATCGAGATTCCGGGAGACGATTCTGTTCCACTGCTTAATTTTCTAAGTAGGCTACTGCTAAAAGCTATAAGAGAATCTGTGTACAACACGCGATTATTTAGCGTGCTCAACATTTAGCAGCTCATATTTAAATACGCATTAGGCATCCAACATGCTACTGCGGAAAATCTACTGGCTATCAATATATTGTTAGGTCGATCATGACAATGATTCTGAATGGAAATATAAGGTTGATTAAATTCTAATTTTCTTTATGATGTTCCATTGAATAACCCTGAAACTATTTTCTGAATTTGCAGCTATTTATCTATTAGGCATAGGCCTACCCTGAAATGCAATGTACTCAACTTTGAAACCTGATTTTTAATATTTCAGAACTATAGGCCTATGTTTATTATTTATAGTTATACTGCTGCAGATGGTCGTCGAACTGGAACATTATGATTATGTTGTAAGCCTTGCTGCTGATTGCTGAATAAAATATTTGATGGAATTACTTTATTTTATTAGTTTTTTAAAAAAATTCGGAGTTATGACTACATTCTCAAGTTTTATAAGGACAGAAAAGACTAAGCTAGCTAAATACAAAAAGGATACAAAATTTGAAATACTGTACACAAGAATTAGAAAATTAGAGTATGAAAATCTGACAGCTCATCTTTGTTGTTGATAGATGGCTAATTTTCAATTAAATTAAATTAAATTAATTAATTTTGGCTAATTTCTATTTTTTTAATTCTTGTGTACATAGTATTTCAAATGTTGTATCCTTTTTTGTATTTAGCTAGCTTAGTGTTTTCTATCCTTATAAAACTTGAGAATGGAGTCATAACTCCGAAATATTGTTTTTAAAAACTAATAAAATAAAGTAATTCTATCAAATATTTTATTCAGCAATCAGCAAGGGTTACACCATAATCATAATCAACTTAAAATTCCATCGAAATGCTGCTTAAGGAAAATTACGTCAAACTGGAACATGCTTTGGCAGCAAAATAATTAGCTTGTAAGCCTATACATAAAGGCACTACAATTATTTGCATCTAAAAAACCAGAAATGATTGAAATTCGTGATCAGTTAATTGATTCTGAGACTTCAGACAATTTTTGATAAACATAAAGTTGACAAAATTCTAATTTTCTAATCAATAGGCCTAGGGCTGAAATGTTCATAAATTACAAATTTATTTATATTCAGTAACCCCGATTGTATTTAATGCATTAAATTTAGAAAATCTGTGCTCATTGCATGTGGTTTTCACTGAAGAATGAAGATTGTCGTCAGCCTGATGCATGTTTTGTAACAAAATATAAGGTCACATAAAATTACTGCGACCAATTACTTCTGAAATAATTTAAAATTCTCAAAACTCAAAGCAAATTGATCGATTTTAGAACTCAAGAGAAGTTGACTAATTTTGGAACTCAGAGGAATGTGATTCACTCGAAATTCGGGATCAGTTACTACCTGATTAGCTTGTCGCTATTCATCACCACGCAAAAATGATTTGAAGAGAATCAATAAAATTCAATAAGATTTAATTTAATTTAATTTTGATGGAATGAGTTCGACCGGAGACGAAGCGTTCATTTCAGACAGTGGCGAATAGCATTCATCCATCGGAATTCCATCAAGCGATTTCCTTTAATACTTATGCACTTATCGACAGTATTTAATCATTCAGTGTCTGTGAAAACAATCGTTTCCACTTATGAACTTTACATCATTCTCAGCACACTTGTAAATTATTTCAATGTATTATGTACGATTGGAACCTCATCATTTTTCCTTGCCAAATGTCAAGCTGTGTTTTCCTTCTGTTCACTTCGGCGTACACAAACGATCGAGGAGCAATCAGTGGAATTCTATCCGAGCCAGCGCAAAGCGTAGCGCATGACGTCATGAAGGGAACCTCAAGCATGAATGAAGAAAATACCAAATACGACAGTCTATTCAAGTTTATCCTCCTCTTGGCGAATAAGGAGGCTTGTGGGCCAATCCTGTATGTTTGACTCACCTCGACCATATTTAATAAATTTGTCTGCATCAACTCGGCACACAACGCCGTTTGAATCGGACTACCACGTCGTCATCTCATCGTCGCTGGAGTTACTACGCTCGTCGCTCTTCTTCGGCCAGAGTAAGCTTCAGTTTCTGCTTGAACTAGTCCAGTGGGATTGCTTAGGCGAAGCCTGTACTTTCATAATATATGATACAACCTATTGTATAACCGGAAGTTCATATCAGTAAATCAGGGTTTCGTGAAAATGAATGACGTTGACTGAATCTGTTAGATATTAAGTACTTCCGTGTATGCAACGAATACCCTCATCATAAAATATCCATAATCTCAGTAAGCATTACTACCAAAATTACAGGTTTTGAAGCCAAATTACTTAGCGGCGATAACATTTAGCAGTAAGCAGAAGGCCTGTCGAAAATATCTGCCTTGCATGATGAACCAATCGAATATCGATACCATCAGTTTCACGGAATGAAGTGAGATCAGTGATATGTACATTGTGAGTCTTAGCTTGTGTCCAGCATTCACATCAAAATCGATTCGAAGTGGTGCCATTGCGCTATGAAAGAGCATTCTTATTCTAGTGGCTTGAAGCTTCAGGAAAATGCATGTGCCTGTGCTTCCGACATAATTGTTACGATAACAAATTTGTTTTCATCTGCGAAAGTAATTTCAAGCTGAATAACGAGCATTTGAAAGAGTACGAAAAAAAGCGGTTGATTCAGCGATATGCATGTACAGAAACATGTTACCGAGTTATGTACCGGGCAGTTGTACGCAATAATCAAGTTAGAGCATAATTGGTAATTGTTGCGCATGTGTACTGGGACCTTCAGAATTCGGTTTTCACTCGCACCCTCGGATTTGTTAATTTAAGATGCATAGTCGCCTGTTTTGTTGTGCTCCTCTCTAAACCGGACTAGGAATGCCAAATAATGGCCTGTTGTGTAGGTAAAACCGAATATCGAGTTCAGATTTGAATTGGTAGTCTATGATGTGGATTCATTTTGATGGGATGATGTTTCTTCCGTAGATATCCTTCTGCAGAATAATTTGCGGGTCAGGGGTGCTCCCATTGTAGCCCGGCAGCTAGGTTTTGTATAGACTCGAGGTCGAAAACAGCTTTCACCCGATAGCTATTGCAGATTTACTTGTCTACCGAGGTCTACCTGGTTCTTGTCAGACATGATCAATTACTCCCGTCACTAATGTCTACAAGTCACGCAGATTTGCATGATCTCAATTTTGTACATAGACAGGTATTGATGCAGGAGAACGACTCTCATCCCCAGAATCTGTCCATCTGTAAGAAAATCCGAAGTTAAGTGAAAATCCAATTGACCACAAATATGGGAGATGCAAAAAATTTCTCCTAGCTCACTTTTCCTGTTCAGCAGAGATAGATTAACATTTCGCATTTCTAAGTCTTGTATATATTTTCCTTAGCCTGTCATCAATATCGAACAACAAATCATTTGCAGGAAGATGTCAATTTCTTATGCTTTGAAATGATAGCTTATTTTTCTCAAGGTCGACCTAACAGCTTTTCGATTTTTGCGCTGCAACTTTCCTGGTCACAATGATGAAAATATTTCAACCCAAGACGGTCACTCTGTAATTACTAGGATCTATTAACATATTTTCTCTCTATACCACAGCAATTTCTCAGGCCTAGACTTGCAAAGAAGCTTAATCGGCGTCGACTAAATTTGTTGCCTTCCTGGGGCTACTTGCCAAATTTTACTTGATGCAAATATGCAAATAATGAAAATATTCTCATGCGAGGGGGTTGTGTGCTTGAGTACCGTCACCTCCGCATAGACGCCAGTGATGTGTCTCTATTTCTTAGCAGCAGGTTCTTAAAAGTAGATTTATGCCTTTGGAAATGCGGGCGCTCTGATCGCTTCGTCTGTTTAGAGAAATTGGGTGCAGATTCAGGCCAGTATTACATAATGTTTTATAATGTAGTAAAATCCGATTTCGAATATTGAGATGCTAGGAAATTATTCAGGTTTATCGACCGGTACTGGGAAATTTGGGTTGTGGTTGATTTTTGAATAATGACCAACATGGGAAAAGGTATATATCGTTTTTGAACTTTTCTTGAAATTCAAGTTCGAAGGTCAAATGATTTTCCTAAATATGGAAATTGGGTTGTACGCTGTTCAAGTTTATAGTATTATATTCATTTTTTGGGCAAGATGGGTCTTAGTGCGTATTAATGCTAGTTTTTTTGTAATCTTTGGTGGCTTTGATGTCACCCTAAGATTAGTATTTGATGGGGGGGGGGGAATTTTCGCAATTTTTCCCGAAAATCTGAAATTTCGCGTTTTGATTTTAAATTTCACACAGTATTGTCCGAGTTAATTTACCGCATTATAATTGATGATGTCAACAGTCTATTATCGAAATACATCAGCTCTAGCTGTTCAGAATCAAAAGCAAGCAATGAAAGTCATTGAATGCTGTTAACCGCTCAGCCTCTAAGTTGAATCAGTCGGTGGTAGGCTAAATCGGTGTGCAATAACCCAAAGAATCACCTAAAAATTTGATTAGTTGATATTTAAAGTCACTTCATTTTTCGCTAATTTCAAGAAATTTCGCATTCAGCAGCCAATTTCGTCGCGATCTTGCCTTGAGTTCGAAGAAACGAAACATTCGAAAACAAATGGCCTAGCTCATCACAGCAATGAATAGTGAGGTCAACATATCGAGGCTCAACAATCAACTTCATTCGCTACGCTACCAGTCTTGTCAATTGTCAGTGAGTAATTATTGACTGCGAAATGCGTGAATTTGTCATCGGTATTAAAAGAGAATATGCGAAATCGCTTAATATCATCTACGTTGGATTTCTGAAAAGCATGTACGTAATTAGCTGGTCATGTCCGATCGTGCCTGACTAGAATTTAAGGTTTACCGCGATGAACATCTACAAATATCAACATAGTTTTCGGAAGCGCTCAATGATAGCTATTTGTCGCTGTACCATTTTGCTGTATAAACAAGGACAAATTTACCAATTCGATTTTCAAGAACTGAAGAACCTGAAGCATTGGTAAATAACAATGATAAGAGCATGTTCCAAAATAACGGCGTGTAAGTTAACAATTCAATCGACGAGTCCTTGCGATCAGATATTTTTTACTATTTGTAGTAAATGGATTGCTCTTCATAGAAAGGGTGGCGCTATTCGTCTCAAAAGCTACTAATGATTTTCAACTTCAGTATTATTCAAGCTCATAATCATCAGATCAGGGTTGCCAACATTTGCTGAGTGGAATGCGTGAGATTATTGTATTAGATAACACGAGTATTCGCATTTTTTCTGCATCTCAAAGTAGATATCTAGGCATGCTTTTTGGGAGTATGCTTTTGTAACTGCATGGATTTTACGCGAAAGTGCAGTTCTATCAGGAAATGTCGTTAAGAATTACATCAAAAAATGCGAATGCGTGAGATAAATACAACCGGCGTGAGAAATTTTGCCTCCAGCGTGAGAGCGTGAGAAGAGGCCTGAATGCGTGAGAGTTGACAACTCATGTCAGATTGATCTCACACCTTGACGAAATCAAGGTATCCGGTGCTGGTAACAGATGTAGGTGTTTATTCTACTTAGATAACACGACTAAAAGCTTTCAATTATATAGTAGTATAGTATAGTTATAAAAAATGCAATAGGGAGTGATATTGGTCCCGTAGGAAATTATAAAGCAGGTAGTGACCCCAAGCGATTCAACATTCAGCGCTCACGATTATCCAAACCATGAAGCAAGTGTACGTTCATTATTTCAATAGTAGAATTGTGCAAGTTGCTCACGTCAACTGCCCCTTCAAAAGTTGAGCATGATAGACTGGTTTTAACAGTTCTTTCAATGAGAATTGATATCAAAAAGTTGTAAATTTTGTTATCGATCTAATGCAACCCGAGCATAAATAAGTGCTGATCATTAAAAAACGGATCACCTAAACTACGCTGAAGTTCAATCGATTCTCATGCTTTCTTAAGTGTCGCACAAGTACATTCCACATCATTCGAGTGCTTGCATTGTCAGCTTTAAAATGAGTTACGATGGATTTGCATCCACTGTTGTATTTGATGAGCAGTGCTTAAAATGTGAAAATCGCACAGTTCACAAATTGCAATTTTTCTATAAAATATGCGAGTATCTTAATGAATCAGGCACGGGGAGAACGAGCATTTTCTGAGCTTTTGATATACTGGCCATCAAAATCAGTGAACTAGGAAGTAATTAGTGATATAATGACCCCTGAAAGACTGTATTATTCTGGGAAATTTCGGATGGACAACTCGCATCTGGAGCTCAGACGAAGATAGTATTTTCCGAGTATGTGCAGGTTATCAAACAGTGGCTTCGTTCTTTAATCGAGAGTATATTCTTTTTGTTTTGTTCCTAACTTTTGTCGATAATTTTATTTCGTAAATTTGTCTCACGATTTTTATTATTGAGACTGTTTTCATACTAATATACGTCACTTATTATTATTATATCGTGAAGTTATCACTAAATCAGAAGTCTTTTGACTGAAAATGTTGTATTCTCACAATTTCATCAAGATGTTTGGTATCTTCAGAATCCTTGTGATGTAGGGAATGCGAATATGCAAGTATTATTCAAAAAAAGTTAAATAGCTCTTTTTCAAACTTCACTATTTTATCTCAAATTTGCTTAAGTTCAGAAACAAAATGTAAGTGAACGAAGGCTCAAAACAAGCAATTAGCGAAGGCATGTCTGCATGACCACAGCTGTTTACTTTGATTGTTTGCGTAAATTGGCAGTAGCGAAATTTTTGAGTAAGTTTGAAGAAGAGGAAATAATTTAATTAATGCTTCCATCTTCGCACTCCTTACATCACAAGGAGTCTCCAGATACCAAACATGAACATTCTTGATGAAAAAGTGAGATGACATTTTCAGTCTAAAGATTGTCATACCTTCACGATATCACTTAAGTTTCTTCCTAGTTCACTGATTTTGATGACCAGTGTATCGAAAGAAAGCTCAGAAAATGCTCGTTCTCCCCGTGCCTGATTCATTATCATACTCGCATATTTTAAAGAGATCTTGCAATTTGCAAATTGTGCGATTTTCACATTTTACGCAATACTCCGCAAATACAAGAGCTGATGAGAGCTCTCGAATGATTTGGCATTGTAGCACGTAGTTGTGCGACACGATTAGAAAGCATAGTTTAGGTGATCCGTTTCTAATGATCAGTTCTGTACAATGGATGAACCCGGTTGTTGTGGTTGAAGAAATTTGGTATGACGTATGTATTCTGAGACTAAGTGAAGCTGGATCCCTTCGAGCGGTTCAGCTATGGATCGACTCGCTTAATGTTTTATCAATCCGTTCGCTAAGCTAAGGAGGCACCACCCGGCAAGATGCAGCTCCAGTGGGAAGATGACTTGGTGCGCGACTTGGATAAATTGCGATCCCTGGTCTGGCAGGAAGTTATGGCTCGCCATCATTTTAAGGAAATGTTATTTTATTAAAGACACCTCAATTCTCTAAGTTACTAGAAATCGTATTGATCGTCAGTGCGGAATATGTTGATGAGATCAGTATAAGTGGTCTGCAATCAGCGTGCATCTACATGTAGACAATCGGGACATGATTGGTAAGATAGACACGATGTCCCTATTCGAGTTTTGTAGTGTTCCATTACAAGATCATTATTTGGACTTTATTGAAGATGCTGTTTCTTTCTGCCTGTGTACCTTCTTTTTTTTGACTGAGTGGTCGTTTCCATGGTCAGATTGTGTTTCAGAATCGTTAGGCACGCGAGTAACGCATTTAAAACAATATCTGAATGAATTTGAGTAGGCTGTCTTGATGTCATTGTAATGCGCATCGGATACGTGAAGATTAACTTTGATGCAAATGATTTGATTAATGCTCAAATAGTGGGGAGCATTGACTTATGGCCTAAGTTCGGAAACAAACTAAGTCAGGGATTTTTGGACTGCGTTTTATTCCAAGTGAAACCTGGAGTCTCAAACTTCTGGATTGGATTTTGTCGATTAATTTAATGTGCAACCAATTAATGCTTTTATTGACAGATGAAGTATTCAGTATGAAGGCTAGAAGTTCGGCTTTCTGAGATCCTTTTTTATGACCTTGTCTGGTTGTGCCTACTCAACATTTCTATGCATTAACGGATTTCAGAGAAATCTTTTAGCCTGTTTTGCTTAATGTTTTCACTTATGAGATTAAGTAGGATTTACTGATCAAAATAATAGGAGTAAGTGATCACCCATCATTGGAGATGTATTTAGGTATGACCTTCAGGAAGTTCAATAGCCTACAGATAGACAGCAAGGTTCTTTCAATTTGCTATTTGATAGGCATGATAAACATTCTAGTCGTTGGAAATAATTAAAAATGAAACCTGATTCGGACTGAAATCCAACCCGAGCGGTTTAGGTTCAGAAATTTGACCAGAACCCGACCTGACCAGATAAGATTCAAAAACCATCCATGATATGCTAATACTCGAGTGACCTGAAGGTATCGTGTTACAGGACTCTGGATTATTTTAGAGCAGTTTAAACGCTTCATCACATGTTTGAATCAATCTATTTAAACACCGTAAATATTCTTCAGGAGGGACCATCCGCAAGTTTTTATTGTACTAGGGGTTAGCTGCACCGACTAATTCGATCGAAAAGAAATGATGAGAAAACCTGAAAATATGTGATAATGTCAAATATTCAGTGAAATGAATGTAAATTTCTATGAAATAATTAGCACTCATGCCGTATTTAAGTTTGTAGATAATTAATATATTTTCGGTCGCATTAAGATCATGTCTACTATCGGGATTTTCATAACTCTATCATTTCTACTTAGATTTATTATTACACTTCGAAATTACGTTCACAATTTATCATATTTATGAAAACGGCAATTGCAGATCTGGAAATGAATGTGAAAACAAGAAATAATAATTCCCCTTATTTTATCATCAGAACACTGCGAAAAGGCAAAAGCATTGACCAGATCAATTGCCTACACCATCGCACTACATTTTAGGATGATGCATCAACTTTCCGAGAAAATATGCTTAAATTCTGACATTTTCAAAATCTGTTCAAACCCCAAAAAATCGATTTCGGACTTTCTTGGATTTTTTGATAAAAGCGATGACCCGACTCAAAAGTTGTCCTACCCTACCCGATCCCGTACTTTCGGCGGGGTCCGCCCCCCTCACTTTTTGACACCCGCGAATGTTGCATCGTCAAGGGCCTCTTGCTCTTTAGTGCTTTCTCACTACCGTCGCAAAAGAGTTGAATGCAAAATTCCTCTGGTTTGCAGAAAATTCACAGATCTCAATTTGTCGCTAACTGTAGACAACAGTCCCACGAAGTTCATGATCACAGCTGTATCTTGTGTTTTGAATGAGTATCCAAGGCACCAATCCTTTATCCCTAGGTTCAAGTTAAACTTATCAGTTGTGTTGTAGTCACTCAGTGACATCAAGTCTTGTAAATTCAATGTGACGAATCCGAAGTTCAATTGATTTGAGGGAAATTTGATGAATTTGGAAAAATTGGAAAATGGTGGAGGGTGGAAAGAACAAGATGCCCTTCATTGAATTATGAATTTTTTTGCGCCCGATCGCTCCTTTCATCGTTAATCCGCGTATCTAAGTTCAACTGCTACTTGAGTCATTCGGTTCTCTGATTAAATAATCTTACTATTGGTGAGCTACACTTGCTCTAGTATGAATTTCAAATTTCCGATGATGATTCATGGGCTTTGTTCACGGACGCTACTTGTCCTGTCTCGTGACCCAGCTGAATTACTTAGTACGAACATCTTTGTCAAGCGCAGCTCACTTACGATTGCAGTATGTAGGTGGAAAAACAAAGCTGTTTAGATTCATTTATCTGAATTGACATTTTCCAGTTATCCCTCGCTATACCAGGGGCCTATTGCACGAAACTTCATTAGTTATTAGCTAATACTTTATGAGCTAATAACTATTGATTATCAGTTCCACTAAAATCAGTTGCACTAAACGATAATAATTAAGAGTTATCAGCTAATAAATGTCATGAGGGAATTCCATGCAGATGACGTCAAAAGTATGTCATTGTCATGAAAACAAATCACCGTCTCATCGAATATCATTGCTGTATCTGGTTAATTCGCGGTTAATTCTGGCTTCAAAATGAATTTCACTGTCACTGTCGCTTTCAAAATCCATTTGTAATTGCACCAAATTGTGAAATAATAGATCCTATCAATCTCGGAAGGTTAATAAAATCTATCAGTGAATCGACCGCTTTGCTATTAGCTCATGAATATTATTCGTCGTTTGTGCAACAGCTCGTTGATAGAAATTGAGCTAATGAAAATCTCGTGAATTAATGAATTTCATCAGTTAATAAATGTTTCCTGCAACTGTGCCGGAATTATTAGCTAGTAATATTAGCTAATGAAGATTTGTGCAATAGGCCCCAGGTGGCAGCAAGTTAAGGTGAAATATCGATCAAGGAAGTCTTTTCAGTTTTCTTACGAGGACAACAATGGGCAGATTTATAGCCTGCGATAAATCAGTCACCAAAATACTCGTCTCTTGAATGATAACTTTTGGATTCTGAGAGTGTAAACGCTCTATTTGCACAAACACAAGTTGTCCAACTCGACACCAACTCACATTTGTTTTTTTGCTAGTCACGATGCAGTCATTTTATCTTTGTACGAGAGCATAGTTTTCTATTAAATCGATTGGTTGGGAAATGACGAAATGGAAATATTCGTTAATAAGATGTAGATGCTTTTCTTCTGTCATTCCGTAGTACATAATTGATGCGCTTTTAAGTCTACGAAATATAGGAATTATTGCCAGGTCAGGTCCTACTAAACAAATGAAAAACGAAACATCAAAAAGCTATTGTTACGCATTAAATGGAAGAAAATGGTATTATTTTTGTGTCTCGATTTTCTGTATAGGCGTTCCGATTTTTACCCGATTTTTTGCCGGGGTTGGCAGCGAACACGCGCCATTTTAGTCATTTGTCCATTTACGTCTTGCGTCCGTTATCCGACGGGCGAGTATAATGACACGCATGTAAAAATATTCGAAAATGACAGCTTAGACATCGAATTGGTGATATTTGTCAATTCCAAATCATTATGTATTATTAGGCCTTAGTTTAGCTTGGTTGTTAGTCACAATGTTGCGCGTTTTGTGCTACATATAATAAGATCAGGGAACCAATGATTTTCAATTAACATGTCTTGGTTTTTCCAACTTCACTCGATATAAATGACGTCTTAATTGTGTAATCAATCAATGCAAGTTAACCTACTTGCAGAGCTTGGAACTATACTCAGGAGGTCAGCATGCATTAGAACACATTATTAAATGAAGACTTGATGAATTAAATTGCACGTGTTCCCTCTGACCTGCTTTAAGAAGGTCTGAAGGAAGCACTGAAGAAATTTTTACTTTGGTCTACATATACCTAATAAAATTGCTGAAAGCCACTTGTGCCGTCGGACGATTAAATTTTATCTGCAACTGAAACCTTATTCACCGATAGAGGAATTCTTGTATCAGTCAAATTTGATTTACAGCTATCTTTGTTTACTCGAGGGATTTAGGTTGAAGTTATAAACTACACGTCTTTGAGCATGTTTTATTTCGCATTTAGCTCAAATGGACAAGCGAATTATGTCGCGGCCACCGAAGGCCAGGCAAAAAGTAATAGGTTGATTTCCCACATCTGGCTTATATCGGGCCAAATTTCTCCCTTAAGTTTTACAAATTACTTAATTCTCATTTTGAATGGGTGTTTTAGTGTCTTAGTCACCGAAGGTATTTTGGCAGCCCTTAAGGACATGAAAAAGATTAAGTCAGGTAACATTAAGCTTTTCTCGACTGTAGATAAGAACTAAATATCCTTAATTCACAATTAAATGTTCAGACAACAACGAAATTGCAGACGGAGGCATATCGCAGACAGACATCACATGACGCAGTGATGAATTATTTTCCGATGTCATGCGATGCTCATGGCTAACGCAATCGCTTTTGCTGTTCTTTTTCAAGCGGCCAAATTTGTGCTGGTTTGTTACGAGTATTTCTACTCGTCCTATCAATTATGTTAATGAGAACGGCGAAAATGATAACTATTTTCTGTTACTATTTGAGGAACATCAAGTATTGGGTGTAACAGCACTCACGTGTCATTGCAACCTGTTGTTGCATCCGGTTCGGACTCATTCTTTGTTTTAGCTCGCATTGGATATGATTCTATTTCACCAAGAGATTTCAGACAACAGTCCGCGATATTGGGTAGACAGACGCACGTGGTAAACTTATCCGCTTTGTGACTCACAGTGGCGATGGTTGGTTACAGAGCCAAAATGACTTTGCAAGGAAGCACGTTATTTGCTTAGGCGTTTTCTATTGAATCAAAAGCATCACGTGCCTTCGAAATCATCAAACGTTTCAACTTCCGCGTTGACCTGTTGGTTTAACATGTGTGAACAGTTGTTTTGTTGTAGATCATGGTTGAATGGAATTCACAAGATGAAGACAAGCCCTCAGCTCTGGTCATAAATGTGTTACTTCGTTATCTGTGTTGCATCATGTCACCTCGTCGTAGCGATTAGATATGTTTCGGTTTGAGAGTGGTTCATTTATTCCCCACTCTCGCAGTAACATATCAAATTGCTCGCCGATATTCGACTCTTCGAAATGCCCAGCTGTGGAAGGCGTGCATCAATCGAGTAGGTAAGTTGATCGTTCGTGGAAGCAGCATATCGTATTTGGAGTAAGCCAGCTGTTCTGCTTTACAAAAGACTGGTGCTGTTTATATTGAGACCACAAGTTAAACAGTTAAACAGCTTAATAAAATCAAGTATTCAATTAACAGATTGTGAAAACCAACATCTTCACAGGTGTGCTGAAACGGTGGAGTAATAGTTATAAATACGGCAATATTCGGAATTGCCATATATTTTTTTTGCTCTATTTTATGGAATTCCCGATCCATCTTTTTTGTTCGCGAATTCCGTCAGTGTTCGCAATTTATCAGTGTGGGTGCGACATTTCATACAGCCACGTTTGAATCACCCAGTGTCCATTAACTACTAAGTTGGCGCGATTGTGGATGATAGTGCGAAAATGTACGATAAAAACGAGGTTTCATCATAAAGTAATCCGCATCGATTTTCTAGCAGTAAACAGTCACAGTAAACATTGTAATTAACCGCTTGACAGCAAACAGTCACAGTAAACATTGTAATTAACCGCTTGATACAGTACCCTTGGGTACTTTGGTCGCAGAACATCTGGTTTGTCCCATTACTGTTCATGTCAGAAAATTTCAGAAGTGCATCTCGGTCCTTGTGACTAGATATGTTATGAGGTATAGTCGGTTCGTAAATTTCGACACGACATACTTCATCATATCCTGTTGAAGGACGCTGATCTACAGTCACTGCTCTGGACCATGGATGAGATATGTCTAGGTTTTTGGTTGTGCTAAGATCGCCAATATCTTAGACATGTCAAGTTCATAGTTCATGATCGCCAGATCCAGCTTCTTGTCACCCGTGAAATGTGATATGTTGAGAAGTCGCGAGCTGTCATGACCCGCTTCCTCTCATCGTATCTCGTTGAATCGGATAAACCTGCGATGAGTCATGTCTGCGCTTTGTTGTTAAGCCAATAAAATAATTACTGGATTCGAAATGTTTTCTGTAATTCTTTAGGATAACGTAAGGATAATTCAACATATTTTCAATATGTGCAATCAAATACCCCGATCACAGCTTTCGAGTAGTTGAATGTTAGGCGGATGGCAGCTCGTAAAAAAAAGGTCACTTACCAGGTCATTCCGGCCTAGTGGACAGCATAAAGACAGCATGTGTGAAGGCTACTCGGAGCCTCTTAGATCGAGATTCTTTTATGTAGAGACTTTTGAATGTCATTTCGTGATTTGTATATGTCTGCTTTATCTTGTCTTCATGATGCTGAATTGAACATGAAAGGTTCCACTATTATCACAGAAGAGATAGTCAATAATAATGTATGCAATTAGACCTACCAAATTTATATCTAACTTCTAAGGGACTTCAGATTCTTTGAACTCACGAGAGAGGAGTTTTTCACGAAATTTGTCTAACAGCGATATTTTAAAATGTTCAAGACTCCCCGATTTTCTGGAGCTTTCATTTGATAGCTGATAAAAATCTCGGGAATTCGGAATATTGCTAATTTCCAAGTGTTAATTTATACTGCTGTATTATTAGTATTCGAAGATTTATTACTTCACGCGACGATGTCAGTAGTAGCAAATAAATCATAATAATTGTTTTTGTCGATGAACTACGGGATGACTGTGATGAACCGATATAAGCTTATAACTCATTTGAATGTGAAATCGTCCATAATTGCATGTCCATCGAGTGACCATAAAATTTGTTGTCGATATTGGTTAAAAATGTCATCTCGTGAAACGATTAGGCCAGCAAAATATATTTAATGTATTATTTAAAATATCTTTTAGGTCTATTTTGATCATACTGTATACTTTTTGAGTCATTGGAGTTGGGTGGAACCTACTTCCATTTTGCTCATCAGGAAACGATCTAAGGTGGATTTAGACCCGTAAAATATCAGCTGTTTAATTTTGCTATTGTTTATGAGAAAAATTGGAAGGGTTAAAACACCAGATATTCGCGAGGGCGAGTGTTTCGCGAAAATTTCTTACCAAGTCGATATTGCGAATGGTGCACGATGAGCTCGCGAAAATAAGTTGTCACCTATTAGTCGACAGTCGCGAAAATTTGTTTTACAGCAGTAAATTCCTTGCGCATCATTGCTGACCGCCATACATCATAAATGCATAATTATGATGCTGTAAGCAAGTAATTTAAGTTTATGCTATGCAGGCGTACCTAAATCAGCCAGCCGTTGAAAAAATCGTTCCTATGCACCAATTATTCTTATTATTACATAATATAAATATAAATCAATAAATTCAATGTACAATGGATGTATAATGGACATGAATGGAACAATACAGCTAGTGAAACTATAATTACTAGTAGCAGCCTAAAAGTGAGAATTACCAGCATGAAGAGTTTAGACACAATAACTTGTTAAAGGCCTAACGGTAATCACATAAGCACCCTTACATAACTGAACTACAATTTTAAAAAAGACGACAATTATAGAACGACCCATCGAATTTCACTTGTTTGTTGAGTTTAGGACTCAATTTTTTAATGTAAGAAGCTTCTTTGATATTTAGGGCAAATCCATCACTATCTGATGCCAGGATTTTAAAATTTTCAGGGTTACATCTGCAACTACAATTCAGTCGGTGATCAAAGATCGCCGAGATTTTGGACTTATGCTCTTTAACTCTAATGTTTAGGTGTCTGAGAGTTTTACCAATGCAGGTAAAGCGAGGATCAACCTCACATGTGAAACAAATAATATACAACACCTGATTTCAACATTAAAGGAGTTCTGTCCTTGTTCGAAAAGTAGCTTTTCAACTTTGTGCAAGTGAACACCCACCTAACCTTGCTGTCAGGATCAATCCGATTAAAAATGCTCTGAAGTCTCTTCTTAAAAAACAGAGACTGCTGTCCAAAAAAAGGAATTTTAACAACATGGCTGTATGATTGATCAGACTTGACTGAAGGGTTGGAAAATTTTTTATCTAGGAATTTTTTGGTGGTATCCAAGATGAATGAGGACGGGTATCCATTGGCTTTGAAAATGTGACTCAGTTTCCCTATCAACCAGAGCGGTCGCCGCGACCGCCATGGTCAGTCGCCTTCGGAGTCGCCTAAAGGTCGCCCTCAGCGTCGCCGGGGATTCCTATTTGTCCACCGCCCTGACTGCCTGAGGCGGTCGCCTTAAGAGCCGGAGCGCAGTCGCCCGGAGGTCTACCAGCGGTCGCCTAGCAGATGAGGTGCGGTCGCCTGTAGGTAGCTGCGGTCGCCGATTCTACCGATTTGCCCCTACCCTTCAGTTGAAATTTCCCATTGCGCTATTAATTTGTAAAACACTAGAGCTGTCTCCCTAAGATGCAGGTGCATCAGTACTGCTCCACTGAAAACCAATAAGCTTCCTATGAGGAGTAGTAGAAATAAAGCGAAATTACACAGAATACAATATTTTGCAATACACCTGCACCGATTCAATGAAAATTTAATGTGCACACATGAAAATTGTATTTATAAGCACTGAAGATACAAAAGTACAAATTAACGATCGAAAAATACAACTGTTCTATGGAGGTTACAAAATGTTCTATGAAAGGCATCGAAAGACATAATTACGTAGTACAATCTAAATAACAGGAACTTTCTTAATTACATTGAAATTTGATGACTCCAAATTGTCAGAAAAAAGCATCGATTTTCCAGATAAAATTTTGACAGAAACATGCAGGTTTGATGTTGTTAATAAAGTTCCTGCCATTTAGATTATATGCACAATAGCAGCTACACAGATAACCAGGATATAACACCAAATACAAGAGATGAAAAATTGAGTCACCTATTGAGAAAAGGAGTATCAGGCACAATTACTCAGCTGCAGGGGAGCGTTGGTGCCTCCTTCCATCAGATCTATCTTTTGCGTGCTTTAGTACGCTCTGCAGAGAGGCCTCTATTAACCTTCTCAGTCACATGAGGTCTAGAAAGTTTGATACCGCACGATAAATTCGGGAATTCTTGAATGGAAATTTATTGTTCCTGCCGTGAAATGAATACTTCATCGAAATATCCGCAGCCAAAATCCTTTAAAATATTTCGTTTAGTCCGCTGCCGCCGATCAGTGAGAACTGCTTTGCCTGAAAAATAAAGCTGCATTTAAAATGGTGAAGCTTCTCTACGTACGTCAGTACATTTCCACTTCATTGTGGCGTACCTAAATCAAACACAGCAAATAATTTTAAAACGATGTGAGTGGCTTTGTGATTCCAGTAAATCATTTGTGTCTGCAAAAGTCATTTGAATGATTCAGTTGATAATCAGGTCGTGCGTGGCACCGCTCTTTTAATGCCGACGATCATTGAGCGATGCAAATGACAGTGACACCTTCTGCCTTTATTTTGAATTGAAAATCTCACGTGTGCCTAATATTGAAAGTAGTCAACTAGTCATCCAGGTCAATATAAACCTTAATTATGCATTAAAGCAAGTCTACATAAAGTTCGACGTAGAAACACTGTTTAGACCCCAGGTCAATATAAACCTTAATTATGCATTAAAGCAAGTCTACATAAAGTTCGACGTAGAAACACTGTTTAGACCCCAGTTCAATATATACCTTAATTATGCATTAAAGCAAGTCTACATAAAGTTTGATGTAGAAACACTGTTCAGACCAGCTCTATCTGCTGAGCCACAGGAATTACGACCAATTTCAATAACCAGACAGAAAGCAGTCACTGCCAAATTCTGAACGTTGTAGCGAGCTAGTGAGTGAGCGAAATGCCATTTCGGTGCTCTTGCTCAGATTTGCGCGACTCATCTTTCTCTCTATTCATGCAACGAAACCGTTGAATGACAGTCGTAAGTCAAGGAATAAGTGGACCGGTCTTTTGAAAGAATTAGTCAATATCATGCGCTCCTGCAGGATAGGAATAAAAAAACATCACTATAGGCTGTGAAGTTTATCAGATAGAATTGGAGGTCTGAAACAACTCATCCAATATTTTCGAAAATCACCCGGTAATTTCTTCAATTTCCTGTTGATAGAATGAGATGTTATGAAGATTGATACGCAACCGGAAATACATTCATTCTCTGGACTGTGATCAATTGCAGCGCTCGCATCTTGAAACAGCTATCAGATTATTTGTTAGAAAATGTTAACATGCAAAAAGTTTAATACAGCTCTTCTATTTCTTCTGAGATCTATCTAATAGAATTGATGACGTGGCCACAGGAGAAATTGTGACTAGACATGGCCAAAGGCGAGCGAACGGTTTACGGCTAGACGAGGCTTCAGATAGAAAATATCAGCTCAGCTAAAATTCTGGCCGTTGTAGCCGATAAGATATGTGAAACAAAAATTTTGAAGATTTCTGCCACGATTGAAAAATCCAATTAACTGTGCATAGCTCTCATTATTTATATCTGTTTAAATTTGCACTCTGAAGGCTACACATTCGCACATAAAACTTGAACAGATTCAAAACGATTAAACCTAATAGTGTGGCACTCTGTGTTATGGCCCTTTTATATTCGCAGTTCAAGGAATGGGATATTCACGAGCCTGGATGAAGTATACTTACGATGATTAGACACTTTTTATAAACCGGCATAGACGCTTTAATTCCAATCGACTTAAGACATGCTTTCTCAATCTGACGAAATCACTTGCTTCAAGCAACAATATCAATTAATCTATATTGACAAATTATCGTCTCATCAATTTCACAGATATCCCTGAAAATTGCAAAATATTTTTTGTAAAACATTAAAATCTTCTTTCAAAGAGAAAGAAGATCGATGAGACTCATTAAGCTTACTAAAAATAATTAAGACTAATTTGCCGATGAAGTTGAGCAAACGTAAAGCACGCGAATTTAAGAAAATTCAGCAATAGCTTCGTCTATGTTCAGCTATACAGAGGTACGCCTATCGCGATGATGCATAAATGTAGTGGTAACATGTAAAAATGAGATAACTTAGTGAAATCTCTGTGGGGATGAGGTTGGTTAAATGAAATATTTTAAACGTTGCAGCTTACTCGAAAATGTTTACCCCTTATGTCTTATGGCCGTCTACTTCACGCCCGTCTAATGTCAAGTTACCAGAATTGACTTTATCTCATTGCAGCGAACCATCAATTAGCGCCAACGCTGTGCAAAGTATCTTGCAGTCAAAGCTCGATAATCAAGAGTATAAATACCAGGTTTACTATCTCTTAATTATTGAAAGTCTGAATTCAAAAGCATCTTATATAAGCCGCCAAATATACAAAAAATGCCGCGGCCGTATGATCTTAATTGACCGAAGTCTTAATTGTCCGTGTCTGAATTAACGAGCTTCGACTGGATTCACTGTATTCATGCGAAGCGATTCGTTAACGATGTCAGTCTGTCCGCACGATTCTATTTGAATGGTCCTGAAAAATTGGCTTGCTTTACCTATAGTCAAACATTTATAACCAAAGGAACACTTTTTTACATCACATCTAATTCAAAAGTTATCTGTTGAAATACATGTATTTCAGTCAATTCAGTGTTTGGTATAATGTGTAGTGCGCAGGTAAACCGCTATTTACTAAATTTATCTATCATCACTTCATTCGACTTACCTGATGCGAATTTCGTTTGATAAGTAATCCATTATATCAATATTTTCGGCTCAAGATATTCCTCGCATTTTCTATATTGTAATTTGGTTGATAATCCATTAATAAGATCAATCAATTTACATACGATGTCCAGAGGTGTCAGTCAGGCAACTCCAAATAAGTAGAGACACGAATGAAACTTCTAGATTATTCTGCGCTATTTCTCTTTGTGAAATGAAGCGATGACCTCTATTTCACCCCTCGAGTTGAAATGTGATCTTCCGATTGCGCTGCGCTATCGAAGGCGCACGAGAAAGTTATCTGCTATCGGGCTGGACTGGACAAAGCGCTCTTGTGTGCGTACAACCAACAGTTGAAATATTGTCGTTCAGTGAATTGGTTGTTGTTCAGTGAAGTTGAATGGCGCCACATCATATGAGGGGCTGCTGTGATTTTTGGAGATGGGCGATTTGACCACACCTAGCTCATTGTTTGGCAATTAATGCGGGGCGCTATTTGGTGTTTCGAAGTTTGCATAGATGAGGCGGTGTTGAGGTGTGAGACAAATTCAATGAGGGGCTGTTGACTGTTATTTCTTGAAGTTTGACAATTTGACAGAATCTCAATTATTAGATAATCGTTGTTCGGCGCTACTTTCCGTATCGAATGCTATATGGTGACGGGCAAAACGAGAGGAGAGATTCCTACCTTTCAAATAAACAAGTGAATATCATATCAAACCCGTTGTTTCTGATGTTAAATTCTAAACGTTAATGCTCATCATCAGTATCAGTACACATACAAATATTACATGAGTTACAAATATTACAAATACATGAGTTGCGAAGGTGTTGTTCTTGATGGTATTTTTCGGTGTACTCCTCTGAATGCACGAGTCAATGTCTTGGGTGGATACGAACGTAAATCGTGTGTCCATTGTCGTCGGTCTTCCACTATTGATATGACTTTGTTTTCTGTTTAACTTGAATATATTTCAGTCTGATTGCATCATATTAAGTCTGACTGAATCATCTCTTTTAAAGTATGCAAATTTCAGATAGCAACTCGCTTTAACCAGAAGTCCAATATTAGAAATAATAAAATGCGGGGCGGCTCCTTCTATTTTCAGAGATGTGCCATGACAGAACAATGAGGGGCAAGATTAAGCATAAATGGGTTTCCTAAGAGAGTCGGAGATTCGCAGCTTCATTTGAGAGGGGCGTAAAAGTCAGACACTAAGAACAAGTTAGTTGTCGCACATGAAAGTTAGACTCGGGCTTCGCCCTCGTCTAACTTTCATGAGCGACAACTATCACTTCTATTAATAGAATTCTCTCTCTCCCTTCTCTCCCTAACTGTATCACAGGCTTGAAGCGACCGAGATATTATGCAACACTCATCGAGGATTCTTCCATTCATTTACAATTTAATGAAAGAACAATAATATAACTTGCAACCTTGATTGACGAAAAAATTGACAAGCATTGAAATTCAGGCATAGTCAGAATCATGGTCAGAATGATATGAAGTTCAGGGTTAAGTCAAGAATTTTGTGCAATTTTTTCATTGCCATCGATGCGTCATGCAAATATATATGAAGCATCGCAACCAAAGATGTTTGACGCAGCATTTCACGATTGAATGCATCATATCATCATGTAGCGAAAATCACTGAGAGAAATGAGCTACGGTTATCTATTCCAAGGAAAAACTTGCCTAGATGTGCCAGACGGCCGATCGATGACAGTTTCGGGCCAGTCCACTAACATTGGAGATACGTTTTTCTTAGAAATCACAAGAAATTCGCTGCTCAATGTGTGTGACAACTCTGGGGTCGTTCTATTTCAAAATTAGAGCTCGTGTGAACTTAAAGGGCCGACTCACGACCACCCCCTGTCAAAAAGATAAACGTGAAAATTGGGGGGGGGCAACCCTCGACTTTAAGAGATCACATTTCACGTCATTTTTCGAAGAGAACGGTCACAAATTGACATGATCATGCATTTTTACTTCCAAATAAGCCATTTTCGAAAAATTTGTTGGCCCCCATTTTTTCATGTGGCCCAAGACTTTTTGACGAGGGGCCCACGACTCATTTTCTCGCGGGAAATGCATTGATCTAGTTTGATTAAATGCGTTCGAATTTCTGCATCAGAAGCATCTTTTTCCACAAGCATTCTACATTTGAGTCTTAATTAATTAGAAACTCTGAAGCTGATTCCGAAATTTTTGCAATTTATGTTTTGCGAAACCGGAATATTGCCTTTCTGACATCATGGAGGCTAGTTAAATGCTAAAACCAGACATATGATGAAGGTCGCCGTTGACACTCGAGGCGACTGCTGACAGCGGTCGCCGGGCATCGGTCGCCCACATACAGTCGAGGCGACCGCCACCAGGAGTCGCCGGGCGGCGGCGACTTCGGCGACGCCGAGGGCCGTCGCGGCGACCGCTGGGCGACTTTTGTGGTTGATAGGGTTATCAAGTTTTGAATGTGGAAATTAAGCCAGGAATTACAAACTACATAAGCTCGGTTGATCAAGGTTAGTAACAGGCCTCGCTTCCATTGTAAGGGGCAACAGGCAGCGTAATTCAACACCACCCGGTGATAAATCACATCAGGGGCCCTTAACAGGTTTGCATTCAGGGGCCCCAACGGTGGAGTTCCGCAAGCTTTGATCAGGGCCCGTAGCGGTATTTAACCGCGTCCAATCTTAAAAAAGTAGGGTTATTTGTGTTACTCATTGTTCATTAAATAGTAGTATATCAGTAGCTTATACCCTTTTTTAATTCAGATCTAAAAAATCCTACCCGACAACCGCACGTGATTAGAGTTGTGAAAACAGTTTGCATTCAGAATTTCTTTATATTTTTGAAGAAATCACGTTATATAAGTCATCACGTAAGAAATCACGTATAAGTCATTCACTGTCGGAATCCAATACACGTAGTCTTGACAGGTGGAGTGCTCATATCACTAGATTCCTGTTGCCTCTTTCTCCTTCCACCATACCGATTGTGGGCGTTGTTGAAGAACTTAGACACGGTCAGTTCGACCTCCTTGCAGGTTGTCTCAAATAGATCTGCAGATGACTCTGAAAGGAAAAAATGCCTGTTAAATTCACTGGTAGTTAAGATATATATTAAAGTCATATCTACCGTACAGTGATGCACAAGCAACAGGATTTTATGAAAAAAGCGCAAATCGACTTTCCGAAAGCAATGAAAAATAAATCAGCAAGGCACAATAAAACTATGCTTATCTACAATTCAATATTATCTGCAATTCAACCAGAGATTTCGACAGATATTCCATTGCTCACAATCATGAGAAATAGTGGAGTAGGGTTGTATAAATTACGGTAATTTATTTTTCGGGTAACTTACCGTAAGTTACGGTAATTTATCCGGTAAGTTACGGTAATTTATGAAATATCGGCTGCCTTCACTTATTTATCTGCATATTCTAACTTAAAACCTATTCATCATGGCAGCTAAACTTCCAAGCTTAGGTTACAATTATTGTATACCTTCGAAAATGTTATTCAGTACATTTGTAGGCAGCAATTATTGACATCTACAACCCGAATATTGGTCTCCAGCAATTGCTAAAAGTAGCATATCCTATTTATTTTAGATTTTTGTGTCATAAAAACTCCACAAGAATTATCCTTTTTCAAGCTGTTAAACATTTTTTATGCTACGAATAAGTATCCGCATTATAACTACAACTTTTAGTTTCAAAACCTGTAGGCTTTTGCTTTGATGTGTTTATCTACAACTATGCAAAATAATTTTGATATCAATTTCATTGAATAAAAACTATGTGATAATAAAAAAGTATTTATAATAAAAAGAAAATCTTTTGAAATTAAGCTGCCTTACAGACAGCTGATTGACAGTACGATTAAAAAATTCATGGTAAAACTAAAATATGATATTTGTAGAGCTTTTTGCTTTTCCAAAAAATATATGCAACAAATGAAACAAAGAAAAACATGCAAGGAAATTACTTGGCATGATTCGGCCTCTTTAACGATCATATAAAATTATGAGATATATTACAATTATACTGAGCTTATTACAGACATGTTTCAATGGAGACACATTTTTATTGTGGTTTTGTGGAAGGTCAAGTATTTGTATTTTAGCGGAAGTTCAATACATTTCGATAGCTCAGCGCTATCATCTTCAGGAGCAAAGATAGTACTTCAATCAAAGTTATGCTCAGAAATCACGAGCATATCAAATGACACTGTATATTACTATCCATGAATATACATGGAGATTGTGAGGGAGAATGCTGTTAGTAAGGGTTGGTATCCTATGCATGCGGCAGATAGAGCTGGGTTACATGTTAGGCCTACCAGTTGCAGATTACCTGATCTGGCTAAAAGAAGCCTGTTCATGCAGAGAAGTAAGTAGTCTTTCGAGAACTACAGGAACAAGAAATCATTCAACTCTTGTTTCATCAACATTGAATGATTTCTTGTTCCTCTAGTTCTCAAAAGACTACTTCTCTGTAGGAACGGGTTTCTTTAAGTCAGATCAGGTCATCTGCAACTGGTACCATGTAACCCAGTTCTATCTGCCGCATCCCTAGCCTACTAACCCTTACCAACATCATTCTCCCTCACAATCTCCATGTACATTCATGGATAGTAATATCCAGTGTCATTTGATATGCTCGTGATCATGTGCATAATATTGATTGAATCACTATCTTTGCTCCTGAAGATGATAGCGTTAAGCTATCGAAATATGTATATCGAACTTAATTCACTTTTCCACCAAACCACAATAGATGACCAGTTTTCAAGGCCCATTTAAATGGAGATGAATTTCTCAGTAGAGAAAAATCACTGAGGCAATACTTAGTTCGATTAGTTATTTTTGTGATTTTAGAAGGGTAGAATCATAAAAATGTTGGTTGAGACATATCAGTGTAAGTCAGCTCACAACGAAAATGCTAATCATCATAAAATACGCGATACAGTATTTTCCGGATAATTCCCCAACCTCGTGACAAAGGCAAAATAACAAAAGGCCTACTCATCCGTATTTGGGAATTCATCGATTTTAAAGTGGGCAAATGTTTCATAAAATTCATCGATTTGCGAAATAGAAAACATGACCAATTTAGTGGGTTGTTGAATTAACAGGGAAATACTGTATTGCGAGCTGAAGTATATGTTATAAATACAGACCACTTCCTCAATATCTTCAGCTGTAAATACATAACCACCGCGCCTTGTATGTGCAGGTTCTTTTAAACGTCTTATTTCTTTCCTGTCCTGGTATCCTCTACTTCAGGAAAAACATAAATTCCGAACTTGTTCATTCTAAGGAAAGAAACCAAATACTCGTCATTATCAAGACTTTCAGCAATTTTTCCAATGAAGACTTTGTGTCTTAGGGACGGCCTAGATTTCACCGTTTCAAATATTTTGGCGGCAACGACCGTCCCGGATGGTACAGGTATGGACAAATCTTCATCTGGAAGATCCCCGATGTCCATGTCACATTGTTCTTCGTCTGAAGAATTTTCGTTTTCGCTATCGCTCTTGGCATCATCGAAATTTGCCTCTTGGATTATAACAACCTGTCCATTCTTGTGGTAAATCAATTGGATTTACTTGCTCCTCTTTTTTGTTGTCCAGCGCGCTGTTTCATCTTCAAGTTGTAAGCGACGTAGGTTAAATCTGCTGCATGTTCATCTGATAATCTATTTCTAAGCTTTGTTTATTGTAACCCAAATCCTTTGTTTGAACACTCGGTTGCAGCACTCGTGGCGCACATAGTCAAAAGAATCACAGCAACTTTCATCAAGGCTCGACTCGAACAATTCCCTTGCCACCATAAGACAGGATCACTAGCGTATGATATTTGCCAGATGTGCCTCGCACTGTTGAATATGTTACCTGACTTCGTTTTATATTCCAACAGGTCAGTTGTTACGTCGTCGACTCGCAGCTTTTCAAGGTTTGCCAACCTTAAGATCTCATCTTCTGTTACCATCTGAAATTCAGACAATGTTCGACCTCGGAATCGCGGATCCAGCAAGTTTGCAGCGAAATGCAAGTTTGAGAGACAAAATTTTTTCCGTTTGTCAAAAGCTGACAGAATCCTTGCTGCTTCGCATTCTGATAAGAACGATTGACTTTGAAGAGCTGTTTTGATCTATGTTTCCTCAGCAGCACCGATGGCATGCGAAATAGGTCGAAGAAGAGAAGCCCCGTCGTCAGTCGGTTCCCAAAAATTTGAATTATCCAGAATTCTCAGCAGCTGTAGATGTTGAGGCGCCTCGCAATTAGCATCAATGATTGACAATCGAAGCGCATTTTCAGATCAAGATTTCTTTTCAACATTTGATAGTAGCTTGCCCATCGAGTGGGAGTTCCAAGTTTGACACTAAGAGGACTGTGAAGGCGCATGATAGATCGGGGAACATGTCTATAACGGAAGAATTTGGATATTTCACTATTTTCTGCTATAACTGGGCTGATCGACAGAACTTTTCGCATATCAGAAGCGAGTAAATTCAAGCCATGCGCCAAGCAACCATACGTGTTTATCCAAGGGAATCGATTTCGCATCTCGATCCACGCAGATATCATGTTGGCAGCGTTATCAGTCATCAAAAATCGAATGCTCTTAGCCTCTACATTAGAAAATTCACAAAATTCATCAATCGCATTGCAGATAATGTCACTCATGAATTTTGCAGTGTGTCGCATTTCTTCTGAGTGAATACTTTTAAAGAAAAACGGGGTTGGAGTCATACATAAGACTTGAATATGAGAATCATTCGATATGCACGACCAACCGTCAGCGGACATACCAATAGATGGCGAATCTTTGCACAATCCTCGAACGTAATCGCTAACTCTATTCTTCTCCTTCATTATATTCAAATATCAGATAACTCCTTTTTTTCCTTGGCTTTCTTGTCTTAATCTTTAACATCATTTCTTGTCTTTCACTTAAGAAGTATTTCTAGTCTTGACCCTCGGCCCTACCTGTTCTTTTCCCCGAACACGGTCCTAAAGGGGCCCTTCAATATCTTCTAAACCAGTGCTCCGTAACCTTCTTGGTAGTCGTTCGCACTATCTTGACTTGTTAAATCCATTTCGCACATTTCATAGCCTACGAAAACTATTGAAAAGTGTAAGGGTAAAACCAGGAATGTGATTTTTCAACGTTTTTTTTAAGAAAACTGCAATTTAAGATTTTGACTCATACTACCTAGGTCTGTGTGAGTTATTTTTGTTTTTCTCATACAGAATGTCTATCTTTGTATTAATTTAGATTGAAAGAAATATTTTCCAAGGTGTAATGAATAGACGGAGTTATGAATATGATATTCATTGCGTAATAATAAGGGCCTACCAATAAATGGTTAAAACTGGCAATTCTTTTTTCTGTGGACTGAGTCCTTACTCGGCAGATCCCGAAAGTGCATTGAGTACAAAATGCGATAGTAGATCATGTCAGTCTTGAACTCGCATCGCCACTGCCTTACTGCATGCGATTCCAGTAGGCCTACGTGTAATTATCACACCTATCTATTATATAACACTGGAAACGGAACGGACTAGTTCCATTTCCGTTCCAAAATGGAAATGGAAGAGTGGTAGTTCATCTAGGTTTTCGGAAATACATGATTGCGATTGCGATAAGTAGAAATTATGTGGCCTACAACGTTTGAGCCAACAGATGAGGCGATCGATTTGTAAAGGGATGTACAAGGCTAATTGTACAATTTAGCATGAAGGTACCGCTGCGTCCTAGTGGTAAAAAATACAGTAATTTGACATTATTAAGGGCGGATCAGTAGCCAAAATACGCTTATTGATCCAACTAGGTTGCGGCGAAAGCCACTGTCGACAATTATAACACGACAAAATCATCAGTTATAAAAGGCATATTATGATTGATCTGATAAACTAGATAAACTCTTCAAACACAAGATTTCACACATGACTTTTTACATACGACTGAAAGCTACGGCAAGACCAGTATTACACCATCCAAATTATAGGTCCTACATCATAATACAGCCGACAAATTTTAACATAGAGCACTACAACACTAATATATTTAGTGCCACAGCTATCTAACATAATCAAGGAGATCTGACGACAATTGCCAGGTTAAAAGAATCGGTAATGTATCCAAAAATGACAAAAATGTTCAATTTGCTCTACATCGATAACTACACACGTGTTTAAAGTGAAACCGGTCTTGAAATGGAGAAAAATTTACAAGGAGTCAGTTAAAAATATATGTAAGAGTTAAAACAAAGTGGAAGACTCCTCAATATCTGAAAAACAACAATTTTATAATAAATTACCCGGTAATTTAAATATATGTTACCCGGTAACTTACCGGGTAATTTACCCGGTAACTTACCGTCGGGTAAGTTACCGTACAACCCTATAGTGGAGAGTGAGTGAGAGAGAGAGAGAGAGAGAGAGAGAGACGGGCAAAGAAATGACAATGATGCAAATAAAGAAAATCTACTATCTATTCCTCCAGCATGATAACACAAGCTACGATGATTGACTTAATGTTTATTTAATTAAAACTTATTAGATATGGATATATTTCTTTGAAAAAATAGGATATCAATTAAAAAAGAAATGAGGGCCAATGGAAAGGAATGAAATTAACACAGACAAATAAAGTGTGGGTATCTATTTACTTTATTGATAACATTAATTACATTTATTCATTTATCAAATTCTTAATGGTAATTAATTGAATATGCACAATTTTTAAGAAAATCGATCAGATATTTATAGATCCTATAAAATTTATAGAAATGTTTACATATTAACGTTTCATTATCAGCATGATATGTACGAAAATGACAGATTTTTTGCAATTTCCTAAGAACATTATAATGACGCATCAGGTGGCTTTGACAAACACAATTTGAAAACAAGTTTGTAAAAGAATCGTTGCTCTTTGAAGAATGGACGAACATTACATTGCTCAGTTAATGACATTTACGGATGCAAGCATGTTTATTGCAGTTATTGAGTTATATTCTAAAATTCTTATAGCTATACGCATTATATTTTAAATTTGTTATCTTCTTTCGTGCAGATAGTGGAACACATGTAACATAGATCACTCAAAGTAACACAGACAAATAAAATGAATAAACTACGTATTGTTATGGATAAAAAATTGCTTACAACTTGTATGCAGGCAACCCACTTTGTACATTCATCTAATTTGATTAAGAATTGTGTGACAAAAACCTCTTTCATTAATATTAATTTTTGATGCTGTACTACAAGCATTTTGAAAATTCTTACAAAAACCTTCACCGGATCACAATTCACCGGTAGTTAGACCATATACTCCAGTCTGACAGGACAGTTATCAAACTTAACAAATTTAAATGAAAAGGAAGTCAGTGAATAACCATGCCAAAGTGTTTGGTTCAAGCTCTTTTCTGTGTTACTTATTAGTTTGCATGCTTGAATTTACTGTTTACCTTAACTACGATTCACTTGTCTGACGATGATTTCGAAATACATATTACAAAAAGAAAAATATGTTAACCTCGAACATAACATCAGTTTACTTGGTTCTTCCCACATAATACCTACAAGTCAAGCCAAGGCATCTTCACCCTAATGAAACTTTATTTAGCAATAATGAGCTCATGCAATGCTGTTGCAATTATCAAAATAAACATCTCACCTGTAGCGGGTCCAAATCTTTGATCAAATGTTGCATTCTCTTTGACTTTAGAGCAATAATCAATATCACATGAATTTGATGGTTTTCAGCGAAAATATAGAAACGGTGCAGTACGTACTTCACTGAGTCTGCAATTAAATGGGAATCAAGACGTATCCTGTAGATGAAGATATACCAGAGATTATTTCCAAACTGTAGGCATAATCGAATTACGACAGAATTCCTCTGAATGTCGAAAACACAAATCACTGACTTGAATCGCCGTTAAAAGTCTTATAAATTCGCAAGTTTGAGACTGCAGATAGTAATGCCGGCGAGTTTGCTGACTGATATGCGTACAGCCACATATCACGATGCAGTGGGAGATGGGAGTCGACTGTATCAAACAAATGACGCCTGCTTGATAAACATTACCAGCTCGCATCCTCTCTGTCATGTGACTCATGGAATGAAGGTCGGTTCAGCAGGCGAGCGACAGGGAAACTATTTCATACAGAGAATCGGTGTGCGCAGACGAGTCTTACGTAATTGTAGGACCAACAGGCATCTGAACAGCATTATGACTTCCCATATGTTCCAGCTAGGATATCATTTAAGATAAGTTTCTGAATGGATAAAAAGGATACAAGAAAATGAATAAATGAATTACGAGAGAGAGCAAAGAGAGAGAGAGTGAGTGAGTGAGTGAGAAGAGAAGAGAAGAAGGAATATGTCTGTGCTTCGTGCCGTCCTATCAAAAACGAATAATTAAGAGACGGAGTAGATTGAACTAAATATTCCTTTTGCAGGTGTATAGATCATATGACCGCAATTAATTTCCAAATTTTCTATCTATTAATGAATCATATGTCCTATCTTGCAGACATCTTTTCATAATGTTGTTTTACATAGAATAGCATGTAATTTTACGTGACCCAAAAGTTGTATGGTAAAATTACATTGCCGAGTCTGTCAAATTACAGAAAGTAGGAAGTGGCACATAACTGAGGAAGCATGTGAATGATGTGTGTGGAGCTGCAGCATCATCTAGTGTAATCAGGGCATACCCTGAACATGCCCTGAAATTATATTGCCCTAAGGTTACCCTAATCTTGCCCTGATATGGAATTTTGAGAAAACTTGCTCGTTATTGATTTTCTCAGGGAAATTATCAAAAATCTAGTCATTTACAAAGACAAAGAGCCTATTTTGAAAATTTATTGTTGCCCTAGTTTTGCCCGAGTGCCCTAAAGGGCCCCGTCAGGGACCCTGACATCATTTATCACCGGGCAGATTCGTGTACGTGGGTTTACGGTAGACAGTGGTGTTCACAACATTGCTTTCAATGTCTAAGTTTATATCCAAAAATGGAATGGACTTCATACCTATTTCTACAGTGAATTTGAGATTATCATGCCACGAGTTGATATAATCCAAGAAAGTCGAATGATCCTCATCCTCAAACATCACAAGAATGTCGTCCACGTACCTAGCGTAAAACTTTACGTTCCGACAACTCTGCTTCAAGTATTATCTCTCATGTGAACCCACGAAGAGGCTACTTAAGGTTGGGGCTAACGACTGCCCATCGCCAGACCATCACGCTGAACATACAAAGTATCATTGAAGCTGAAAATGCCACCAGTAGCGAAATTGATTTGGACAGCAGTCTCTGTTCTTTAAGAAGAGACTTCAGAGCATTTTTAATCGGATTGATCCTGACAGCAAGGTTAGGTGGGTGTTCACTTGCACAAAGTTGAAAAGCTACTTTTCGAACAAGGACAGAACTCCTTTAATGTTGAAATCAGGTGTTGTATATTATTTGTTTCACATGTGAGGTTGATCCTCGCTTTACCTACATTGGTAAAACTGTCAGACACCTAAACATTAGAGTTAAAGAGCATAAGTCCAAAATCTCGGCGATCTTTGATCACCGACTGAATTGTAGTTGCAGATGTAACCCTGAAAATTTTAAAATCCTGGCATCAGATAGTGATGGATTTGCCCTAAATATCAAAGAAGCTTCTTACATTAAAAAATTGAGTCCTAAACTCAACAAACAAGTGAAATTCGATGGGTCTTTTTTAAAATTGTAGTTCAGTTATGTAAGGGTGCTTATGTGATTACCGTTAGGCCTTTAACAAGTTATTGTGTCTAAACTCTTCATGCTGGTAATTCTCACTTTTAGGCTGCTACTAGTAATTATAGTTTCACTAGCTGTATTGTTCCATTCATGTCCATTATACATCCATTGTACATTGAATTTATTGATTTATATTTATATTACGTAAGACATTCACCTTTCAACCTATTATTACATAAGTTTCGAATTTAGATATATTGCCTGATCATATTTCAACAGAAAAGGCAGTTTGTTTTCAGTAAACATCTTGACGATAGCAAAAACAACACAAGCGATCGAGTTCGTCAAATATATTCATGATAATTACAAAATCTGTACAATACTCGTCCATTCAAACTTTCAATCCCAACTTTCGCTTCTCTTTCTCCTTCTTTCGTACAACATCTATCTGTCGATCTTGCCACTGGCTTTTCCTCAACTTGATTGGTCGATTACCCACATATTTTCCTGAAGATGAATGAGTATGAATTAGGGTTGAAAAAACATGTTAACTTTTATTCTTCGAAGTTTTTCAAAAACGCTTTTTATCTTTTAAATTAGTTTTAATGATTTTCAATTATTTCATTCAATTTCATCAATCATGGAAGAGTCCACGAAGTACACTTTCTTGAATACCACTGCCACCAAGGAAGCTTCGTGGGCATAGGAGTTAAATTCCCGCAACAAAATTCCAGCCTCAGTAATGATAATTCAAGGTGCCAACTTGATCTTACTTTCCTTGTTCAACGAAATTTCATGTTTCTTACTTAATTTGGTAGTAGCAGGCATTCTTGATGTTTCCCTTTAAAGGTCTCGTTATCTATGTGAATCGCACACCTGTTTCTATGACATGACCTATATTCTTCAGTGCATTGTCGATTCACAATGTCATATTCTTAGCCTGGCGATGGTCGTCTGAGACGCCCGAAAGGCCTCGTTTTATCAATATATTGCGTGAATATCTTCGTCTGGGGCTTTTCGCATTGATGGAATATGACTTTATTTCCCCCTTCTTTGGAAATCACTGTTTAACCCTTCCAAGGACTTACAAATTTGCAAGCATGTTCTCAATAGCCATCGCTCGACTATGTTAGTTAGGCGGAGTATGATTCGCTGCAACAGATTGGAATACGACACGACCCAATGTCAATTGGAATACGACACCAAAATCATGTCACCGTCATTTAACAGAATAAAGTTTGTCACGGAATGAGATACGAGTTTAACACCCAACGATAACCATAAGCCAACACATAACTAGGCTTCCATCCCGATCTCTTGATTTCCATGCAGCACGCAGTAGGCTAGCCGGTACTTCGGATAAGCGATTGCTTCAGGTGAAGCACATCGGTGCTGATTTTCATCAATTTCTATCCAAATTGATCTTCTATCACGTAATTATACAAGTACTTTGATAATGTATTTCGCACGCATATGAAAAACTTTGAGCAGCAATGCGCGTAACAGCATATTCAAGATGAACAATTTTGCGATAGATGTGCTAGCAAACACAATTCCTACAAAATTCATTTATACTAGAACAGGGGTGCGCATTTTTTTTACATTTTTCGGCCGCCATTTCGAAGGCGGAAAGAATCACGGCCGCACTTAATACATGTGCAAACAACTAGGTCAATAGCCAATCCTTTTTATTTTCACCACTCAAATTAGCTTTCCCTGATGAATGACGCACTGAAAATCGCATAGAGGACTACTTCGTAAAGAATGAATTAGCAAGTTAACCCATATACGTACGACCGACGGTCATTTTTGACCCGAAAATATTTTAAGCTTAAGAACTTGCAAGATAACAGCACTTGAAAAGTTCAAAGCACATTTTTGCAAGGGCAACCGAAGGAGAAAACACTTTACTAGGCTACTTTAACAACTCATAAAGGAGTCACGAGCTATACAAAATTCATTCAATCATTCATCACAGGACCGGTGATCTGGCAGGCATCCTTATTCAGGCCATGAACTTGAAGCTTACGCGCGCGAACAATTCGAGCAAACTACAATTGCCCCTTTTGTTTCCTTTAGCTGATGACTCTAGCCATGAATGCACATGAATGTAACTTCCCTAAAATATTCTATTCATGAGTTATCAAACAGCATGAACGCCTTCATCGCGCCTGCGAGCGGGCATTTTTCCAAGCAGCATGGGCATGAAGGTGTTCGACAGTTACAAGGTGACTAGCATCCTACTATAGTGACGATTGTTTTTCGATTGACTTGAACTCTAGAAGCATCTGCAATATACATGTACAATATTCTTTTTCATTTAGGCCTACTTCTCATTGTCACGGCCGCACTTTGCTTCTGCTACGGCCGCAGGTTGCGCACCCCTGTACTAGAATATGCGATTACAGAAACTGCGGTTTAAAGCTTCAACTAAAACTGTATAATTAAATAATTGTCTATGAATTAGCACTTAATCAGCATCGACCTGGCTTCACAGACGTCAAGCCAACTTTGAAAATTTCGCAGCATCCATTGCGAAGAACCAATCAAACTTAAGCTACAGTCAGAATCCTCGAGCAAAATAGCCGTGAATTCAGCAAAAATAATGACTTTTAACCTTAGCTTGTTAATGTACTTCCAAATGGTTGTGTCTTTTGAACATTATTCCATACGAAAGTGAAAATAAATAAATTTTCCTCATGCGTTGCAACGGTTATTCTAAGTGCCTAAACCAGGGCTGTGGAGCCGATGCGTTATCTCATCGGCTCCGGCTCCAGGACACTGATGTGAAAGGCTCCGGTTCGGCTCCGACTTCAAATTCAGGTTCTATCTATGCTGGTTATCCTGGATCCGTTGAACGGGTTTTTTGGATAACGGTGTGGCCTTTAGAGGCTTGCTACAATCATCAAGTTAGTTTTCATTAACAAGCAACGACTTAAGTTAATAATAAAAATGATAATAGCCTAATATAATGATAAATAACATATTTGTCATATATTTTTGCATGAATTGACTATCTCTGAAAGATAAAATATAGTTATAGCCTGGATTGGTTAAATTAGATAAAGATCTCCCGCACTGACTAAATATAAATTGGCCTAACCTGCAACCAGTCTACTACGAGGCTGCATTAAATAAGACCACATGAGTGATGATGATATACCTAATTAGCCGTCACAGGGGCCGAATAGTAGTATAAGCTTTTTAACAAAGCTTGAATATGAAACTGGATAGCGTATGCCTCTAAATAGCTTATAGGGCCTGTATCTACTCGAACATGGAAAGGGTATCGGCTATATAGCCAAATATACCGTATCAATAAAGATATCAATTGCTTTATTGAATATTAATGTGTATATAGACTAGCTTAGGTTGTTATTGTTATTTGTTATTGCCTTTATTCAATAGTCTGTTGGTCCATGAATAATATGATCGGTGGGTAGCCCACGACTCATCATCTGTAGAAATTGGAATTTAGATAGTCTCATTGCAGTGTAGGCTAGAAATGTGCAGTTGAAAATTTTACTTAAAAAAATTAAAAATATCTAATTTAGGACGAGTTTTGTAATTCTATGCAGCATACTTAATAAGTTAAGGCTTAACTTACATTATGTTAATTTCGTATTTTTCATTATGGCGTAAAGTTGCACTAAATATTTCATCAATGATTCATGTATATTATTATATTCAATTTATGTATAACATATTACCACTATTCCTCTGATGATGCTGATGAAACTGAAGTCGGAGTATCACACAGTATGTTGCAGGGTGCAATGCATAATAAAAATTTGACTGCGAGCACCGAGCAGAAATCCCATCTACTTTGCTAGCTTTCGAATGTGCGTGTGGTTTAATGTCACAGACAATAGAAAAGGGAGGTCAAAAGGCGCCTTTATTGAGAGCGTCTCAGTCTTTTTTTATTGTTTACATATAAGTCAACATGATGTCAGCATAAAGTGTTGACAGACGGAAAAAATAATAATGAAAATTCTTGAAATCCACAGGTCTATGACATTTGGGGAAATATTATTACACAATACGGCTCTTGTGCAGTCCTGCCCCCCCCATTTTTTCTCTGGTCAAAAGATGCTACACCATTGGATGTCCGTTTCAGCATCACCGGTTTGAGTGAAGCATTCCGTGTTGCTGTAAAAATCTACGTGGGTAATTGCGATGTCATAGTCGCAAACTTCGTCAGCAAGTCAACATTGTAATTTGCTTTCGGGTTTTTTCGCATTGAAATATACCCTTTGAATTTTGAAGTCAAAGGAAATTCATTGTGAATGAGATACCTTTAGAATAATAAGGCGCTACTAGAAGTGGCTGGGTCGATTATTGCTATAGCCATGCGAGGACTTGTAGTCAGCTCATTCGTGTGAGTGTGAAGAGTTATCCCTCCAATCAAAATTGATCAAATTGAATAATCGATTGTTTTGAAAAATGTAGGTGGGAGGATTGCACAAGAGCCTACAATACAATCTAAGGAAATTGGCATTGTCACAGATGCCAGTAGCCATACCGATAGATGATAGCCTACATAGTAACCATATTATATTTAAGACATTGCGCAAGAAATGTAGCTATATTATCTTTGCTGACTGAACTGGAAATGTGTACATAAATGACTGGCGACTTGTCTCTAGGAATCTATAATCATCTAGTTAGCATGCATATAACAAGTCTTCAAATTAATGGATTTTGGAGAATACGTTGTCAATATGGAAATTAGTCTTACGAAACATATGCAATAAAAAAATATTACACATGTGTGTAAATATATAATAAATATAATACAAAAGAAGGCGGCAACTGCAAAGAAAGATATCGTGGAGGACAGATAATTGGTATACTTAAAAGACATAATCTTTAGATTTCAAATGATTTAATTTTTTTATGATGCCAATTAATACCTTTCAAAATTCTAGATTTATATCAAAGCTCAAACTACCGGAGCAGGAGCCTTTGTGACAAATCGGCTCCGGCTCCGACCAAAACCATCGGCTCCTTAAGGCTCCGGCTCCACAGCCCTGGCCTAAACTGCTTTATCAACGCCAACTTTCAGCAATATTGTAGTTACATATTCGACCAGTCGGTTCGGGAGTTTCATTTGATAACAGCAAAAGCAAAAACACTTTTCAGTGTGAACTCCGTGTTTTTATTTGGTCAAGCAGTCAATAATAAAATCAAAGTTACAGGAATTTTCGGCCTCTTGGCCCTGGTCAACTGTTGATGTTTGCATCACCCTTACGTGCATATCCAACCATTAAATAAGGCCATCACTGGTCATAGATCAGCAGTGAACATGGCTAACAAGAGGGTATGACGTCATTTCTTGTTTCCTATTAATCTTAGGTTTTAGACTGTCAATATATTTACATTCGTCGATAGTAGTATCATGAGAATTAGTTTTCTTTGATAGAATATCAATTTTAAAATTATCAATGCTGGTATTATTTCCATGCAACAACGTATGCAGCGCTAGCGCATTATTTTCGTTTCTTTTATTTATAGCGCTTTTGTGTTCATGGTGGCGAATTTTAAACTGACGAGATGTTTTACCTATATAAAACTGGTTGCAAATCGCAAAAGTATACTTGTTGCCGATCTGTTTGCAAACATTGCACGTACAAGGGCTTTTTATTTTTGATTTATTCCTCAAAGTTTTCCAGAGACTTGTTAGGTTTACTCACTAGGTTGCTGTCCAACCTATGTTTGCGTAAAAGTTTTCGTATTTTTTAATCACAGCCGTCATTGATGAAGGGCAGAATCAAATTTGGATACTTCTTGTTTTGAGAACGCTTCTGTTTGGTATGTTTTTTAATCCTGCAGTCCTTGTTGTTATATCCATTGTTTTTTAATTGCTTTACAAATGCCTTTTCAGACTTTTCAAACTTTTCATTAGTTGAACATCTTTTCTCAATGTCATTCAGGCGGGATTGTATAAAATTTGATTTTATATGCGCAGGGACATAGGAATCTTTTTTCATACAAATGCCTGAATGTCTTTGCTTTTGAAACCAAGTATACTCAATTTTATTTCCTTGAGTAGTTATACATATATCCAGAAAATCAAGACTTATCTCCGGTGGATTCACTTCTATTGTGAATTTTATAGAGGGCTCAATGTCATTAAATGTAGTCACTATTTCGTTCAGTTTTATCGTCAAATTCAATAGGACCAAAAATTACATCGTCAATATATCGTTTGTACAACATCGGCTTGTTTCTCAATTTTTGAAAAACACTCTCTTCAATGTAATGAAGAAAAATGATAGCGAATGGCGGCGCAAATCTACACCCCATCGGAACTCCTTTTATTTGCCGATAATAATTCCCGCTATGTTGTATCTCATAGTTGTAACACATGAATTTCATCATATTTTCTATATGATGAAGACTGATGTTGAAATTATCAATTTCTGAATAATGTTCCATTATCATTTTCATATTGTGCGCTATACCTGGTTCAATAGGTATGCTAGGGTACAACTGACAAACGTCTAAGCTCAGAAACACTGGTTTTTGCATATGTGTTATGTCCATATCTTTAAGTAACGTCAGTAATGATATCGTACTGTCCACGTGCGCTGGGACAAATTTTAGTAATTGTGTTAGAATATTGGCAACACACCAATCTATTTTGTCTACGGGCGTTCCATGCACCGACGCAATAGGCCTCAGTGGGCATGCTCCGTCTATCTTACTCTTATGGTCCTTTACGAAACCAAAAAACTTCGCTGGTTGGCTACCATGACTTATCAACTTTTCTTTTTGATATCTCGCATTCATATCATTATTTTCTAAAGCCGATCGAATGATTTTATTTGCTTGGGTTTCTAATATCTGATTTCTACTTTTAGTGATGTGCTGGTATGTATTTTGATCAGATAGAATTTCTTCTGATTTTTGTACAATACGCTCAGTGTCACAGATTATCAGTCTATTCGTCTTATCCGATCGAATGCATGAGATATTATTTTTTGAAAAATACGTTTTAGCATTTTCACTATCTTTTATCATAGTTCTATGGTGTTTTTGTTTAGAAGCTTTCTTGGCTTCATCTTCCATCACTTTTTTTGCTTCAACATAGAACTGTTTTAGTTTGAATTCACTTTCGTCGGGTAGTTTATTTGGAAGTTTACAAGTATTTCTATCGAACGGAATGTTAATTTTATTCTCAACAGAAGCATTTTCCAAATTGACTGCCCATCTCAATTTATACAAGTACGACTCAAAGTCTTCGTCAACCTTCTGCCAGAATTTTTTGTCAATTTTATGTGGCAAATGATAGTTAGGGGCTTTACTCAATAAGCTTTTGAAATTATCAGGAATGTTTTTATGCGTAGTTATATTTACTGAATTATCCCTATCACTATCACTGTTAGCCTTGTTTTCTGCTGATCCTTTAAAGAATGGAAAAGTGGCTGATATTCACAGCTATAGTATTGTAGTAATATGGCTGCTAATTTGAGCAAGCCGCGTCGTCTCCCGATGAGAAGAAAACTTTGGAAGCTACGTGACCCCTCAGTCCAAATGGACTTCCAACTCAAAGTCGCTGATTCATACGATCCTGAAGTTCTCGCCTCATCGAATGTTGACGACCTTTGGTCGGGATTGAAAGATCCCCTTCTTCATGCTGCAGATGAGGTTTGTGGTTGGACCAAAGGAGGTTCTTGCAAGCAAAGAGAAACTTGGTGGTGGAACGAAGCAGTGGCGTCCGCGATCAATCAAAAGCGCAGGTTATGGAAACAGTAGCAGCGTGGTGGTGATAAAGACAGCTACCTGCAGGCCAAACGTCATGCGAAAGCGGCCGTTTATCAAGCGAAGAAAAAAGCTGAAGCAGACAAGTTGCAGAACCTCCGAAGCAAAGACCAGAAGAATTTCGTTTTCAAACTTGTAAGTTAAAGCGTGACAATCGTGACGCCACAGGTGAGAGCTGTGTTCGAGATGAAGAAGGGAAGATAGCCTGTTCTGAGGTTGATCGTCTAGTAGTCTGGAGAAAACATCACGAGAAGATCATGAATGTCGAATTTCCATGGGATTCTGATTCGATAGCGCATCAATCCATGGTTGAGGGACCTGCGAACACCATTTCTGTGGAAATGGTGAAGAAGGCGATATCAGAAATGAAGCTCAATAAGACAGGAGGCCCTTCTGGAGTGGTGATTGAAATGATACGGGCTGCAGGTGATAACATGGTCACCCACCTTGTGAGACTTTTCAGTTTTATTCTTCGTGAGGGGATCGTCCCTCAGGATTGGAATCTCTCCTACGTGGTGAACATGTATAAGGGTAAAGGAGATACGATTGACTGTAACAGCTATCGAGGATTCAAGATGCTTGAGCAAATTTTTAAGATTTTTGAACACATTCTGGCTGACTTCATCAAAGATCGTGTTGATATACATGACATGCAGTTCGGTTTCTCGCAAGGTAAAAGTACAACAAATGCCATCTTTGTTCTTCGACAGTTGCAAGAAAAATTCTTGAGCAAGAGGAAGGACTTGTACATCGTGTTTGTTGACCTCGAGAAAGCCTTCGACAGTATTCCTCGAAAAGTCCTGTGGTGGTCAATGAGAAAGTTGGGCATCGACGAGTGGATCGTCTCGACTGTCCAGGCCATGTATGAGCATGCAAAGTCGGTTGTTTGCAACGGAGTCCGCAGAAGTTCGGTTTTTGAGGTTAACGTGGGTTTGCATCAAGGGTTTATCCTAAGTCCTCTCTTGTTCAACATTGTGATGGAGGCCATCAGTCGGGACTTTCGCCAAAACTGTCTTCGTGAGATCCTTTATGCAGACGACCTTGTCATCACCGCCGACTCGATTGAAGACCTTCGTTCTCGCTTCCAGTGCTGGAAATTCAACCTCGAGTCCAAAGGCATGCGGATAAATGTCAATAAGACTAAAGTTCTCGTCAGCAAATTTGCGAAGATGCCAGTGAAGGAAAGTGGAAGGTACCCTTGTGGAGTGTGCAGAACAGTAGTTGGCAGAAATTCTATTCGCTGCTCTAGATGTCGAAAGTGGATCCATCACAGGTGTACGAACTTGCATAGCCTCCGCGACGACCCACAATTTGAATGCCGTCGCTGCAAGGGTGAGCTTCCTGACATTCATCCACAAATCCAGGTGATAATCGGGGATAGTGCTTTCGAGGCGGTGGAGTCTTTCTGCTACCTCGGCGATGTGTTAGACAACTCAGGTGGATGTTCTGGTGCTGTCACCGCCCGTATAAGATCTGCATGGAAGAATTTTCACGATTTGCTGCCCACTCTCACAAATAAGAGTATCTCTTTACGGCGTAGAGGCCATGTCTTTGAGTCCTGTGTGAGAAGTGTTTTGCTATATGCAGCTGAAACATGGCCACTCAGAAATGAATCGTTTGGCTAGAAACGACAGCGCCATGGTACGTTGGATCTGCGCAGTTAAGTTATGTGAGCGCCGCTCTATGAATGAGCTCAGGCAGATGCTCGGTCTTCACGACTTAGAGGCATCGGTTGCGGTGGTTCTGTCATCTGGAGCGTATGCCATCGTCGGCATGGCCAAGGCAAGCCCTGGACCTGGTAATCCATGGACCCAACATCAGAGGAGGTCAAATAAAGGAATGGTCGCACAATATCAGGAAAGACCTGGAGCTGATGAAACTCAATCCTGCTGTCGCCCAAGATAGAGAAGAGTGGAGAAGAAGAATTCATCCGAATCGACACAAGACGGCCGTCTCACCTCCACACCTGGGGAAAAGAGACGTTAAACGGGGGTAAGGTAATGTGTTGTCATACTCCTACATTGTTGCAATGCTATTTTAAGTGACTAGACAAGTAATTCTGGAACAAATGCAATCAATCGTCGACATAAGCCTAATTAGATCAACCGCCCGGCCGCTTTCAAAAAATCTTTTGAACTCGGCCGGTTCCAAATCTGAAATGAACCTTCTCGACATGTATGTATTCCTTCAGATTTGTTGCTGTTGTGATGATGACGGGAAGTCTCGTTGTTCGACAGCTGATGAGAAAGCCACATCACTGTCTGTTCTCTTCTATTTAGTTTTTCAGAAATCATGGCTGATTATTAGACCAACCTCGGTACAATGTGAACGGTGTTTCTCAACAGCTGAAAACATCTGTCGAAGACGAAGTGATCAATTGTTGATTTTTGTTTTTTTGAATACGCTTAAAACAATACATCTTCTGAGTGATGAATGACTGCTCATAAGCCTATGAAGCTGTTTTTTGTGAGTCTTTTTCTGATACCTGACGAGACTTTTGTTAATTTGCATGTTCTGTACTTATTACGTAATTCATATGAAGAAGAATTTCTTATATTATATTATGTTATGTTCTTATGAAACAATTATGTAAACAAACCTACTAAATCATATAATTAATTTAACATTATCCTTTAATAATGACAAAACCAATATAACCAAAATGCAAAATATTCATTATCGATCATATAATAAAAATAACACGATTGTAATAAATAATGATAATACCTACCTTACAAATAAAAAGAACCACGAAATTCATCAATATATATTGGCACGAGGCCTTTCGTATAATCTCAATGGGTGCTAACTTTGCACAGAGACAAATCTCAGACGCAAACCTAAATTTGAATAATTGGGAAAATATAGAGATATCCTTTTACAATTCAAATTATGAACATAGAGAAATCAAAACATGCAAATACTGTGAGATATAAACTGTACACCCTAGTACTCATAACAATAATATGAATGAAGAAAAGAAGAAATCTATCACGGAAGTTAATTAAGAATATTAGCGATAAAATAGATTGGGTGGAAAAGGTATTCATTTCTTAAAAAAATAATGTACAAATTACTGGAGATATCAGTCTGGGTACGGTACGGATGACAATTCTTGAATGATAATCGCATTATATTTATCACGAAATCTGATCTAATCATTTCCTTCCTTCAAAACACATCCACAGAAACCGGCTCTTTAACTTTCATTCGAGAATATTTAAATCATGCGTGCGATCAAGGTTGAATGTACACACAGGATGGCGGCCAGGTTTCAAGCCGAAAATTCCCGGGCTCGGCCACCATTCTGTACACACCTCAGTTCCACTTACCATTCATTTCACGCACTGCTCTCGTAAAATCTGTCGGATCTCTGAAGCTGACAAAGCCGTAGCCTTTGCTTTTGTTGGTCCTCCTATCTCGAACTACTTTCGCCTTTTGAAACGATGCGTACTTGGAAAATGCTCTTGTAAGAACGTCATCGTTGACTTCATTGCCAAGGTCACCGCAGAATAACCGAAAGTCATCTGTAAAAATAAGAAAAAAATACATTTTATGCAATTTCTCTGCATCAGTTTCACATTGATGCATTGAATATCACCCAAACACACTGCTGACATACCGCCGAGCTTTGTGTGACAGTAACAATAATTGAAAATGCTGGCTTTGAAAACAGGATATAAATACATGTATAAAAATGAGAACACAGAATTATATTGTTTAACCGCATCACTTTGCTAGAAGTGCAAACTGATTTAGAACGATGGCACATGCAGAAACTTACTAAGTGTGCAAAAAGAAATTTTTAATGCCTTGCAGAGATAAGAAATAGTCGTACGTCGCTTGCGGATTGCTGTGAATTCTTTCAAAATACTCCGATCGCCACGATTCTTTCAGATTCGAAGAATTCACATCATTGAGCAAAAATTATCTCCATAATGCTGGGCCCTCCGATTATTATCAAGAAAGTTAGCAGGCGCACGAAATAAGGTTTCATCAACTTCTCCGTAGAACTTGACATCGATTATGTCTCTTTGCTGTGTGATCCGGCTGATAACAGTCACTGAAACTTCGCTCAATTTGGCGTGTCTTACGTTGAACTGGCTGCTCATTGTTCGATTGCCATGGTATTGTGTCAGCAGATTGTGCCATTTCATTAACGTCGCATGTCCCAATGTTTCCTTTATAGGCGAACAGAAGAAGAAGCGACCTGTCTAATTCGGTGGTTACTACATCTTATCAGGTCTCGCATGAAATCACTCTTGAATGCAGATGATTTGTCCAAAATGTCACGGATGTCCAGTTGGAAACTTTTTTGTCTGCCATGATTTCACTTTGTCGATAATTTTTGCGCTATGTTATTCTTGAAATCCAAAACGTGTGCTTATACGTAATTCGCTGTGAAGATGCTAATAAACGTCAACTGAAGGAACGCACGAAAAGCTCAGGTCATAAGATGAGTAAGTTCTACTTAAATTTAATGGATAATATATTCCGACACCCTTTTACTTAGACAACCGAAGACAGGATGATTAAGCTATCCGTCCTATTATGTGCTTGACAGTGCCCTGCAATATATCTACTGTGAACTTACGACGATGATTCGTGAGGTTTATAACACTACATTTTAACGCCAATACAAATTGTCAAATGAATTCTTAAGTTAGTAGTTTACATGTAATGTGTTTGCCAATGGCATTTTGTAATTTTTCAATGATGTTCCAATGCACGTTAATCGAACGAATCACTAACATAAATAATTGATTAATGCACGTAGGGACCGATTATGCAGGGTAGGATTAATGCACCAATGAATAAATAAATAAAATCATAATTTTTGTCGACACTATCCACAGGAAGTGGATATTAATCTTAGAAGACAGCAAACTCTGAGCAACCTTAGAATTTGTTTCCAACATTCACTCAGATACCGTAAGACCTCTATTTGAACGGCATGCCGCTCTAGTTTTCAAACCTTTTCCCGCACTGCCGTTTAATTAGAGGTGCCGTTCTATTTTTAGACTAGCTGATCAGAATTTAGAGATGAAATTTTCAGTAATTTTTATCTTAAATCTTGGTGGCTCCGTACGTCTTTATTGATCACGTTTAAAATACAGATTATAAAAGAAATATGCATTGATCTTCGGCCTTGTGCCTTCTTGGTGCGATGTTCAAACAGAACGTTACAATGTGCTTGCTTTAAATAGGTAGCTTCCACCGTGTTCAATTGCTGATGTCTAGTTGTGGAAGCTACCTATTTAAAGCAAGCACATTGTAACGTCGCTTGCATCGCACCAAGAAGGCACAAGGCCGAAGATCAATGCATATTTCTTTTATAATCTGTATTTTAAACGTGATCAATAAAGACGTACGGAGCCACCAAGAAATTTGGTTCTTCATATCAACAATGACTGTGCTCCTGAAAAAACTGATCAACCATATATCCTAAATCTGTAAATTTTATAGATGAAAAGCGAAAACATGTAACAGATCTATTTGACAAAAGTCAACAAACACAGGTTACCGGTAATCACTGGTTAGAAATCACAAACTCACTAAAGAAAATTCCACGTTCGACACCAGCATTGGCTCGGGCTTGCCGGAGAAGTTGCAAACCAGTCTGAATTGGACCGTCTGGCTTGAAACTATGGATCTGGCAATCCTCCGAGCCGTCGAGAGCGTTGGTCAGTCCGCATCTTTTGAATGACTTGATGATCATATACGATATTACATAAATACGATGCAACTCCATTGAATGGGACTTCCCAGCCTCTAAAAATAGCTCCATAGCATTCTACAAACTATTTTCCTGTTTTACACGTTTTGCAGAAGATTATTTCAGTCATATAATGAAGATTGAGATGAATTCATCAACCTGCCGTTAAATTAGAGGTTTTACGGTAACTGAGGTCATAAGTGGATCATCTCAGTGCATTTGTTACAACTGTCAGGAAGTGATTGATAATGATACACACCTGGATCCCATTCTGCAAGAGATTGATCTTCCCAGATTTGACCAGCTGCTGTCCTCAAGAACTTTTGCTTTTTTGGTTGTTTGTTATGGTTGTGACGATTTGATGCAAGTTTCTTGTTTCCTGCTCGTTTGGCTAATTGAGGAGTGAGAGAAACTAAGGTATCCTGCAAAAAACATTAAAATTATAGTAAAAGTTATATAGAAGGCGATTCTTTAAATATTTCGTGGAATATCACCACTAAATAATCACGAAAGCAGAGACCCTACCACTGAGCCACCGGCTCAAATTACGTTGTAGAGTTCTTCATTGCATGTGCATGTACAAATATACAAATTGACATACTACTTTTATACAGATAAAGAGTAGAATCACTTTCTTTAATTTTCATTTAAATAGAAATTAATTTTCAAATTGAGAAGTTGTTCGGAAGAATTGGCCTCTTTTACAAAATATAGGCTGAGTCGTAAAAAACCGCGTTTTTTCCTTAAATATTCATTATCAATTACAAAGTCATTTCAAAATTCACGAATTCCCTAAACATGGTCACCTCTGGCTGTAATAACTCTTTCCAAGTGCTCTTCCAGTTCTTTCGATACCTTTCCCATTCGAAGTGCTGTAAATTTTGGAAGCTCTTCATTCAAAAAGTCATGGATTTCATGCACAACAACGAAATCACTTTTTCTTACGGATTCCAGTGTTGGAAAGCGTAGCAATCGCATAAGTTACAGTCAGGACTGTAGGGTGGTTGCTTTAATAACCGTACATTTTTTTCAATCAGTAAATTTGTGCTGATTGCAGATACGTGTGGTCGTGCGTTGTCTTGAATCAGTCGAACGTTTTGAAACAATATGGGCTGAGGCAATGTCTTCAGATGATTTTCCAGATTTCTTAGGAATTGCACGTATCTTTCGGAGTTGATAGTCTCGCATTGACGCAAGATCTCAAAGTAATGGTGACCTGTCTGTGATAGAGCTAAGATAAACATGACTTTTGCTTCCATGGGTGTTCTTTTGGCAGTTTTGACAGGAGGAGAATCGCCACCTGGAGTAACCCGGCTTCCGATAGTATTGCGTCGATTCATATTTCGCAGGTAAATCCTTTTCTCGTCTATTGTAATCAAATTCTTTCTTGTTAAACACGACTTCAGTTGTTCGAGCATATCTTGGCACCTTTCATACCTGACGGCCTTGTTATATGGAGTCAATTGATGAGGAACCCAACGAGCATGAATCCACATCTTCTCCAGATTTTCGCTTAGGCCAAATCTGTGCCATTAGGGAGTCAAGCGGTTAATTATAAATTAACCGGTTAACCGACGAGAAATTAACCGGTTAACCGATGTAATACTAGTAATAGATGTTTTTCAATTCCATGTGACTATACAAGGCTTATTTAGTCGCACTGAGTATAGTGTATGATATATGCATGTTTACCTTTATACCAGTTGTTACTTTATTCTACTGATTGCTTGTAAGTCTACTTCCTTAATATTTTATTTTAGAATAGAGTTTATTCCGTCTGGCTAACTTGAACTAAAATCAGTTTCACGAATGTGCCTAATTCCATGTTAATTATTCAAAATATAAAATCTAAATCCACTAATACTAATAATAATGTATAAAATCTGTACAAAACATCAATGTGAGGTACAGTTATGGTAATTCACAACTTATTTAGGATGTGGCCAGCACAATATAAAACACGGCTACCAAAGCTATTTTAGGTTTACTAATTATTTATGTTATTATATGTACATCATGATTATAATATGTTGAATTCTCTTGTGAATGGTTGCGGTCTGTGTAGAAGACTGATATCAATTAGAATTATTTTTTCTAATACATTCTCACTTGATAATTCCTTACTTTTAAATTATTATAATGAGCAAGAAAATCACAAATGATGTGGTTAGGTAACTCATACAAGTAACAATATTACCCGGTATTTATATCATTATCTCTCTATTGCTAATTAAAACATCAATCTTATCTGGAATTAAAAACTTCCTTGTTTCATAATGGCATGGATTTCGGGATGATCAGGCTGTCAACTATTGTCAACACAAACTATACGTAAGAGTATTTTATAAAACAAATGGCTGGGAAAAATAGAAATAAGTGTTGAGTTATTGTGATGCAGAAAAACGATGGCAGAAAAACGATCGAGTCTCACTCCCTTTCCAGGAAACAATTATTTGGGCAATAGTTACATCAGATGAGATATTATCGAAAATGGAAAAAATGAAAACTAAAGCAAATGAGTTGCAAAGTAGAGAAGTTGCAATGGTAGCAGAAATTAAAGCGATTAAAATTTTTAACCGGTTAAATTTAATTAACCGGTTAACCGCTTGAGTCCCTATGTGCCATTGATTGAGTGATATCAACAGTTCGTGCGATTGCTCTTGTTGACAAGCTGTTGTTATCATTAATCAAACGTTTGATTTCTTCTATTTTTCTATATCTTTCGTCGGAGTAATTTCTGCCACTACCATCGATTCGGCTGAAAGTTCATCTGTTTCTTTCTTTGAATTCTTTGCACAATTCTTGTATCCTTCTGACACTTAATGATTGATCTGGCCAGGACTGCATTAGGATCGTATGGATTTTTGTCGCTGTATAGTTGCACCTTCTGAGAGATTCAATTAAAAAATACATTTTTTCTTTCGTACATTCCATGCTGAATGCCAATATTATTGCCAATTGAGATGATATTGTCAAGGTGGCTAGAAATCTTGTAATATAGAAGTTAGATGAATTTACTACAATAATCGATACGACTATGTAATGTAGATATCTGCTCAATTTGAATGCAATTTTACGTCTTCTTATTGACGTCAATTTATATAGTCATTTATTATAGTCGTTTTCAATGAAAAAAACGCGGTTTTTTACGACTCAGCCTATACAACTTAGAGGAAAAATACCCCGGAAACACTAGGATTATTGATTCACTTGTCTTGGATTGCTCTCACTGTGAATAAAATATCAAGGTACCTATCAACTGTACGTGAGTGAGTTGACATATCATTCATCAACTATTGGTGAATCTAAATCAAACTCAACAATTACTAGTATATCAGTAATATTGTAGTTTAGAAACAACACATGGTCAGAGACCTGACTTTTGGTTCAGAAGCAATTTTAAAAATGATCTTTTTGTCCCTAAAACAATACATCTATTCAATATATATCAGAAACCTGATGTTATTTAGCATCACAGAGCATTACTGTAGAAATGTTCAATTAGTCACTATCAAAAACATCGCAAATGAAAGCTAGAAATGTCATTCACGTTAATATTTATTAGTAGTCTGGCAGACAGAACGAATTTCTGCAGGTAACGCGGCCGAAAATAAAACTTTCACAGAATGATGTTTTGTACACCCAATACCTACTGCGAATCTGCGCGAGTTCTAGTGAGTTCCCCTTCTTGTCAGACACGATCAAAGAAAAACGGTCAATCCAATGGGACGCAGATTGCAGTTTTTGGTGAAAATGAAATTTTCTAATTTTTCTTTGATTAAGCGAATAAGTACTGCGTTCAGAGTCAAGTCGAAGGTAGGCGTATTACATTATCATTGCATGCAAGTTGACGAAGAATCTTGACGATAATGTTCTTATATGTTTTCTTCAAAACTTTACATAAACAACTCAGATATTGAACATTCCCACCTGCTTAATCGCCTCTGGTTCAATCTCCATTTCGTCATCAGGCTGTGGAGCAGGAGCAGGCGGAGATTCTGTGCGCGCCACTTTGGGAGGTACCGGCTTCAAACTTGCAGGAGGAAGATTCTTTATTGGAACAACCTCTGCCATCTTGGGCGGCGCCGCTTCTGTCTCCGAACCGGACTTCTTCTGAAAACAATGATATATAAAATTTTTGAAGACATCTGTAGAATTTATAATAAAAGTATGCAAAAATGTAAACGTTGTATTGTAAACCGAATATGTATTTCACGCGAAGTCACGTAGTCACATAACGAAACCAAAATTGTGTGCATGATTCCAACTCTAAGATATCATGAATAACAATCAAGTGTGGTAATGACAATGAATGACCCTAAACAATAGCATGTTATCTAACTACATGAAACGCATGAATAGGTTACCATTGAATGTCAATAACGAACCATCACCAAACTAAATAAAGAGTGTATCAAAGATGTTACTAAGCAAGGAAAAATAAGTACGATGTGATAATATCGTAAAATGATGACAGAAAAGATATTAAAGAATATCAGATCATCAGTCAACAAAAATAACATCGAAAAATCGGTTTAGTTATTTGCTTTTCCAAGTCATGTCCGTAAATAACTGGTCAAAAGGGATTCTCAACTCAAATTAGCGGCGGCCTTGAATCAGGAAACCTTACAGGAGAGTAGCTAAGTCGCTATTACTTACAGCTAAATACCCATAAGCGTTAGTCCCTTCATTATGGGAAATCGCATGCAAGTGTATTTAGTGTGCGGAAGTGGGAACTCCGCCAGTTCAAGTGTTTTCTCACATGCGGGCGTCCCGCCTCAAGCTCTGTTGTTTGTGTGGGGGCATGACGTGAATTGGTGGCATATAAAAATGATTGAATAAATGATGATGATACGAATATTTTTCCTCAATTCTAACAATATGCAATACAGTGAAGTGACATTACCGACAAAATACATATAGGGCCTATATGCTATCGTAATGCAGTGCACTCCGGAGAAGCGAGACGGTTTGGGAGCGAAATTTCCCTCCCTTTTATCCGAAGTTCCCGCTTCTGCGGAGTGACACGTTTCGAGATCATGTTTTAAACTTTACCATTTAGAGTTAACATTTTGAGAATAAGTCAAGTGGTTGATTCGGTATCATCTTCAACTGTTTTGCAGTCTTTACACTTAGCACTTGAATATTAAAAAAATGCAGATCTTGAATAAATTGCTCTTCAAGAACATACGGCGGAGCGAGTTGTGTGCACCAGAGAATAGGATCGAATATTCAGAAATGTGGTATAATCTTTCTCTTACATATCTTTCAAAAGTTTCTTCTGAAAGGATTCTGGAGAAATTGAAATTGTAGTCATATGAATAATTGAGATCAATTTCATGAGTCATACGTTGTTTATTGCCAAAACATGAACAAACATTGGATAAACATGAATATAAGAATATATATATATATATATATTCAATTTCAATTCAAACATGAGTAGTGCTTAAAATTCAAAGCAGAAATTCTCCTTTATATTTATAAATCTTCGTTTAAACATGAGTTGATATGTTATTATTAGGCTCATTTTCCATATTTTATCCGTATGTTAAGATATTTCATGAAATTTGCTGGATTTTATGATAATTCTATGATTAATGGGACACCTGATCTGCTTGGTTATTCTTTCATAGTTGGTGTAATTCTTCCCACTACAATCAACCGCACACAAGACGTGAACAACATTCACCAGCCGCACACGCGCAACAATAGCACGGCAGACTGCATCACAAGCCGCTTTAATCATCATGGAACGTGAATTGTCAAACTCGCAGAATTATGTTGTGAAATGTTTCAGTCTGCTAGAAATACTAACTTATTCAAAACAACGGTAGATGCAGGAACTTAGATAGTGGGCAAAAAGGAATTCTGAATGCCTTACAAAGATAGGAAAAATTGTCGTGTGCTGCTTGCGGATTGCTGTGAATTCCATCGAATCGAAGTGCTTCGACTGCCACGATTACTTCATTGCGCATAAGTTTTGTCGATGAAGCTAGTCCTTCCGATGATTATCAAAGAAGATAGCAGGTGCACGAAAATTTGTTTATCTGATGATTTCACCACACTCTTCTCAGAATTCCTCACTGAATGTAGCTCAGTGATGTGTGACCGAAATGAGACTACAACACGCACGCCATTGGCTGACGTACAAAAGCCGGTTGACAGTTGTGTTTGAGAATGAGTGGCATTTAATTGTAGTATGCGATATACGACTTCTCCCTTCTAGGCAACGAAGACTGAACGATCAAATTGTCTAATTCTGTGGTCAAGCTGCACACATACGCGGGGACGGCCCGCATCCGCATCGCGGGGGTTAATTTCACTCCTCCACTGGAGTATTGAACGGTGCTGACGTAGTCAGACTTTTCTGGAGCGTTGTGGTACTTATCTTCCGGATACACCTTCCTGCCGACTTCCAAGTAAACGCAGGGCTCGACAACACGACCAGAAGATCGCGAGGCTTACCACTGTGCCACAGGCACCACTAATTAATAATTACAATTGTTCAACATTAGTATTCGCAAAGACTTATTTTTGATGTTGCATTCTCTTTACTTCTACGTTCGTATACTTCACTTCGCTTCAACGAATTGGGCTACATGCAGCTTTACAAGTCAGGTTAGCCTGAAATCAATTTGTAGAGAACTGGGAATTGAGTAGAACTAATATAGGAGCCTATAAAACACATGCAGCGCAGCGAATCTCTCAATTGGATGCAAATGTATGTGAATTCAATTACAGAAATGTATTATTGTGATAATGATCTTGATAATCACTTACTAGAGCATGCGAATGAAAAAATACTACATGTAAACACGAGGGATCGACCTAGCCAGGAACTTGAGTAGTCGATTTCAAATACAGACACACGCACAGGACCGGTGCCCCAGTAGTCGATTTCAAATACAGACACACGCACAGGACCGGTGCCCCAGTAGTCGATTTCAAATACAGACACACGCACAGGACCGGTGCCCCAGTAGTCGATTTTTCATTACGATACCACACGCACAGATCCCCATTAGTCATTAGTCATTTCAAATACACACACACCACAGGACCGGTGCCCGTCAGTATTTTTCACTAGATACACACACAACGCACAGGAAACCGGTGCCCCAGTATCGATTTTCAAATACAGACACACGCACAGGTACCGGTCCCCCAGGGGATTTCATAAATACAGACACACGCACAGGACCGGTGCCCCAGTAGTTGATTTCAAATACAGACACACGCACAGGACCGGTGCCCCAGTAGTCGATTTGAAATACAGCCCCCCATGACCGGTACCCGGGTAGTCACACAGGACCGGTACCCGGGTAGTCACACAGGACCGGTACCCTGGTAGCCGATTCGAAATACAGCCACACATGACCGGTGCTTGAGTACTCGCTTTGAAATGCAGCCATACAGACCGGCCTCAGAATTTCGGTGGTGTGCGAATTTCCGTGGAACATTTTCATCCCTGGGATATATGGTTTACATGTCCTGACCGAACCCCAACTTATACCAAAATAATTCCATCAGTGCTAAACCCTATCACCTAAATGCCTGTGCCTACTCACTATCCGGCCTCACTGTTCAAAGTTTGTTGAAAATAGGCGAAAAATCAGGCTGAGTGGTTGAAAATGCGAAAAAATGAGATGATTACATTGTTTTGTAACTTTCTCTTCTTTTTTATCATTTACATGCATTTCTGCTGAGTTGCTACTCAGTATCTAATATACTTATTCTATGGTTCGAGGGAATAAGTTATCAACCAAAACTGGAATTGAAGTTGTGATCCTTCGTGAAGAATGTCATTCGTACTCTGAAATCGGAAGACGATTCAATATCTCGAAGTCTACAGTCTATGAAGCAGTTACACGACTGGAGATACAACTTAAGTTGACTAAAAGTGCGCATATTACAATTCCAAAGTACTTCCAAGGGTCCAAAATACATTTCATGTTTTACATGCATCTTGATTCATATTTGAAAATGATTTATAACGAGCAAATCATTTTTTTCGTGGAAAAACCACTTTGATTTAAAGAACGATTTAGTTCAGTCAATTTCAGAAAAGAACTTTATCTCTGAATATTTAAGTTTTGAATCACTACGACGATTTCCAGTCACTTTCACACTTATCAGTTCGCTAGCTTGCCTGCAAATTCTTGTCTAAGATTCATGATGACGTCACAGCTGCCAATTGCTGTACACCAGACAGGAGGTTCGCTATGATCGGCTGATAGAGGAACCCTGTAGTATACAAACAAGCAAATCTCAGAATGAATCTAATGTAACTTGATTGTTCGTGAATGAGATCTATCGGAAGATAGAAAAATGAATAACATACGGCTGATTACGATGCAACACATTCACGCCAACGAAAGGCAAATTACAGTAAAATTGTTCGATGTTTATTAGCTGTCAGAATCTAAAATGCACATTTGCTACATTAACTACAAGCATCAGAATTATACGATAACTACAAGAAGTATGCCGCACTTCAATTCAACACAAAATGTTTTCAATCATCAGCAAAATCAAATGTTAGGTTAGACGAAACGGAGCAGCTTGGCTATCTTCACTTTCTGAAGAGTCATACAACACATAGAATCTATCAAAATCCGTATCAATTTCATCGGAAAAGAAATCTCAAGTTCGACTCGAGAATTATTTGATGGGTCAATCTCTAATTTGGTTGGACCTTTATTGGTTTTCTAGAACATTCGTCTGCTTGCGAGAGAAAATTGTAAACAAATTTGAGTCCCGTTTTCGAGCACGGCACAGCTATCTTACTCAAGTGGAATAAAGACTGCCTGATTTTGCAATATTCCTTCAACAAAATATTTCTTAGATCTTTTATCTTATTATTTTCTTTGAAATCTTCAGATCACGCCTCGTCGGTCTGAAATGAGATCTATAACACATTAATTTTTCCAGTCTTATGTCTTTCAGCAAGCAGTAGAAGACAGTTTCATTAGGATCGCCCTCCTTGTTAGTACACATGCATGCGCAGCTTTGTGCCATTTTGGAGAACAAACCGTCAATGACCTCATGATTCTCCGATCACTCAAATCTCCGAGACAGCTCTCACGACTTTGATTTTTTTACATAACTTTCACAGTTAGTACACATGCATGCGAAGCTTTGTGCCATTTTGCAGATTTTGTATGTGTTCAGAGAACACTAACAGTGACTAAGAACATTGATTCCTACTCATTTTCTCCCTGCGCATTGATCCTCTTACGCTCAGCTAATCGGTCGCGAAGCATGATAACAGTGGCGTATCAGATCACTGGCACGTGTGACGTCATGTCGTCTCCTAAAGTTGATGATTGCGGTTAACTGGGGCATCAGAAGCGCGTCAAAGGTAACAAGATTGACTAGTCATACAATGAAGAAGACATTCAGACAAGGTTGAAAATTTGACCGAACTACACCTTGAAATTTTAGCCAGTCGTATTTCTGACAATGCAAACCCTATTCATCAGTTCCTTTCCACTCACCAGTTGTGGAGGAGCGGAGTAGATCATTTTTGGTCGCTCAACTGTCACAGGTGCAGGGCTGACTGCTTCTTTCATGGGTGGCTCCGGGGTTGGAGGTTGTGGCGGAATGAGAGGAGGCCTGCTGAACGCCGGTCTTAGAGGATTGGATAACTCTGGTCTCGGCATCTCCCGCGCTTGCATCATAGGCTGCTGACGCAATTGAGGAGGAAGGAACCGTGGCGGGATCATCGGTGGTGTCGGCATTCTGCCCATTGGACGGGGGATGGGCGGCGGTGGCGGAGGAGGTAGACGAGGCGCCGCTCCATCTGTACCTGGAGGGCGAACAGAGCTCGCCAGACGAATACCAGAGCTCGGCAGTGGAGGAGGTGGAGGTGGACGGATTGGAGGCCGCGCGGCGGATAGAGGAGGGACAGGTGAATCATCCGATCCAGTTTTCAGACGAGGTGGAGGAGGCGGAGGTGGAGGGGGAGGTAGGAGACGCGGTTCATCCGGACCGAACAGACTATTGAAATTCCCTGAGATCTCCTCTTCAAACCTGTCAAAAGAAATATTTACATGAAAATGCTGTCAGTTAATTGCCACATTTGCTCGAATAGTAGCCTCGACTTCTATTAGAAGCTGTCGCTCTTGGCTGTGGAAGTGTGGCTATTAGAAGTCCCATTCGGCCCATGGAATTTCATTAAATGAACTCGAGGGGATATAGTCGGTAATTATTACCAAATGTGAGATATGCAAAGTTTTTGCATTTTTGCGGAAATTGCAACGCGATTGACTGATCATGACAGCATAATACAGAAGAAATGATGGCATTTTACAGATCCTTCTTGTCATGAGAACCTTGGTGAGGTAATGTTTGTTAAAATAGCAACTCGATGACCTGCTATAGCTTTCATGCTGAACCTCAAGAGAATCTTCTAAAGCGAGATCACATAAGCAACCTGTCACTGCAGAGCAAAATAACAAAATCAAAGACAATGATTTCAATTAACTTTGAAAGATGTAAATGGGTCCACATCACTATTCAGATTCAAGAAATGAAGCATAAATTTAGTGAATCATAAATTCATCCCGATGCAAATAGAATTAAATACAATTAATTTCAGCCAAGAAAGCACAATTAGATCTCGACTTTTTCATGAAAACTTCCATTATAGTGCGGTTCATGAAATTCCCTTGACAATCAGCTAATTTCCGCTTAGTTAGGATGCTTATTAGCAAATATCCATTCCCTCTGATATCCAACTTGTATCATACTACTTAAAAAGAGAGTTTCTGCATCGGTAGTATACAAATTTGCAAAATTTTAGCTTTTTAAAAATTACTCAAATAATTTTTTGGACCACAGGAACGTATTCTCCACAAAAACTGAATCTTTCCATGTAAAAATTTTCACTGTATACCAGGATTTCAGAGCTGTGTTCCAGCTAGCACGGCTCCGACCCAATACCCTTCGTCATATTGTCGGACACCAAACAAAAGACTTTCACAGAATGATGTACACCCGATTGTACTGCAAAACTGCTCATCTGTCGAGGTCTACCTGGTACCTCTTCTTGTCAGACAGGATCATAGGAAGCACATACAGTATGTATCCATAGGGAGCAGGCTGAGGTTTTGGCAAAATGACATTTGTCTGTGTTTTCTGTGATTAAGTGAGAAGAACTACGGCGTGTAGAACCATCTCTAGGTCAAGCATTTCAAAAAATGCATTTAGATTTCTTAAATCGTTATTTTGTCGTAAGACAAAGCATCGTGGTCAGAGTGACCACTTCGGAAGAAAAGAAGAAACCAGCAGTTAGTAGTATAGAAAGCGCGAAAAAGTTGCGATCATTGAGCAAGTTGTATATATGGACATGGCAAGCATTCATTTTAAACAAGGTTGCGTTTGGCACCACACTCGCATGTCACACATTTTCAATATAATCCTTATCACATGTAACAATAAAGGAGTGTCTTTTTGCATACATGTAATTGATTGATCTATATAAATGTTAATGCACGACCACGACTATTTAAGTAGACATTAAACATAATAGAGCATATTTAGGCCTACATTTTAAGTAAAACGAACAGATGCAACAGATGTAAAAACGTATCTTGTATATTGGAGTATTATTGAAGTAGGGACTGTTTGGGTTTTGATTGAACAACAGGACAATTGTGTACCACGAAATAGACAATAGGACGGGTGATTAGACTAGCAAGTGGTGAGATGTCTGTAAAACAACATAATTAAAAATGGTGAGTGATAAGAGACAGCTATGGTTCATTTGGGGCTACTAGGGGTCAATCTGAGAGAGTTGGGACATGTGGACTGAAATGTTTTCAGAGAACTAGTGATTTTCATCAAGGATTATCAGATATTCGGACATCTACACGCAAGTGAACTTATGCGCACATGTACACAGAAAGTCAAACTGAGTCTGATAGCTTGTGTGATGACGCCTAAAGTCACTTTTACAGTAGGGACTCTCATTAAGATGTTCTGCATCACTGTCCATAATTTTGTATTACAGTCGGAAGAAATGACTTATTTATGAATAAAGAACGAATCGTCGTGACTAACAAGGAATGGAAGCCGGTAGAATTCACTATCTATTGGCGAGAGCTACAAAGCTGTTAATTTCCGACATCGACTCATGCCCAGATCGATCGGAATGGCTTCGGCGTTCCTCTTCTAATTTTTGCCGTTTGGTACGAAGTTTCTCTACATCTTCCTCATTTTGCTTTAATTCCTTGTTAATAGCTAGTATATCAGCCTTGACACTGGAAGGATTTCTCCGCCTTACATTTGTAATTCCCGAAGAATTTCGGTTGATTTCAGCGACACAATGGTTTTCTGCTCAGGCCTTTGTTTTGTCACTGCTTTATACTTTCTACTTGACTGAGACAAGAGCTCTAACAAGTCAGTAGGCGGTTCTTAAGTTTCGAATGTATCTCGATCAAAAAAAAAACACATACAAAGCGTCTACTGCAGACATGAGAATGCTCGGAGATGATTTTGGCGGAAAATATTGGAAGCTTAATATTGCGCTTTGATGATCGAAATTCAATCATTTCGAATTGGGGTTGGAGCTAAAACTGTATGTCAGAAACAGTATGTCGAGAACATGCTTTCAACTGCCAGTAAATAAGAGTTTGTCAAGTTTTAAACATACTTTTGAAGGGTTTTACCATGCTTTTCAGCAGGTTTTTTTAATGTCTTCTTTAAGCTATTATTATCAATTTATAGCATACTTTTTAATGGTTTGAAATATTCTACATATTCTCAACATCGATAGTCATTTACCGGTAAATTGTCCATTTTGACTCACATCTGTATAAGTTCCACTTTGAAATTCAGTATTTTGTTTAGCTATCACGTAGGTATACTATTGAGCTGATGGAAAGCTGCAGTGTTATGCATGCGACTTCCAAAAGTTGGACGAACTATCCATTATTTTAAATTCAGTCATTGTCATTTTCTCATCTGCAGTCCCCAAGAAAGACTTCTCAATTTGGAACTTACCGCCAGCTTAGAATCTCACTTGGAATTGAAAATGCCATGAGACATTTTTAAATCATCAATTTAATTTGAGTTTACATTGTGACTTGATACCCTGATCAAGAAAAAAAATCCTCTACATTTCATTGATTTTATTCCTGCAAAAAGTGTATGACCCAACCCCCCCCCACCCCAAAAATTTTTAAGGCATTTTTGAACGAATCTCGAGAATCATCATTTCGAACCCCACTTTGGCGAAAATCCGCCAAATGGCGGAAGATTCTCATGTCTGCTGTCGCAGGTTTCCAGATTGATATTTGACTGGAACTTCTGAATCTGATCTACATGGACAAGAAAAATGCCTGATTCAGTGTATTTCATAAGCTGCTGGCCAATTGACATCGAAGTGATCTTTCTGATGACGGG